>JAGIQG010000013.1:82996648-83032276 GCA_024679065.1 Sphyrna mokarran | reverse complement strand
GCAGGACACCTGAAAAAGAGAGGGATTTGGGAGTTTATATATAGAATGACAGATACCCGGGAGTGAGATACAGACTGGAATCTAATCGAGGGGTTCGGGGTGGTTTATATATAGAATAACAGATACCCGGGAGTGAGTTACAGACTGGAATCTAATCGAGGGGTTCGGGATGGTTTATATATAGAATAACAGATACCCAGGAGTCAGTTACAGACTGGAATCTAATCGAGGGGTTCGGGATGGTTTATATATAGAATAACAGATACCCGGGAGTGAGTTACAGACTGGAATGTAATCGAGGGGTTCGGGATGGTTTATATATAGAATAACAGATACCCGGGAGTGAGTTACAGACTGGAATCTAATCGAGGGGTTCGGGGTGGTTTATATATAGAATAACAGATACCCGGGAGTGAGTTACAGACTGGAATCTAATCGAGGGGTTCGGGGTGGTTTATATATAGAATAACAGATACCCGGGAGTGAGTTACAGACTGGAATCTAATCGAGGGGTTCGGGGTGGTTTATATATAGAATAACAGATACCCGGGAGTGAGTTACAGACTGGAATCTAATCGAGGGGTTCGGGGTGGTTTATATATAGAATAACAGATACCCGGGAGTGAGTTACAGACTGGAATCTAATCGAGGGGTTCGGGGTGGTTTATATATAGAATAACAGATACCCGGGAGTGAGTTACAGACTGGAATCTAATCGAGGGGTTCGGGGTGGTTTATATATAGAATAACAGATACCCGGGAGTGAGTTACAGACTGGAATCTAATCGAGGGGTTCGGGGTGGTTTATATATAGAATAACAGATACCCGGGAGTGAGTTACAGACTGGAATCTAATCGAGGGGTTCGGGGTGGTTTATATATAGAATAACAGATACCCGGGAGTGAGTTACAGACTGGAATCTAATCGAGGGGTTCGGGGTGGTTTATATATAGAATAACAGATACCCGGGAGTGAGTTACAGACTGGAATCTAATCGAGGGGTTCGGGATGGTTTATATATAGAATAACAGATACCCGGGAGTGAGTTACAGACTGGAATCTAATCGAGGGGTTCGGGGTGGTTTATATATAGAATAACAGATACCCGGGAGTGAGTTACAGACTGGAATCTAATCGAGGGGTTCGGGGTGGTTTATATATAGAATAACAGATACCCGGGAGTGAGTTACAGACTGGAATCTAATCGAGGGGTTCGGGGTGGTTTATATATAGAATAACAGATACCCGGGAGTGAGTTACAGACTGGAATCTAATCGAGGGGTTCGGGGTGGTTTATATATAGAATAACAGATACCCGGGAGTGAGTTACAGACTGGAATCTAATCGAGGGGTTCGGGGTGGTTTATATATAGAATAACAGATACCCGGGAGTGAGTTACAGACTGGAATCTAATCGAGGGGTTCGGGGTGGTTTATATATAGAATAACAGATACCCGGGAGTGAGTTACAGACTGGAATCTAATCGAGGGGTTCGGGGTGGTTTATATATAGAATAACAGATACCCGGGAGTGAGTTACAGACTGGAATCTAATCGAGGGGTTCGGGGTGGTTTATATATAGAATAACAGATACCCGGGAGTGAGTTACAGACTGGAATCTAATCGAGGGGTTCGGGGTGGTTTATATATAGAATAACAGATACCCGGGAGTGAGTTACAGACTGGAATCTAATCGAGGGGTTCGGGGTGGTTTATATATAGAATAACAGATACCCGGGAGTGAGTTACAGACTGGAATCTAATCGAGGGGTTCGGGGTGGTTTATATATAGAATAACAGATACCCGGGAGTGAGTTACAGACTGGAATCTAATCGAGGGGTTCGGGGTGGTTTATATATAGAATAACAGATACCCGGGAGTGAGTTACAGACTGGAATCTAATCGAGGGGTTCGGGGTGGTTTATATATAGAATAACAGATACCCGGGAGTGAGTTACAGACTGGAATCTAATCGAGGGGTTCGGGGTGGTTTATATATAGAATAACAGATACCCGGGAGTGAGTTACAGACTGGAATCTAATCGAGGGGTTCGGGGTGGTTTATATATAGAATAACAGATACCCGGGAGTGAGTTACAGACTGGAATCTAATCGAGGGGTTCGGGGTGGTTTATATATAGAATAACAGATACCCGGGAGTGAGTTACAGACTGGAATCTAATCGAGGGGTTCAGGGTGGTTTATATATAGAATAACAGATATCTGGGAGTGAGTTACAGACTGGATGTAATAGATTGTTTTGATAGCCTTTGTGTTTTCTCCTGCAGTCTTTCTGTGTCCACTCTGGGTGTTTTATTTTCTCTGTTATCATGCCGCGGGGCCGACAGTCCACAGTGAACTCCAGTAGCCAGCAAGGGTCACAGTTAGGCACATCGCAGGTGAGGAAAGCGTTGGCTAGTGCTACATCTTTGTGTTGCTCAGATGTCCTTCCCTAGCTGTACTCTCTGCACCCATCATCACTTCATCGCAATGCGGTAACGCCACAATTTTACATACTCCACCAGTTTCCAAATCCTGCTGCTTCTTCCCTCCCTATCTCTGTAACCCCCTCCAGCCCCTACAACCCTTCCTATCTCTGTAACCTCCTCCAGCCCCTACAACACTCCCTATCTCTGTAACCTCCCCCAGCCCCTACATGCCTCTCTAACCTCTTCCACAACACTGCACAATGAATCTCAATGTAGCAGAAAATATCATTGACACATTGTTAACGTGGGATCTTGCTGTGTCCGCCACCTCTCCGTGGTGACAGTGACCACTGATAAACACCACAGAGTGTACGAGGTGTTCTGAGAGATGCTGATGAAATGTGTGAACTTCGCTGTCAGAGTTTCAGTGGGGAGCAGGTATCTTTGACCCTATGGTTCTCAGAGCTCTGGAGTGATTTCCTCACTGGGTCTGTCCTAGTTGAATCAACAGGAATCAATTGTCCGAATTAGCCGACAATTCGACTATTGCCACAAGATCCGTGGCCTTCAGTCTGTTTACCGCTCTTAAGTAGGCACTCCCTGTTAACAATATCTCAATTGTATTATGCAGGTGAAGGTCTATTGAGTACGTATAAAGAGAGACTTTCCCAGGCCACATGTCTTTTCCTCTCTGTGGGATTGGACCTGGTCTAAAGTGGTCCAGGAAGCGGGTGGTCGAGGAGCGGAAGGGAATGTCAGTTTTATTTCAGTTGATGAGTTTCCTCAAAGTTTAGATCATTTGTTCATTGGTTTGCCAGAACAAAGACCGTTGTGATACTGGACATTGAGTGAGTAGAGGGGTGGTGTGTCCAGTGCTGCATTCCATGTGTAAGTCATGATGTGGAGGTGCCAGCATGGGACTGCGGTAAACGCAGTGAAAAGTCTGACAACACCGGGTTTAAGTCCAACCAGTTTATTTGATAGTAAACCGAACAGCAAACCCACAAGCTTTCAGAAACACTGTTCCTTCGTCAGGTTAACCTTCCACACACCTGACAAAGGAATAGCGTTTCCAAAAGCTTGTGGGTTTACTATCGAATAAACTGGTTGGACTTTAACCTGGAGTGTTGAGACTTCTTACAGTGTTTATTCTGTAAATAAACCAGCCAACGAGGCCAAAGCAGAAAGTGTGCGAAAAACCCAGCACCCATGGACAAAGCGAGAAACAAGAGTTAATGCTCCGAGTCCAATGTAACTCTTTGTCAGAAGGGAAGAGAATCGATGCGTTAACTCTGCACGAACACTGCTGAATATTTGCAGCTTTTTCTGTTTTTATTCCGGATCTCCAGCATCTGTGTTATTTTGCTATTACTATTGTAATCCTACGCCTGTGTGAGCAAATATGGTTATTCCAACCCCCTACCAATGCCATCCTTGCCCTCTGTCTGTAGTCAAGCCTTGCCTCTGGACCTCTTTTTCAGAATGACGAGGACTCCGATATGGACGAGGGGGGTCCTTCGCAGAGTGGCTCACGCACCCAACACAACCTGGACAAACTGACACCCGCTGCTGTCGACAGGAAGGTACGCACCCACCACACCGTGCCTCCGTTCCGCCCGTCACACTCCTGCTAGTTTACCAAACAACAATCCTCTACTTTCTCTCCCCCTTGCTCTAAAACTCCTCGCAGTGGGTGCTGGATTGCATTTTTGTTCATGTCAGTAACAGAAGGAGGCCGTTTGCACCCCTGTCCCCACTCATCGAGCCTGCTTCGTCATGACGTCAGACTGATCTGTAGCTTAACCCAATCAACCCACCTCAGCTCTGTAACTCCTTTACTCAACAAAACTCTTGTGCAATTAGTCTCTCAGTGACCCGCTGCAGGGCCAATATGGCCTTTGGAAGTATGGGGCCCTCAACTGAAAACAGTTACTCCCATCTGTGCAATTAGCCTCTAACTGACCCCTTGCAAGGTCAGTATGTTCCCCCTGAGGCCCGAGGTTCAGGTCTGAGTGCCGTTTCTTCTGATTGCAATCTGTGTTTCCCTCAAAGTGTAGAGAATGCTAATGGGCTCTTTCACTTGCTCAACAGGTGAGTGAGGTAGTTCAGTACATCCTGATCATGGAACAGAGAAAGATCCCAGTAAAACGGAAAGGTGAGTGAGTCGGGTTGGAATGTCCAACACTCAGCATGAGGTGGGACAAATTGCTTTCCCATCTTCTGACAGCCATGTTATTCTTCTGCCCACCCCCTCTCAACCCCTCAGCCTCTCCACCACCACACTATCTCAGACAATACTTGAATGTAGCTCCAAACAACATAATCTCAAGTCTTTATCCGCCAGTATTTGGAGAGGCAAGATGCTGACTATGTTTGAGCAACCATTGCAAACATCTGACATTCATGAAATAGAGAGCAAATTACGCTCTAAGCTGTCTCCATCAAACACTCCCAGGACAGGTACAGCACGGGGTTAGATACAGAGTAAAGCTCCCTCTACACTGTCCCCATCAAACACTTCCAGGATTAGTACAACATGGGGTTAGATACAGAATAAACTTCCCTCTACACTGTCCCCATCAAACACTCCCAGGACAGGTATAACATGGGGTTAGATACAGAGTAAATCTCCCTCTGCACTGTCCCCATCAAACACTCCCAGGACAGGTACAGCACGGGGTTAGATACAGAGTAAAGCTCCCTCTACACTGTCCCCATCAAACACTCCCAGGTCAGGTACAACACGGGGTTAAATACAGAGTAAATCTCCCTCTGCACTGTCCCCATCAAACACTCCCAGGACAGGTACAACATGGGGTTAGATACAAAATAAACTTCCCTCTACACTGTCGCCATCAAACTCTCCCAGGACAGGTACAATGTGGGGTTAGATACAGAATAAACTTCTCTCTATACTGTCGCCATCAAACGCTCCCAGGACAGGTACAATGTGGGGTTAGATACAAAATAAACTTCCCTCTACACTAGCCCTAATTGTCCTTTACTGTTCAGAGATGTGCAGGTTCAGTGGAATGGCCTGACCTGTACGTTGTGCTAAATTCCCTCTTAGCATCGGGGGTATTAGCAGGGTAAATATTCAGGGTTATGGGGATGGGATTCAGGTAGGATTGTTATCAGTGCAGACTCGATGGGCTGAATGACCTCATTCAGCCCAAATGGGATTCTATAAAATAAATACAGAGGCTAAACCTAGCACGTGAGGGGGAGTGGTGGGGGTGAGATCCATGTGAGAGTTCATAATGAGGAGTGGTGGGGATAAGATGCATGTCGTGGGTCAGGCAGTGGGAGTGGTGGGATGGGGTGCATGTCAGGGGTTATGATGGGGAGTGGTGGGGGGGTGATATGCATGTTGGGGGTCAGGCAGGGGCTGTGGTGGGGTGAGGTGCTTGTTGGGGGGGGGGGGGGGGTCTTTGATGGGGAGTGGTGAGGTGGGATGCATGTTGGAGGTCAGTCAGGGGGAGCAGCGGGGTGAGGTGCATCTTGGGGGTCAAGCAGAAGGCCCCATGAATGAAGGCCCGTGTCGAGAATGGGGGTGTCCCATTATCTCGAGAGGCAGTGCAGTGGGGAGGTTCCCTGTGAAAAGGTGCCCAATGTCTCTGAAGCCAGGCTCACCAGTGTATTTAGTTGCTTTGGCCATGCTAAATGCTGCCTCCGTGTACCCAAACAGGTTCCAGAGTGTGGCAAAGGGGGGAATTCCACAGTAACTTCATTGCAGTGTTAATGTAAGCCTACTTGTGGCGCTAATAAATAAACTTAAAAACTTAAATAAACTTAAAGTATCAGGCCCTCCTGCCCCATACAGCTCACCACTCTTCAGAATGAGAGGGTGGCTGTGTGGAATATGCCTGACAAACCAGCGTGAATCACTCCGTTATTCTCGTCATTATGGAGGGGATTCCGCTCCTTGTGTTGAGCTGAGATGCATCAGTCTCTGACCCTTTGCCCAATTTATTAATATGAATTGTAAGTACTGAGGCCCTGTGGGTGAATCTTGCTGCCTTCCCCAATTCACTCTCTGCCAACTTGAAACCCCCTCTTCTTGTCCATAAGTAATCCTCTATCCGTGCTGACATATCACTCACAACACCGTGAGGTTCTGCTCCTGCGTATTGACCTTTGGTGTGACCTCCTCCACAGTGAGGTACCGTGTCTCCGAATCCCTCTCAGTGCTGTGTTCTGTCTCCTGCAGATATAATCAAGCATGTCCTGAAAGACTACAGGTCGAGGTATACGGAGGTGATGAAACGCACGGTCAGGACCTTCCATCAGGTTGGTGTCCAGCACACACTACCTAACCTACACCAGGCTGCTCTCCATCTGGCAATTCCACTGTCAGCACGGGTAACACATTCCCAAAGACCCCCACACAGGCTGTCAGTCAGACAGAACCTTACCCCAAGACACACCAGCAGATATCAGGGACAGGCAACTGAAAACTCAGTCGCAGAACCGGCTTTTAACGAGGGTCT
This sequence comes from Sphyrna mokarran, assembly GCA_024679065.1. NCBI lineage: Eukaryota > Metazoa > Chordata > Chondrichthyes > Carcharhiniformes > Carcharhinidae > Sphyrna > Sphyrna mokarran. Next base: position 83,025,354 of record JAGIQG010000013.1, on the reverse strand, counting down.
TAAACGGGTGAGGGGTGGACGGGTGGGGGGGTATGGAGAGAGAGTGACAGTGATGAGGTAGGGGAGCGTGAGTGGGGAAGGGAGAGAGCAAGAGAACGAGAGTGACGGGGGAGCATGAGAGAGGGAGAGGGAGGGAGGCACAAGAGAGGGAGAGTGACGGGGGGAGGGAGACAGGTGGGTCGAGGGAGGCACAAGAGAGGGAGAGTGACGGGTGGAGGCGAGAGAGATAGGGGGATCGAGAGAGAGGGAGAGTGACGGTGGGGGAGAGAGAGGGAGGGTAAGGGGGGGTGAGAGAGAGGGAGGGTAGGGGGGGGTGAGAGTGGAGAGGGAAAGTGACGTGGTGGGAGAGAGGAGGGAGAGTGACGGGGTGGGAGAGGAGAGGGAGAGTGACGGGGTGGGAGAGAGAGGGTGAGTGAGCGGGTGTGGGAGAGAGAGGGAGAGTGACAGGGGGAGGAGGGAGCGAGAGGGGAGAGTGACGGTGGGAGAGAGAGGGAGAGGTGACGGGTGGGGAAGAGAGGAGGGAGAGTGACGGGGGGAGGAGAGAGAGTAAGGGAAGGAGAGTGACGGGGGAGGAGGTGATGGAGAGAGAGGGAGAGTGACGGGGGGAAGGGAGAGAGAGAAGGAGAGTGACGGGGGAGGGAGAGGAGAAAGGAAGAGAGGGGGGGAGGGAGAGAGAGAAGGAGAGTGACGGGGGAGGGAGAGAGAGAAGGAGAGTGACGGGGGGGAGAGAGAGGGAGGGTAAGGGAGGGGTGAGAGAGAGGGAGACTAACAGGGGCAAGAGAGAGAGCTTTATGACAGAGTGAGGGGAGAAGTGGTGAGAGAAAGAGGGAGTGGGAGGAAGGCTGAAAGAATGAATGACTGGGAGGAGGGAATGCGGAAGAGGGAAAGAGAATGAGAGAGAGCAACCAGAGAGATAGAGAGAGATTGAGTGCTGGGGAGGGGAGGAGAGAGAGATGAGGCAGGGTGTTGGGGCAGAGAGAAAGAACTAGAGATTTTGGGGAAGGGAGTTGCACAGCTTATAGCACACCTCCGCACCCCCCCTCCCCTCACCAAGACAGCTGAAGGCATGGCCACCAATGGTGGTGCGCTGGGAATTGGGGGATGATTGAGAGGCTGGAATTGGAGGAGTGCAGAGATCTCAGAGGGTGGTAGGTACAGAGATAGGGAGTGTTGTAGGGGCTGGAGGAGGTTACAGAGATAGGGAGGGTTGTAGGGACTGGAGGACGTTACAGAGACGGAGGGTTGTAGGAGCTGGAGGAGGTTACAGAGATAGGGAGGGTTTTAGGGACTGGAGGACGTTACAGAGACGGAGGGTTGTAGGAGCTGGAGGAGGTTACAGAGATAGGGGGGTTGTAGGGGCTGATGGAGGTTCAGAGATGGGGGGTTGTAGGCTGGAGTGAGATAGGGGGTTGTTAGGGACGGAGGAGTTACAGAGATAGGGAGGGTTGTAGGGGCTGGAGGAGGTTACAGAGATAGGAGGGTTTGTAGGGGGCTGGAGGAGGTTACAGAGATAGGGAGGGTTGTAGGGGCTGGAGGAGGTTACAGAGATAGGGAGGGTTGTAGGGGCTGGAGGAGGTTACAGAGATAGGGAGGGTTGTAGGGTCTGGAGGAGGTTACAGAGATAGGGAGGGTTGTAGGGGCTGGAGGAGGTTACAGAGATAGGGAGGGTTGTAGGGGCTGGAGGAGGTTACAGAGATAGGGAGGGTTCCTTTGCATTGCGATAGGATTACTGGATGTTTTGGAGCCATGTCGTGTTAATTTGGTGCAGTTTAGTGTTAGCATCCTCTTGTATTAATGCTCATCTCTGTCATAATGCGGAGAACAATTCTCACCATGTTCTTCCCACTCTTGTGTCTCTGCTCACCCTCCCCCTCCCCCTGCTTGACGCCACGCCTCCCCCTCCCCCTCTCTCTCGAGCCCTCTCTCCCCCTCCCCTCATCTCTCGCCCGCCTCCCCCTCCCCTCTCTCTCGCCCGCCTCCCTCCCCCTCTCTCTCGCCGCCTCCCCCTCCCCTCTCTCTCGCCCCCCCTCCCCCTCCCCCCTCTCTCGGCCCCCCCTCCCCCTCCTTCCCCTCTCTCGCCCGCCCTCCCCCTCCCTCTCTCGCCGCCTCCCTCCTCCTCCCCTCTCTGCCCCTCCCCTTCCTGCCTCTCTCTCCCCCCCTCCCCCCTCTCCTCGCCCCCTCTCTCGCCCGCTCCCCCTCTCCTCCCTCTCTCTCGCCCCCCTCCCCCTCCTCCCCTCTCTCGCCCCCCCTCCCCCTCCTTCCTGCCCCTCTCTCGCCCCCCCTCCCCCTCCTCCTGCCTCCTCTCTCGCCTACCCCTCCCCCCGTCTTCTCGCCCCTCGCCCTCCTCCTGCTCCGCCACTCTCTCGCCCCCCCTCCCCCCTCTTGCCCCCCCCTTCCTTGCCCCTTTGCCCCCCTTTTGTCCCCCTCCCCCTCCTCCTGCCCCTCTCCAGGTATTTGGTCTGGATTTGGTGGAAATTGACACAAAAAACCATGCCTACATCCTGGTGAACAAGCTGAACGGTGTGGCGGGAGACAACATGAACTGGTAAAGATCCAGTGTTTTAACCATGTTAGAGTGAGCTGTAGGTTCAGTGTGAGCTGCCAAGATCGATACAGTGAGGGGACGATATTTCCCAGTTAGTTAGCTGTGACATTTATCGTGTCAAATACCTGTAAATACAGAGGCCATTTTAGATGTTCACTGTCTCATATTAATGTGACAGCCTCTAACAGCCTGGTTTAAACAAATGCTTATTTATCCTACCTTTGTTTCATTGGTCTGTGCTTTACACAGAGAATTCTCCTCAGGGTTTACAGACTGGATAAGATCACTCAGCCCATCACCCTCTGCACTCTGTCTCTCAGAGACTTTACTTCCTTCCCCTGCACTGCCTCATCAGGGGATTAGGAGTTACCATTGAGCAGGAACTGAACTGGACCCAGCCACATAAATACTGTGGCTCCCAGAGCCGGTCAGAGGCTGGGCCCCCAACCATCACCACAAAGCCTGTCCACCATCTACAAGGCACAAGTCAGGAGCGTGATGGAATATCTCCCACTCGCCCGGGATGAGTGCGGCTCCGACAACACTCGAGAAGCTTGACACCATCCGGGACAAAGCAGCCACACCCACCCACCATGCCAAACCCCCCCCCCCCAGCTCGATCGACACGCTAACCACCCCCCTTGACATTCATTTACTCCCTCATCCACTGACGCACAGTGGCAGCAGTGTGTACCATCTACAAGATACACTGCAGCAACTTGCCAAGGCTCCTTCGACAGCGCCACCCAAACCCACCACCTCTACCTCCTAGAAGGACAAGGGCAGCAGACACCATGGGGAATACCCACTGCCTGCAAGGGCCTGTGCGCGCGCATACACACAAACACACACGCACACCATTCTTCAATTTATAAGAGATCGTTCTCCTTTAGAGCAGAGAGGGTTAAGGGGGGGATTTAATCGAGGCCGTCACTATCACGAAGGGGCTTCAATAGAGTGAATGAGGAGAAAGTGTTCCCCCAGCGGTAATCGGACGAATGGGGTTGGGGGGGTGGGATACAGATTGAAGAGAATCAGTAAAAAACCTGCGGTGTGGGGATTAATTCTGACGCAGTCAGTTGTTGAGATGTGGGAGCCACTGCCTGAAAGGGCAGTGGGAGCAGATGCACCCGCGGAAAAGGGGGGGAAATGGAGAAGTACTGGAACTGAGAAAGATTTTCAGGATGGGAGTGGGGGGGAGTGGAGATTGGAGAGCTTGTTCAAAGAGATCCTGTGTTCTGAGCCTCCACCTTGGTGTCTCTCCCAGGCAGTTCCCCTCTCGGGCAGCACAACAGGGGTGAGAGAGAGAGTTGGTGTGCTGCCTAAACTCAAACTCCTTTTTGTTTGACAGGGGAGATGCGACGCCCAAGATGGGGCTCCTGATGGTCATCCTTTCCATTATCTTTATGAAGGGCAACGTGGTGAAAGATTGTAAGAGCCTTTGTGAAGTCGTTTTGTATTTGGAGCCTTTGCCTATTGCCAGGCTCAGCTCTTCAGCCCCGCAGCGATCCTGTACATTTCCCCAGATATCCAAACCGGCGTAACAATCAGACCACTGACCCACTTCCCCGATTGACTGCCCTCAACAATCACTGTGCCAGCTACACAGGCAGCACTCCAGCCCCTACAACCCTCCCTATCTCTGTAATCTCCTCCAGCCCCTACAACCCTCCCTATCTCTGTAATCTCCTCCAGCCCCTACAACCCTCCCTATCTCTGTAACCTCCTCCAGCCCCTACAACCCTCCCTATCTCTGTAACCTCCTCCAGCTCCTACAACCCTCCCTATCTCTGTAACCTCCTCCAGCTCCTACAACCCTCCCTATCTCTGTAACCTCCTCCAGCCCCTACAACCCTCCCTATCTCTGTAACCTCCTCCAGCCCCTACACCCTCCCTATCTCTGTAACCTCCTCCAGCCCCTACAACCCCTATCTCTGTAACATCCTCCAGTCCTACAACCCTCCCTATCTCTGTAACATCCTCCAGTCCCTACAACCCTCCCTATCTCTGTAACCTCCTCCAGTCCCTACAACCCTATCTCTGTAACCTCCTCCAGTTCCTACAACCCTCCCTATCTTTGTAGCATTGGCTGCACTATGGCGCAGTGGTTAGCACTGCTGCCTCTCAGCACCAGGGACGCATGTTCGATTCCTGGCTTGGGTCACAGTCTGTGTGGAGTTTGCATGTTCTCCCTATGTCTGCGTGGGTTTTCTCTGGGTGCTTCAGTTTCTGAAAGACATGCTGGTTAGGTGCATTGATCCAAATAGGCTGCCAGACAGTGGCAACTGGGAAAATTTCACAGTAGCTTCATTGCAGCGTTACTGTAAGCCTTAATTCTGGTTAATAAATAAACTTTAACTTCTTCCATGCCCTACAATGCTCCCTAATGCTGTAACCTCCTACTAACCTCCTACAAACCTCCTTATCTATGTAACCTCCTCCAACAGCTACAACCCTCCTAATCTTTAACCTCTTCTAGCCCCTACACTGTTTCCAGGGCATTGGTGGGTCAGCATCAAGGGAGCATTGCGCTGTCAGAGGGTCGGTGCCGAGGGAGCGCCGCACTGCGGGAGGGTCGGTGCTGAGGGAGCGCCGCACTGCGGGAGGGTCGGTGCTGAGGGAGCGCCGCACTGCGGGAGGGTTGGTGCCGAGGGAGCGCTGCACTGCGGGAGGTGCAATCATTTTATGATAAGGCATTACACCAGAGACTCCTGTCAGCTGTGTGGAGTAGACGTAAGTGAGTCCAGTGCCACCATTGGAAGAAGTGTGGGATGGGTTTGGAGTGTGGTGAGCCTCCAGATTTCCCATAGCCACCATCATGGAGTATCTGTAGATCTGGGATGATGGTAGGATTGTGCTGTGTACAAATGAGCCCCCACAAATCCACAATGGGTCAGAAATGAAACTCCATTGTGTTCCCATGAGATGCCTTGGAAGTCCTGATGCAGTGCCAAAGGGGCGAGCTGGAGAAACGCACAGTGTCAGTGCTGCGTGACGGCTGGGAAAGTGTTAGAAGTCTCTGTGAAGCAGTGTTTTAACACTCACTCTCTCTCTGTTTCTCTCCCTCCAGCCTTGTTATGGCACACTCTGAAAAAGCTGCGGGTCGATCCCAGGTAACACCTCCCTTACAGTGCACTACCTGACATTGGGAACCAGGGTCCTGGAGTTACATTGGGGGGAGGTGATGGGGAGGGGTGCTGTTACGTAGAAATGTAGAGGAGAGGAGGAGGCCATTCGGCCCTTCGAGCATGCTCTGCCATTCACTACAATCATGGCTGAGTATCAACTCAATAGACTAATCCCTGCCTTCTCCCATAACCTTTCATCCCATTCGCCCCAAGTGCTATATCCAGTGTCAATATTTTGCCATCAACTACCTCCTTTGGTAATAGATTCCACAGGCTCATCACTCTTTGGGTGAAGAAATGTCTCATCTCCATTCTAAATGGTCTACCTGAATCTTCAGACTGTGACCCCTGGTTCTGGACTCCTCCACCATCGGGAACATCCTCCCTGCATCTACCCTGTTTAATCCTGTTAGAATTTTAGAAGTGCCTACGTGACTCCCCCTCCTCTGAACTCCAGCGAAAACAATCCTAACCCAGTCAATCTCTCCTCATGCATCAGTGCCACCATCCCTGGAATCAGCCTGGTAAACCTCCTCTGCACTCCCCTGAGAGCAAGAACATCCTGAGGAAAGGTTGGGCTGGGGATGCTGCTCCACATTCCCCTGTCCCACGGGGACATTCTGTGCGTCAGTCTCGCTGCAGCACAGTGATCCAGGACCTGGTACTGATGAACAACTCTCAGGGCTCAGTGGGGATCCCGCCACCCAGCCTCACCCCGTCCGTTCTGGGTGTCTTTTGGGAATCACAGTCTCAATCTCGCATGCTGATGTTTCTTCTCCCCTCCCTCTCCCTTCAGCGAGAAACACGATGACTTCGGAGACGTGAAGAAGCTTATCACGGAGGAGTTTGTCAAACAGAAGTGAGTACTGTAGATCTAACCCCACACCATACCTGTCCTGGGAGTGTTTGATGGGGAACAGTGTAGAGGGAGCTTTACTCTGTATCTAACCCTGTGCTGTACCTGTCCTGGGAGTGTTTGATGGGGGACAGTGTAGAGGGAGCTTTACTCTGTATCTAACCCTGTGCTGTACCTGTCCTGGGAGTGTTTGATGGGGGACAGTGTCAAGGGAACTTTACTCAAAGAACAAAACAGCACGGGAAACAGGCCCTTCGGCCCAACGAGCCCGCGCTGCCACCCCGATGTTCCCACTTTTACCCGCGATCCCTGTCTATGTTTATAGATCTATGGATTAAAAACCAAATTTGAGACAATTTAGGGAGAATTTGTTTTGCCAATTAGCCTAAGAGCACATCTTTGGGATGTGGGAGGAAACCGGAGCACCCGGAGAAAACCCACGCAAGCACGGGGAGAATGCGCAAACTCCCACAGACACAGGCCCAAATCCATGTATCTGCACAGCACAGCGATAGTCACTGAGCTGTCGTGTTGCCCATCAAATGGTCCAGGTCAAGCGTACACTAACCACGTGAAGCACTAGGATACTCTCGAAAAAAATCCAAGAGCAGCCCTCTCACGACCCATCGCGTGTATGCCCCTTGTTAGACAACAAGGTGGACCAAAGCACCTGTAGGATAAAAACAAGTACATCAATATCATCTGTATGTTTTGACTGCTTTAAAATAAGGGAGTTGTCCAGTGCCGATGGAGATGAACAGAAATGTTTTCTGAGGGGACTGAGTCTCTAGAACTCTCTCCCATTGAACATGGCAATGAGGAGGAATTTCTTCTGTCAGACATTCTCTCCTCCCCCATGGTGGGAGAGGACGGGAAGGAAAGTGGACCTGAGGCCCCAATCAGATCCAATAGGATCTTACAGATCTCAAGGGGCTGAATGGTCCTGCTTATGTGTCTCACCATCCCTTTCGCCCCCTCCTTCTCCCGTCCGCAGGTACCTGGAGTATTCGCGGGTCCCTCACACAGACCCCGTGGAGTACGAGTTTCGCTGGGGACCCAGGGCTGCAAAGGAAACCTCCAAGATGAAGGTGCTGGAGTTCGTTGCCAAGGTGGGTGGGTTTGGAAACCTAGCGAGAAGAGAGGGCGTGGGGTGGGTGGAGGGAGCAGTGGTCAGCAAGCGGGGTGGGGTGGGGGTCAGCGTGCATGGGCAGGAGAGGGGTCAGCAAGCAGGCTGCAAGTGGATAGACCAAGCACTTCCTAACTCGAACAAGGCAGTGAGAAGCAGAGAGTAAATTCAGAGAGGGGTGAGGAAGGGTTCCAGACCCTGAGGCTTGCCCTCCCTGTCCCACCGGCTGTCTGACCCTCTAGCCCGGCCAGCCCTCAGCACCCTCCCCCATCCTCTCTGCCCTATGGCCCCCTTCCCACCCACCTGCCCGCCGGCCCTCTTTCCCCCCCACCCCCTGCCCTTGCACTCTCTGCCCCTCCCCCTCGCTCCCTCCACCCACTCTCGCCTTACCCCCTCCTCACACTTCCCCTGCCCCTTCCCCCTGCTTCCCCCTCCCTGCTGCTCACCCCTCACCCCCGCTTCTCTTCCCCCCCCTTGCCTCCCCCCCCCCGCCCCGCCAGAACCTTTGAAGCAGATGCCATTGAGGTGACGGAGAGAGCTGGAGGAGGGGTGTGGTGAGTGGGAGAAGTGAGGATTTGTTGTGATCCAGAAGGCACTGCCCGGAAGAGCAGGTTTCTCCCTCGAGGAGAAGAGAATCGAAGGCAGACTGGTGGAGGGAGGGGTTCGCGTGGTTAGCAGGTGGAAGGGGGGAAGTGTGGAACTAAATTGGAGAGCTCTTTCAAAGGGACCAGCATGGGCTGACTGGCCTCCTGCTGCGATGTGGGTTACATCCCTGATTAATCTCCTTTTGATTCCCAGATGCACAATGGGCAGGATCCAAAGACATGGACCACACAGTATAAGGAAGCACAGCAGGAGGCTGCAGCCAATCCCCGCAGGAGTTAACCAGGCGCCAGAGGGCCCATCCGACCCTACTGGATCCACCTGACCTGTCTCACCCCTGACCTGACTCCTCCCAACCCCTGACCTGCCTTCTCCCAACCCTACTGGATCCATCTGCCCCGTCTCACCCCCTCCCCCTGACCTGACCCCTCCTAACCTGCCCCCCAGACCCGTCCTGCCCCACCCCAACCCTACTAGATCCATCTGACCCCTCCCAACTCCTAACCTGATCCCTTCTAACCCACCCCCACTCGACCTGTGCCCCCCCCCCAACTCTATTGGATCCACTGCCCTGTCCGCCCCATTTCCTGATCTGACCCCCACCCGACCTGCCCCCCCCCAACACAGGCCCACACCCACCCCAACCTGACCTTCTCATGCCCCCCAACCCGACTCTGCACCCCTGATCCTCACACGAGGCTGGCACTGGAGGGCAAAGTGCACCAGTTTGACATGTCGAGTTACCGGTCAAACTCGCACCCTGATTTCTCGCCCCCCCACCCCAGTCTTTACCTCAAACACCTCTACCCGGCTGACCACTGATTTCCTCCTCTGGTTTCTGCTGCATCACCTCAGTGAGTTTCTGGGAAAGCCACGGGGGACAGGGAGGGGCGTTGCTGCAACGTGTTAATGTTTATCGTAACGGGTTTACTGTGTTGGCTGGTGGTTTGTATCCGTGTTTCTCTTTCTTCTCTCGGAACAGTGGCCCGTTCCCTGGCCAGTGATTAAATTGATTTTCTGGTCATGGTTTTTGCCCCGGTTGCATCTGTCTCGTCTCATCAATCTCCCTGTGAGGGTTACCTCCCCTTCTCCCTCACCGCCCTGTGTTCCCAATACCTGAGCCCACCTGCCTCCACACCATTGAGGGCGGGACGGTTCAGTGAGAGGAGGCAGAGTTTGCCTCCTCGGAAGGGGGAACAGATTCGTAAGGGGAATGGGATAAAGACGTTTCCGGGGCGGGGGGGGGTGGTAGGCAATACCGGAGGGACTAATTGCTCCTGGAAAAAGCCAACACGGATACGATGGGCCCAACAAACTCCTGTGCTGTCTGGATCTGTGGCCACCATTGCTTCCATCATAGTGGATTCTGTCACAGGTGAGGGAGAGTTGTCCCCACAGGGTCAGGGGTGTGGTAGCACCACCGCCGTCCTGCGGGACAGGATGTCAGTCCCACACCACCTCCACCAAACCCCCCACAAAGACGGGGGCGTGGTGCCCTCAGCCTCCTCGTGGTGTGCATCCCCTCCCTCTCCTCCCACCCTCCAGCTGAGGGCAGGGACGTGGTCTCTCCCATTTCAAGGAGAGGACCCCATTTTGCCTGCTAGGGCTAACCACAATACTCTGCCGTGGAGTGTCAATTCTCTCTTTCTCTGAGTTACAGACTGGAATCTAACTGAGGGTTTGGGAAGGGAGGGAAGTGGTATATCTGGAAATAACATATGGTTAGTGAATCATACAAGACCCAATGCCTTGCGTAGTGAAGTATTTAATAGAACTGAACAGTGCTCCATATAAGATATCTATTACTGTGTTAGACTGCTTCATATACAAACACAAGAGTATTTCATCTAACATTAAATAACCGTATTCCATACACGAGTAATACGTGACTATAAGAAAGGATGGTGGGGGCCGGTGGGGCATGTGGTGGGGAGGCCTATAATAATAATCCATTTTAATTTTTGTACAACTTTTGCATCCCCCACCCAATGCCCCTCCCCCAGCCCCTTCCCATTTAAGACGTGCAAATTTTTAAAGTTCTCACAGTCACCACTGCAGCATTTGTTCATGAACGCATCTGATTCCCAGGACGGTGGGGGCCTGGCGTTGACGGGTGAGAGGGGGATGTGTTGGTCAGTGTGCAAATCCCACTCATGTCTACCAGTGTTCAATCCCCCTGGGACAGGGGCAGACAACACCCCATCAACCTCATTCTCCAAGCCTCGTGTGGAGATCTTCCCATTGTTAACTGTGGTGATCGGTTTGCCTGTCCTCTGACGGGCTGTTGCAGGAATGGATGGGACGGGAGGAGGGCTTTGTAGAATTTTTATGCCTCCCCCCTTCCTCTGATTCTCCGTGGGGGCAAAGCTCCTTTCTTTGGCTGTGGCACAGGGTAGTGAGGGAAGAGATGTCCTTTCACAGTTCAGGGGAGGACGTTCAGATGTGTGCGCGGAGAGTCCCCTTCCTTCCTTTCCATCCTCCCCTTCCCTGTCCACCCATCTCCAACCCGTACTCCTTCCCTCCAAACAGTCGATTCTGCGGCCGGTAATCCACCAGGGAGCTGGTAATGCAGGCGTCCTGTTCGAGTCGAGGCTGGCATCTGTAGATGGCCCCCACCTTCTCCTCCTCCTCCTCCACTGGGCCACTGGATGCCTTTACCTTAGCCGCTGTCACAGCAACGGGACACACGCCCCACCAGGGGGAACAGCATTTTCCGTCTGGGTGTCAGTGCGAGAGACACAGTTGTCGCGAGGATATTACAGAATTGCATACAGTCCACAGGTAGGCATACACTTCCAGGAATAATATTTACAATTAGGAGGTTGGGGCTGGAATGTCCATGTCTCTCAGCGTTACAGCGAGCAAACGGACTCGCACCAGGGGAAGTAGAGCGTGTTTTACTCTCTTCTCCACGAAGGGGTATTTGCACTGATAGAGGATCAGCCATGATTGTAATGGTGGGTGGGGCACGATAGAAGAACCAAGTGGTCTCCTCCTGTCCCAGGCAGGGGATTCAATGGTTAATGGACAGTTTGGTTGGATTGGATTTGCCTGGCTTGGAGGAGTGGGATCAGGTGGAATGGAGCAGGGTTGGGTCGGGTCAGGCAGGGGTGGGGGTGGGCTGGGCTGTGTTGACTGAGGCTCCGCTGCCCTTGAGCTTTTGGCGGGGTGAGACAGTTTTTTGTGGGAGGTTTTTGAGTTGGATTGGGGGCGATAGCGGTGCTTCAGCGGGTGTTTGCCTGCAGCATTGTGCAGGGTCGGGTTGGATGGGCCTATGTAATATTCAGGCTGTACTGACCATGCAAGCGTGGACTGGCAGCTCAGAGTTCACGGCACCCCGGACAGATTCATTTCCAGCTACTCCATCTCAAAACCATTTCTCAGTGGGGTGGCTTTCACTGTTGTGGGTCGGGGATTGTGGGGTGGGGGTGCTTCTTCAACAAGTGTTCAGAAACATCAAGTAAAACTGTCAAATTCACAGCACAGAAAGAGGCCATTCGGCCCACGGTGTCTGCACTGGCCATCAAGAACTATCCTAATCCCATTTTCTTGGTCCATGGTCTGTGGAATTTCCAAGTGTTTACCTAAATGTTTCTTTAGTGTTGTGAGGGTTCCTCGTCCATCCTTTCAGTCACTGGGTTCCAGATTCCCGCCAACCTCAGGGTGAAAAAGTTTTTCTTCAAATCCCCTCTAAATCGGGAACAGCAGGGTGGCGGTGCGGGCTCGTTGGCCAAAGGGCCTGTTTCCCTTGCTGTTTTGTTCTTTGTAAATCTCCTGCCCCCGATCTTAAATCAATCCCGCTGGTTACTGACCCCTCTACTCAGGGGAAAAGTTCCTTCCTGTCCACCCTATCTGTTGTCCCTTTATAATTTTGTACACTTTGATCAAGTCTCCCCTTCTCTGCTCTGAGGAAAACAGCCTAACCAGACTCGGATACTGTGAAAACACTCGAGCCTAGACACCATCCTAAGGAATTTTCTCTGCACCTCTTCCAGTGCAGCAATGAGAACTGTACACAGTGCTCTAGCTGTGGCCTCACCAGTATTTTGTACAGCTCCATAATAACCTCCCTGCTCTTCTATATCTGTATTAAAGCCAAGTATCCCATGTGCTTTTTTTACAAGTCCTACTGCCTTCGGGAATCTTTGGACAAACACCTCAAGGGCCCTCTGGCTCTCAGTTATTAAGACAGGACAGGAATTTCACTTACTAATGTCAGTGAGAGGAATATCCGGGGAATGTTTAAGCCCAAGCTTACACTCATTGGAGTTTAAAAGAATTACAGGAAAGGGGAAGTCACAATCAGAATGATCTTAATGGTGGGAAGCAGGGCTCGAGGGGCTGAATAACTTAACCCCAGCTCCTGTTATAATCTCACAGCTGACATTCCAGTGCATTCAAAGCAAGTTACCAGGGATGACCAGCCGTGATCCTAATGAATGGCACAGCATCCTCGAAGAGCTAAACAGCCTCCTCCTATTTTCCATGTTTCTAAGATGTGGAAATGGACTCTGTGCTCGCGAGGTTAGGGTGCAGGTTCCCGGAGAGAGGTTAGGGTGCAGGTTCCCGGAGAGAGGTTAGGGTGCAGGTTCCCGGAGAGAGGTTAGGGTGCAGGTTCCCGGAGAGAGGTTAGGGTGCAGGTTCCCGGAGAGAGGTTAGGGTGCAGGTTCCCGGAGAGAGGTTAGGGTGCAGGTTCCCGGAGAGAGGTTAGGGTGCAGGTTCCCGGAGAGAGGTTAGGGTGCAGGTTCCCGGAGAGAGGTTAGGGTGCAGGTTCCCGGAGAGAGGTTAGGGTGCAGGTTCCCGGAGAGAGGTTAGGGTGCAGGTTCCCGGAGAGAGGTTAGGGTGCAGGTTCCCGGAGAGAGGTTAGGGTGCAGGTTCCCGGAGAGAGGAGAGGTGGGTGGCTGAAGGTTACGGTGAGGTCAGTGGTGACCCTGGCGATGGGTACTGTGGAGTGGTGGGGCGACAGGCTGGTGGGAATCTCTGCGCAAGGGTACAAGGGGGGAATGCCAGGAGAGGGAAAGCAGGTCAGGATGAGTGAGAAGGGGCAGGAATATAACAGGATGGTTGGCAGAGGGATGGGGACTGAGGGAGTGGTTCAGTGATCCAGGCAAAGTAAATGATTCTGACTGGCCATTCCAGCCCCAATAACAGTGCCAGTTTTAAGAAGAACATTCGGCTAAGATTGCACATAAACAGGGGCACTTGCCACAAGGGTTCAAAGGGACACTTAAACAACAATATAAGGCAGTGTGCATAGAATTACAACATCTAAAATACACAAGGAGGTACAGACCTCAGTTATAGAATCACACAGTACCACTGACAGAATACTATGAGGAGATGGGTCCCAGAGCCTGGTGAGGAAGGCTTGATTTTGGGGGAGTGGGGAAGGGTTAACTTACCCGGAGTGGGAGATCAGCTTGAGCGAGGTGACTCCAAATTGAAACGGGTCCGCGGTGCGGGCAGGCTGGAGGAAGAAGCTGGAGCCTCTGGCTGTCCAGCGTTGAGGCCTCTGCCCTGGTCTCAATCCTCTGGTACCAAGAGGGAGCCGCTGAGGCCCAGGGTCAAAACCAAAACTTTGACCCAATTGTCCCCTCTTTGTGCTGTGGGGTGTCCATGTGGGCACCCACTCCAGTGGCGGCCATCTTGGGGTGCCCGCTCGATGCTGGGCTGAACTCCCTGGTGATGGCTTGCGCCCGGCTCAGCTAGGGTAGGGATACCGTGGGCGAGAGTGTGACCCGACAGACAGCGATGCTGCCCTGAAAAAGTGTCCCTCACAATGGAGGGGGTGTGAGCGACCTCAGGAAAGGGACAGCCATTGATGAACTGAAGGGCTGAACGATCTCCTCCCTGTTTCTATCCCCTCCCCCAGCTCCACGGGATTCGCCTCTCAGCAGCCTCTGGGACTCCCGGATATATAGTGGACACCATTTACAATCACAGTGATATTCTTCAATCACGCTGAGTGTTTTACAATACAGAACCAACAGCGATGATAGGTTACACAGGTGTATTTACATTGCACAAGATATGGGTTTTGAGGGCAGTGTAAGTGATGCCAGGGAGGGGAGGATGGGGGGAACTGAAAAATAATCTCCTTTGGTCTATGGTCACCGCTCCCCCACGCACCCCCTCCCGGCCCCTCGTTTGGAAGCATTGACAGAGCAACAAATGGGGGCCCTTGGCCTTCAGGCTGAGGCCTCGGGGGGGGGCGGGGGGCCTGGTCACTTTTATCTTTATTTCCATGGAGGAACTCTTGAACTTTCTAGGATTTTGACCCAGCCACAGTGAAGGAATGGCTGATATATTTCCAAGTTGGGATGCTGTGTCAGTGAGGGGGAATGTGAGGTCACGCGCTAACCACCAGGAAGACGTCAACCAGAATTGGCAATCGTTAACCAGTCTCCGGGGCCTCCATCCCATCGGTGACCTGTACCGGTTACTGGGACAACCAGGCCTCCTGCAGCCCGGGATTGACACCTGACCTCTGGTGGGTGGGGGGTTGCTAACTGCAGGGATAGGGGGGTGACAGAGAGTGAGTAAAAGAACCCCAATATCAGGATGGCACATTCACCCTCAAAAGCTGGGGGGGGGGGGGGCAGAATCGGAGCTGTCTCAAGAGGGGTTAGCACAGTTGCAATGGAGCGAATGGCCACTCCCCTGTGTGCTAGGGGACAATGGGTGAGAAATAATGTCAACGATTGCTGGGTGGCTTCAGATTTGGAACGTGCCTCCCCTCCCAAGACCCCCAACGCTCACCATCGAATAACCAATGCAACTGTACAGAGGAGGATCTCAGGAAGGGGGGAACGAGGGCAGAGGGTATCTAACTGGGACTGCACCCCCCTCCTTGGCCTGTCACCTTCAGCGCTGAGTAATTAACGGGTGCGTGTGGGAGAGGCTCTGCTGTGACCGGTTACGATCGGATTGGGGCTGGTGGGGTGGCGAGGGTATTCGTACCTGGTTGGAGATTATTTTTCTGAGAGATTGATCTGATTTTATTGATAATGAGGGAGTTGGGGGTCGGGGAGGGTGCGGGCAGGTTTGAACAAGGCTACATGCAGTTCATCTCTCCCTCCCAGACACTATCGCATGAGTAAAGTCCGTCTGTGATCCACAGAAAAGCCCCCCGGGGGCCTCGGTGCACCCGACTGCTGCTGGGACAGCTGGCTGCAAGTGAGAATGGGAGAGAGGGACAGAGAGAGTGGGGGAGTATCAGGGGGGAAAGGAGAGAGAGGGAGGGGGAAAACGGAGAGAGAGGGGGTTGGGGAAGTATCAGGGGAAAGGAGGGAGAGGGAAATGATGTGGGGGAGAGAGAGGGAGGGAGGGAGAGGATAGCGGGAGGGAGGATCCACAAGATTAAGGGAGTGAGAGGGATGGGGGGAGAGTCAGAGAAAGGCAGGTTACAAGAGATGGAATGATGCAAGGAAAGAGGAAGAGGGACCAGGAGGGAGAGATTGAGTGGAAGAGAGGCTGAGAGAGATAGATGGAAGGATAAAGATCGGGCTATAGAGAGAGAACTGGGGAGTGAGGACCGGGGGAGACGGACTGAGAGATGTTGAGAGAGAGGTAGAGGGATGTCGGAGCAGAGAGAGGGAGGGTGAGATGGGGGCTCTGTCAGGAAGGGGGAGAGATGGCAGGGGGAGAGAGTGACGGGGGAGAGAGAGAGAAAAGGAAGGGATGGAAAGATAGAGAGAGAGAGGGGCTCCCTCAATCAGAGAAGAGACTAGCGAAGGATTTCCTCAGGTTGCGAATAGTTTCGGCCTTTACCTCATCATGACTGAGACTTGTACGAGACAGCAGAGTTTCTGGAATGTTGAAGGTATTTGTCAGAGACTGTGATTTGCTGGAGAGTAATGTGAGAAGATTACTATTAAGCACATGAGACACGCTCACACTCTCTCGTTCAGACCACACCAGAACTCAGGACAATATATCCCAGGGTGGGGCTGTCCCGATGGAATGGGCATCGGAGAGCCTCGCTCCCTGCCCAGTCTGTAAAGCCCAGGCAAGGTGAGCACCAATCTCAATGCAATAATATGGCATCTCTCCCACTCCCTCCCACATCATCCCTCACCCTCCCTCTCCCTCACCCTCCCTCCCACATCATCCCTCACCCTCCCTCCCACATTGTCCATCATCCCCCCTCACCCTACCTCCCACACCCTCTCTCCCTCCCACATTCTCACCCCCACTCCCTCTCTCCTACATTTTCCCACTCACGCTCTGCCTCCCAAACACTCTCTCTCTCTCTCTCTCTCCCTCGCTCCCACATCCACACGAGCAATCCTGGCCAATTAGGTGACATTCTTGCCTCAAAGTCACAATGTCCTGTGTTCGAGTCCCCAAGCCACCCTGAGGGGTCGCCACACCGCGGGAGGGTCAGTGCCGAGGGGTCGCCGCACCGCGGGAGGGTCAGTGCCGAGGGGTCGCCGCACCGCGGGAGGGTCAGTGCCGAGGGGTCGCCGCCCGCGGGAGGGTCAGTGCCGAGGGTCGCCGCACCGCGGGAGGGTCAGTGCCGAGGGAGGAAATAGACTCCTTAACCCTTTGTCTGTAGATTTTTGGGGGAGGTAGTCTGAAGGTTGGATGGGATATATCTCGACAGAATGGGACAGCGTTGCAGCCCCTGGGTCCGTGTGTCTGGAGAGGTGGGGGGAGGCATATCACAGATCTCTTCAAGCTACCTGGGGTTTGGGCTCAGCAACCAGGCCCAAGGCTTCTCGAGTTTAACAGCCAGTATTAGGAGTTGCCCAGACTGCGAGACCTCCCCTCGGGCAAGAGGTAATGGAGAAAACTGCAGGAGGCCTGAACTGGGCCCAAGCAGGATGCTCTGGGTAGAGCTATGTACCATTGGGCCACTCTGGACTGTTCTGGACTGAGTGAGGACTCACTGAGGCTACTCTGGGCTGAGCTAAGGACACTCTGAACTGAACTTGGCTTCACCCACCTGTACCAGGCCCAGCTGCACCAAACTATTATCAACTTGATTCTGCTGAAATGCACCTAACTTCAGTAGCCTAAGCCCCACCAGGCCCAGGCAGGCTTCGAGAACCTGACCCAGGCCAAACTCAGCCCATTCGGTCTCTCAATCCTGAACCAGGCCAATCAAGGCACAACTAGGCTGTAATTCGGTTTACCTAAACGACTCTGAACTGTGAAAGGTTCAACTGGACCACAGCCCTAACCGCTGAAACAATACTCACTTCATTTGAGGATGAGGGGGGGGCATATCTTGCTGTGGTCCCTTCTGAAGCGATGAGGGCTTCTGCTGGATGGAAGGCCGGCCCTGCTGCTGGCCTGGACCCATCGGGCCTTGCCCTTGCTGGCCTTGGACGACAGGCCTGGGCTGCTGAGTGGTGGGGGGCACTTGCCTGGACGGCTGCTGTTGCCCGGGCCCCCTCTGCTGGGGCGGGCCCGCTTGCGGTTGACGCTGAGGCTGCTGGCCTGCCGGGCCTCCTTGCCGCTGCGGCCCTCCTTGTCCAGGCTGCCGGGCCTGTTGGCCTCCGGGGCCCGTCTGGCGGTGAGGCTGGCCGGAGGTTGGGCCTGGTGGTTTTGCCTGCTGCTGTGGGCCGGAGGAGGAGGAGGCCTGCCGTTGTTGTTGTGGCTGCTGCTGCTGTGCCCCGGGTCCCGGTTGGCGCTGGTGCTGAGGGGAGTGTTGGCCCACCAGGCCCGCTGGTTGCCGGGCCATCTGGGGTGAACCCTGCCCACCGCTGGCATGCCTCTGTTGCTGCGGTGACGGCTGGTTGGGGGTCCGGGCCTGCTGCGGAGGCCCCTGGCGTTGCTGCTGCTGCTGCTGCTGTTGCTGGGCAGGTTGACCCACTGGGCTCAGCTGGCGCTGAATGGGTGGAGGAGCCTGGGCCGTGGGGCTTATCGCTCTCTGCTGGTGGCCGGAGGGACTGCCGGACTGTGGGCTCAGGCCTTGGATCTGCTGGCCTTGCGGAGGAGGCCTCTGATGTGAGGGGGGGCCTTGGCGATGAGGCTGATGTCCAGGAGGCTGTTGAGGACCCCCTGTGATAGAGAAAAAAAAGGAGTTAATCTAGTTATTACTAAATCAGAAAGAGGAGGAGACCATTCAGCCCCTCAAGATGCTGCACATTAACAGCCATGACTCCAGAGCTGAACATGATGCTCCAGTGTCATAGTGACCCCGGCCCCAGAACTAAGCAGTTAGTCCCGTCTGTGCAATGAGTCTCTGAGTGACCTGGGCCCAGAACTGAAGAGTGTGTAGTCCCGTCTGTGCAATTAGTCTCTCACTGACCCCCAGGAACTGAACACAGTTCCTGCAACTGAGGGAATCTCGGCAATGATATTTACACATTAACTCCCCCGTCCCTTTATCATTCTGGCTCATCCACATGGGATTCCTGTTCTCAGGAGCGACCCCTTCACCTGAAGGGGAATGGAAATCCCAGGATAGTTCCGGAGCAGATTCCGCTACGAGATCGGGAAATGACAGAATGTCTCCCCACCGACCTGCTGGTCCCGTTTGAATTCTACAGATGAGTGTCGAAGTGGGGTTGGAGGGGGCGTTCAGGGTGAACATTTGAGAATCCTTATGGTTCGCTCCATTGGATAGGAAACGGTTTAGTCCACTGGGGTAAAAGAGATGATCTGCTGAGGCTAGCTGTCCCCACTGTGGGGGAGGGAGGTGGTCCGATCTACTTGTAGTGATACCCACCCCCACCCGCCCCCCCCCAAACCCACGAGGCAGTGAGTGGTTCGGTCTGTAGGACTCTTTCCCCCCCCCCTCCCGACTCCGCACCACCCCCCTCCCACTTCGCTGAATGGAGGACACACCAAGGTCCGGAGAGTAGGGTGCGACACAGCCATCGGAGCACGGGGGTGCTGTGGTTACCTTGTGGAGGAGGGCGTTGCTGGGGGAGGGGTCCTTGCTGCATCCCGGGGCCCTGTCGCGAGGGAGCCTGCATCGACATCGGATGTGGGGACATCTGCGGCCAGGTGGGGTGGGGACGGGGAGGGTAAGACACACAGGAAAATACATTGTTAGTTTGGCACTCCAACAACAGCAGAATAAACCACCTCTCTCTCTCCTAATCACAATTTGCTATCAATTATCCATCCCAAGGAATTCTCCTGGAGTTCCCAACTCTTAAACCTGTTACAATTACAGCCTATATTACAACTGAGCACTCCCAACCCCACAAAGGAATCCGTCTCGCCGATTATAAACTTCATCTATCTTATGTAGGAAGACCTACTGACCCCCAAAAGCTTAGAACCCCAGTAACACCTTTTAGAATATTAAAAGGACTTCTTAAAAAGATGTTTTAAAAAAAAAACCTCAGCACAAAATGAAAGTTGCCCAGTTAAGAGACACCAAATATAAAAATCCTTCATGTTCTAATTTTTGCCTTTACTGGATAAATCTCTCTCTGGTTACTCAGGAAACTCCTATAAGATGCACCTGTCCCCTGTTATCTCTGAGCTCCCTTTTGAAATTCGATAGCTGTAAAACCAATTTTCCAACTTATCTCCTGATGCAAATTTCAGATCCCGCCTATTAATTTATGACTCAAACCTTCCATAATCTTGCAGGGGTGGCATGGTGGGCACGGTGGTTAGCACTGCTGCCTCACAGCGCCAGGGACTCGGGTTCAATTCCCAGCTTGGGTCACAGAGTGGAATTTGCATGTCCTCCCTGTGTCTGTGTGGGTTTCCTCTGGGTGCTCCGGTTTCCTCCCACACTGCAAAGATGTCTAGAGGTTAGGTGGATTGGCTATGCTGATTTGCTCCTTAATATTAGAGGGACTAGCTAGGATAAATGCATGGGTTTGTGGGGATAGGGTGGGATTGCGGTTAGTGCAGACTCAATGGGCTGAATGGTCTTCTGCACTTGTAGGGATTCTATGATTACAAATGCATCAACCTAACATTTTTATCACTTAGCCTTCACAGACTCTCTCTAGTAATTGTCTTATTTTAATTATTCCTGGATACACATGACTTTCGGACAATCCCAGTTTCTTCATGGAACTGCTGTAAGATGCAAATGCTCCCTTCTGAAATTCAAAAGCTGAAAAATGGGCTTTCCCACTTATCTCCTGATGCAAATTTCTGATTCAACTGTTCACCTGAGACTCAAACCCTCTGTCACTTTTCGTGACAAGTTTGTCACCCTAACACATTTATTTCTTAACCCTCACAGCCCTGTCGAATAACCTTTATTTAATCCTGCATGCTCACTCAACTTTCTTCACCAACGCAGAATACCAGCATAATCCCCAAAAGTTGTTTCCTTTCAAACAAAATACATCCCTCACCACACACAAGGAAGTTTCCTGAGCTTAGAGGGTATTTCAGTGTAATACGTCCATACAGAAACACTGTCGCTGTGATGGGCAAGGAAAGGGATTAAAGCATCATTAAAAAGGGGAACGGAGAGATGTGGGGGTTTGGGTAATTTTTTGTAAGTAGGATTAGAATTTGAAAGTGAGGGAGTAATTTTACAACCCAAGTCAGGCCTCAGCTACAGCACGGCCTTTGATTCTGAAGCTGAGCTCCAGCACGTGAGGAGGGATTTTGAGTAGGGGTGAGGATGGAGGGAGATTCACCCAGGATGCTCCCCGGGATGAGGGGACAAGAGTTGACGTAGAGAGAGAAAAACTGGGATCAATCCAAAGATATACAGGTTAGGTTGATTGTGATGGTAAATTGCCTTTCAGTGTCAGAGGGACTAAGAGGGTAAATCTGTGGGGTTACGGGGAGAGAGTCTGGATGGGGATTGTGGTCAGTACAGATCGAATGGGCCGAATGGCCTCTTTCCGCACACTGGGGATTCTATGATTTTCCTGGAGAGCAGAGAGGGGGGAGATTTAATCGAGGCCATCATTATCGCGAGAGGGTTTCGAACGTGAGAGTGAGGAGACAGAGACTCGCAGCGGCAGGAAGGTCAGGGAATTGGAGATACACCAGAGAGGGGAACCTGTAGAAGGATACGGAGAGGGATAGAGTGTGGGATTAATTGTAATCTTTCACCTTACGAGTGTCCAATTTTTACCTGAGGCTGCTGGGCTGTGGGGGGTCTGACTGGAGATGGAATGGGCGTCCTGGGCAGAACCTGACTCATTTTAGCCACCACGAGGTCAGCAATCAGTTGCTTATCCTCCTCCTGATGTTCCCCAATCAGTGGCATGGCGCAGTCCATCACCTAGAGGGACAGAACAGCAACGTACCGTTCAGTGTCAGTACAAGAGACTGAAAAACGTCACAAAAATAATAGGTGCCACCCACGCCCAGAAAACCGCTTCGCTCGCCCACTCACCTCCGGATCAGGAAGCCAGGGGTTCAAAGACCCACGTGGACACACCAACCCTGTCAACCAGTCTGAAAACACACTCACATGCTAGTCCTGGGGAGCGCCGCACTGCAGGAGGGTCAGTGCTGAGGGAGCGCCGCACTGCGGGAGGGTCAGTGCTGAGGGAGCGCCGCACTGCGGGAGGGTCAGTGCTGAGGGAGCACAACACTGTTGCAGGGTCAGCACCTCCCCTCAATCCAATGATGTCAGTTGTCTGTGTGTCAGTTCCCTGAATCACTGGTAGAGGGGGTAAGCTGGCTGCAATGTCAATGAATGCAGACTGATGTATGTGACTGGGATTTTAGCCTTTCCCCATGGTTGGTTAGTCCAGGATCCTCGATGCAATACAGGAATGACGGCATTGTGTAGACCCCTGAGGGAAACTGGATAACTCCAGCGGAAACACAGGCTCAGAGTTTCCATCCTCCGCAGTGACTGGAGAATGGTTACACAGCTCAGAACCCTCTCAGTATGAACACAGTGCTGGGTCGACACAGCGAGGCTCACAGCTATATAACCAGATCGTTCATCCCATTCGTAGATCAGAAAGAGGCCATTGGGTCCATCGAGGCTGTACCAACCACAATCCCACCCAGGCCCTACCCTTGTATCCCTACATATTTACCTGCTAATCCCTCTAACCTATGCAGCTCAGGACATTAAGGTTAATTTAGCCTGGCCAATCGACCTAACCCTCACATTTTTGGACTATGGGAGGAAACCGGAGCAACCCAGAGGAAACCCACACAGACATGAGGAGAATGTGCAAACTCCACACAGACAGTGACCTGAGCAGGGTCCCTTGTGTTGTGAGGCAGCAGTGCTACGTGCTGCCCATTCACTCTCAACAGTCTACACAGAGCAGCTCAATCAGCACATCACAAATGACCCATGATCTCCCCATAGCCCTCAATCCCACCTTCTCCCTCTATCCCTCAATCCTCACCATCCCCCCCACCTCAAATCAGTGGGATATGGTGCGTCACTCCCTTAGCACTGACCCTCCCACAGTGCAGCGCTCCCTCGGCACTGACCCTCCTGCAGTGCGGCGCTCCCTCGGCACTGACCCTCCCGCAGTGCGGCGCTCCCTCGGCACTGACCCTCCCACAGTGTGGCACTCCCTCAGCACCGCCCCTCCCACAGTGCGGCGCTCCCTCAGCACTGACCCTCCCACAGTGTGGTGCTCCCTCAGCATTGACCCTCCTACAGTGTGGCGCTCCCTCAGCACTGCCCCTCCCAGTGTGGCACTTGCTCAGCATTGACCCTCCCACAGTGCAGTGCTCCCTCAGCTCTGACCCTCCCACAGTGTGGCACCCCCTCAGCATTGACCCTCCCACAGTGCGGTGCTCCCTCAGCACTGACCCTCCCACAGTGTGGCACCCCCTCAGCATTGACCCTCCCACAGTGCGGCGCTCCCTCAGCACTGATTCTCAACATCATCAGCCAAGGCTGAGGTCTCAGGAGTATCGGCTCGGACACACGACACCTGAGTTTAGAAGGATGCTTGAGCCCCGACCCAGGGCGGCGTAGGCTCACATGGGAATTGAAATGGTCTTGTCTCCTATGAACTGGTGACAGCGCATCGGATATGGGCAATTTATTCAAAAGGACTTTTATTCTCATAACATGGCACTTGGCAGAAGCCCAGATGTCCTCAAATGGCCCTGTGTCCAGGTGAGTGCTACAACAATGGCTAATTCAAGAGCAGGGGATCAATTGTGCACACCTCGCCCTCTCAGCAAAACATGGACAGCAATTTCTCCCACACTGAGATATGGAGATTCCAACGTGGCAGTCGCTGCATCACAGCCAGAGGGCTCCATCTGCACCCCTGCTCACTTCCATTCAGATTAATATTAATTGAAAGTTACGCATTTCCCACTCAATTCTCCGCAGCATAAAGTCTGGAGAAACCCATTACAGTGAGGGGTGTGAGATATATCAGAGTGTTACAGTGAGGGGTGTGAGATATATCAGAGTGTTACATTGAGGGGTGTGGGGTATATCAGAGTATTACAGTGAGGGGTGTGGGATATATCAGAGTGTTACAGTGAGGGGTGTGGGATATATCAGAGTGTTACATTGAGGGGTGTGGGGTATATCAGAGTGTTACATTGAGGGGTGTGGGATATATCAGAGTGTTACAGTGAGGGGTGTGGTTAATGTTGTTGTGGTGAGGGTGTGGGATATATCAGAGTGTTACAGTGAGAGGGGGTGGGGTATATCAGAGTGTTACAGTGAGGGGTGTGGGATATATCAGAGTGTTACAGTGAGGGGGTGTGGGGTATATCAGAGTGTTACAGTGAGGGGTGTGGGGTATATCAGAGTGTTACAGTGAGGGGTGTGGGATATATCAGAGTGTTACAGTGAGGGGTGTGGGATATATCAGAGTGTTACAGTGAGGGGTGTGGGGTATATCAGAGTGTTACAGTGAGGGGTGTGGGATATATCAGAGTGTTACAGTGAGGGGTGTGGGGTATATCAGAGTGTTACAGTGAGGGGTGTGGGATATATCAGAGTGTTACAGTGAGGGGTGTGGGGTATATCAGAGTGTTACAGTGAGGGGTGTGGGATATATCAGAGTGTTACAGTGAGGGGTGTGGGGTATATCAGAGTGTTACAGTGAGGGGTGTGGGGTATATCAGAGTGTTACAGTGAGGGGTGTGGGGTATATCAGAGTGTTACAGTGAGGGGTGTGGGGTATATCAGAGTGTTACAGTGAGGGGTGTGGGATATATCAGAGTGTTACAGTGAGGGGTGTGGGGTATATCAGAGTGTTACAGTGAGGGGTGTGGGATATATCAGAGTGTTACAGGGGGGTGTGGGGTATTCCAGTGTTACAGTGAGGGGTGTGGGATATATCAGAGTGTTACAGTGAGGGGTGTGGGATATATCAGAGTGTTACAGTGAGGGGTGTGGATATATCAGAGTGTACAGTGAGGGGTGTGGGATATATCAGAGTGTTACAGTGAGGGGTGTGGGATATATCAGAGTGTTACAGTGAGGGGTGTGGGGTATATCAGAGTGTTACAGTGAGGGGTCTGGGATATATCAGAGCGCTACAGTGACGGGTGTGAGGTATATGAAAGTGTTACAGTGTTACAGTGGTATATCAGTGTTACAGTGAGGGGTGTGGGGTATATCAGTGTTACAGTGAGGGGTGTGGGATACATCAGAGTGTTACACTGAAGTGTGTGGGATATATCAGAGTGTTGCAGTGAGGGGCGTGAGGTATATCAGAGTGTTACAGTGAAGGGTGTGGGCTATATCAGAGTGTTACAGTGAGGGGTGTGGGATGTATCAGAGTGTTACAGTGAGGGGTGTGGGGTATATCAGAGTGTTACAGTGAGGGGTGTGGGATATATCAGAGTGTTACAGTGAGGGGTGTGGGATATATCAGAGTGTTACAGTGAGGGGTGTGGGATATATCAGAGTGTTACAGTGAGGGGTGTGGGATATATCAGAGTGTTACAGTGAGGGGTGTGGGATATATCAGAGTGTTACAGTGAGGGGTGTGGGGTATATCAGAGTGTTACAGTGAGGGGTGTGGGATATATCAGAGTGTTACAGTGAGGGGTGTGGGGTATATCAGAGTGTACAGTGAGGGGTGTGGGATATCAGAGTGGTGGGATATCAGAGTGTTACAGTGAGGGGTGTGGGGTATATCAGAGTGTTACAGTGAGGGGTGTGGGATATATCAGAGTGTTACAGTGAGGGGTGTGGGGTATATCAGAGTGTTACAGTGAGGGGTGTGGGATATATCAGAGTGTTACAGTGAGGGGTGTGGGATATATCAGAGTGTTACAGTGAGGGGTGTGGGGTATATCAGAGTGTTACAGTGAGGGGTGTGGGATATATCAGAGTGTTACAGTGAGGGGTGTGGGGTATATCAGAGTGTTACAGTGAGGGGTGTGGGGTATATCAGTGTTACAGTGAGGGGTGTAGGGTATATCAGAGTGTTACAGTGAGGGGTGTGGGGTATATCAGAGTGTTAAAGTGAGGGGTGTGGGATATATCAGAGTGTTACAGTGAGGGGTGTGGGATATATCAGAGTGTTACAGTGAGGGGTGTGGGGTATATCAGTGTTACAGTGAGGGGTGTGGGATATATCAGAGTGTTACAGTGAGGGATGAGGGGTATATCAGAGTGTTACAGTGAGTGGTGTGGGGTATATCAGAGTGTTACAGTGAGGGGTGTGGGGTATATCAGAGTGTTACAGTGAGGGGTGTGGGGTATATCAGAGTGTTACAGTGAGGGGTGTGGGGTATATCTGTTACAGTGAGGGGTGTGGGATATATCAGAGTGTTACAGTGAGGGGTGTGGGATATATCAGAGTGTTACAGTGAGGGGTGTGGGGTATATCAGAGGTTACAGTGAGGGGTGTGGGATATATCAGAGTGTTACATGAGGGGTGTGGGATATATCAGAGTGTTACAGTGAGGGGTGTGGGATATATCAGAGTGTACATGAGGGTGTGGGATATATCAGAGTGTTACAGTGAGGGGTGTGGGGTATATCAGTGTTACAGTGAGGGGTGTGGGGTATATCAGAGTGTTACAGTGAGGGGTGTGGGATATATCAGAGTGTTACAGTGAGGGGTGTGGGGTATATCAGAGTTACAGTGAGGGGTGTGGGATATATCAGAGTGTTACAGTGAGGGGTGTGGGATATATCAGAGTGTTACAGTGAGGGGTGTGGGGTATATCAGAGTGTTACAGTGAGGGGTGTGGGGTATATCAGAGTGTTACAGTGAGGGGTGTGGGATATATCAGAGTGTTACAGTGAGGGGTGTGGGATATATCAGAGTGTTACAGTGAGGGGTGTGGGGTATATCAGAGTGTTACAGTGAGGGGTGTGGGATATATCAGAGTGTTACAGTGAGGGGTGTGGGGTATATCAGAGTGTTACAGTGAGGGGTGTGGGGTATATCAGAGTGTTACAGTGAGGGGTGTGGGGTATATCAGAGTGTTACAGTGAGGGGTGTGGGATATATCAGAGTGTTACAGTGAGGGGTGTGGGGTATATCAGAGTGTTACAGTGAGGGGTGTGGGATATATCAGAGTGTTACAGTGAGGGGTGTGGGATATATCAGAGTGTTACAGTGAGGGGTGTGGGATATATCAGAGTGTTACAGTGAGGGGTGTGGGATATATCAGAGTGTTACAGTGAGGGGTGTGGGGTATATCAGAGTGTTACAGTGAGGGGTGTGGGATATATCAGAGTGTTACAGTGAGGGTGTGGGATTATCAGAGTGTTACAGTGAGGGGTGTGGGGTATATCAGAGTGTTACAGTGAGGGGTGTGGGGTATATCAGAGTGTTACAGTGAGGGGTGTGGGATATATCAGAGTGTTACAGTGAGGGGTGTGGGGTATATCAGAGTGTTACAGTGAGGGGTGTGGGATATATCAGAGTGTTACAGTGAGGGGTGTGGGATATATCAGAGTGTTACAGTGAGGGGTGTGGGATATATCAGAGTGTTACAGTGAGGGGTGTGGGATATATCAGAGTGTTACAGTGAGGGGTGTGGGATATATCAGAGTGTTACAGTGAGGGGTGTGGGATATATCAGAGTGTTACAGTGAGGGGTGTGGGGTATATCAGAGTGTTACAGTGAGGGGTGTGGGATGTATCAGAGTGTTACAGTGAGGGGTGTGGGGTATATCAGAGTGTTACAGAGAGGGGTGTGGGATATATCAGAGTGTTACAGTGAGGGGTGTGGGGAATATCAGTGTTATAGTGAGGGGTGTGGGATATATCAGAGTGTTACAGTGAGGAGTGTGGGATATATCAGAGTGTTACAGTGAGGGGTGTGGGGTATATCAGAGTGTTACAGTCAGGGGTGAGGGGTATATCAGAGTGTTACAGTGAGGGGTGTGGGATATATCAGAGTGTTACAGTGAGGGGTGTGGGGTACATCAGAATGTGACAGTGAGGGGTGTGGGGTAAGTCAGTGTGTTACAGTGAGGGGTGTGGCGTATATCAGTGTTACAGTGAGGGGTGTGGTGTATATCAGAATGTTACAGTGAGGGGTGTGGGATATGTCAGAGTGTTACAGTGAGGGGTGTTGGGTATATCAGAGTGTTACAGTGAGGGGTCTGGGATATATCAGAGCGCTACAGTGACGGGTGTGAGGTATATGAAAGTGTTACAGTGTTACAGTGGTATATCAGTGTTACAGTGAGGGGTGTGGGGTATATCAGAGTGTTACAGTGAGGGGTGTGGGGTATATCAGTGTTACAGTGAGGGGTGTGGGATATATCAGAGTGTTACAGTGAGGGGTGTGGGATATATCAGAGTGTTACAGTGAGGGGTGTGGGGTATATCAGAGTGTTACAGTGAGGGGTGTGGGATATATCAGAGTGTTACAGTGAGGGGTGTGGGGTATATCAGAGTGTTACAGTGAGGGGTGTGGGATATATCAGAGTGTTACAGTGAGGGGTGTGGGATATATCAGAGTGTTACAGTGAGGGGTGTGGGGTATATCAGAGTGTTACAGTGAGGGGTGTGGGTTATATCAGAGTGTTACAGTGAGGGGTGTGGGGTATATCAGAGTGTTACAGTGAGGGGTGTGGGATATATCAGAGTGTTACAGTGAGGGGTGTGGGGTATATCAGAGTGTTACAGTGAGTGGTGTGGGGTATATCAGAGTGTTACAGTGAGGGGTGTGGGCTATATCAGAGTGTTACAGTGAGGGGTGTGGGGTATATCAGAGTGTTACAGTGAGGGGTGTGGGATATATCAGAGTGTTACAGTGAGGGGGTGTGGGATATATCAGTGTTACAGTGAGGGGTGTGGGATATATCAGAGCGCTACAGCGAGGGGTGTGGGATATATCAGAACATTACAGTGAGGGGTGTGGGGTATATCAGAGTGTTACAGTGAGGGGTGTGGGGTATATCAGTGTTACAGTGAGGGGTGTAGGGTATATCAGAGTGTTACAGTGAGGGGTGTGGGGTATATCAGACTGTTAAAGTGAGTGGTGTGGGATATATCAGAGTGTTACAGTGAGGGGTGTGGGATATATCAGAGTGTTACAGTGAAGGGTGTGGGGTATATCAGTGTTACAGTAAGGGGTGTGGGATATATCAGAGTGTTACAGTGAGGGATGAGGGGTATATCAGAGTGTTACAGT
>JAGIQG010000013.1:82974045-82996548 GCA_024679065.1 Sphyrna mokarran | reverse complement strand
TGAGGGGTGTGGGATATATCAGAGTGTTACAGTGAGGGGTGTGGGATATATCAGAGTGTTACAGTGAGGGGTGTGGGATATATCAGAGTGTTACAGTGAGGGGTGTGGGATATATCAGAGTGTTACAGTGAGGGGTGTGGGGTATATCAGAGTGTTACAGTGAGGGGTGTGGGGTATATCAGAGTGTTACAGTGAGGGGTGTGGGGTATATCAGAGTGTTACAGTGAGGGGTGTGGGGTATATCAGAGTGTTACAGTGAGGGGTGTGGGATATATCAGAGTGTTACAGTGAGGGGTGTGGGATATATCAGAGTGTTACAGTGAGGGGTGTGGGGTATATCAGAGTGTTACAGTGAGGGGTGTGGGATATATCAGAGTGTTACAGTGAGGGGTGTGGGGTATATCAGAGTGTTACAGTGAGGGGTGTGGGGTATATCAGAGTGTTACAGTGAGGGGTGTGGGATATATCAGAGTGTTACAGTGAGGGGTGTGGGGTATATCAGAGTGTTACAGTGAGGGGTGTGGGATATATCAGAGTGTTACAGTGAGGGGTGTGGGATATATCAGAGTGTTACAGTGAGGGGTGTGGGGTATATCAGAGTGTTACAGTGAGGGGTGTGGGATATATCAGAGTGTTACAGTGAGGGGTGTGGGATATATCAGAGTGTTACAGTGAGGGGTGTGGGATATATCAGAGTGTTACAGTGAGGGGTGTGGATATATCAGAGTGTTACAGTGAGGGGTGTGGGATATATCAGTGTTACAGTGAGGGGTGTGGGGTATATCAGAGTGTTACAGTGAGGGGTGTGGGATATATCAGAGTGTTACAGTGAGGGGTGTGGTATATACAGGTTACAGTGAGGGGTGTGGGATATATCAGAGTGTTACAGTGAGGGGTGTGGGGTATATCAGAGTGTTACAGTGAGGGGTGTGGGGTATATCAGAGTGTTACAGTGAGGGGTGTGGGATATATCAGAGTGTTACAGTGAGGGGTGTGGGATATATCAGAGTGTTACAGTGAGGGGTGTGGGGTATATCAGAGTGTTACAGTGAGGGGTGTGGGGTATATCAGAGTGTTACAGTGAGGGGTGTGGGATATATCAGAGTGTTACAGTGAGGGGTGTGGGGTATATCAGAGTGTTACAGTGAGGGGTGTGGGGTATATCAGAGTGTTACAGTGAGGGGTGTGGGGTATATCAGAGTGTTACAGTGAGGGGTGTGGGGTATATCAGAGTGTTACAGTGAGGGGTGTGGGGTATATCAGAGTGTTACAGTGAGGGGTGTGGGATATATCAGAGTGTTACAGTGAGGGGTGTGGGATATATCAGAGTGTTACAGTGAGGGGTGTGGGGTATATCAGAGTGTTACAGTGAGGGGTGTGGGATATATCAGAGTGTTACAGTGAGGGGTGTGGGATATATCAGAGTGTTACAGTGAGGGGTGTGGGGTATATCAGAGTGTTACAGTGAGGGGTGTGGGATATATCAGAGTGTTACAGTGAGGGGTGTGGGGTATATCAGAGTGTTACAGTGAGGGGTGTGGGGATATATCAGAGTGTTACAGTGAGGGGTGTGGGATATATCAGAGTGTTACAGTGAGGGGTGTGGGATATATCAGAGTGTTACAGTGAGGGGTGTGGGATATATCAGAGTGTTACAGTGAGGGGTGTGGGGTATATCAGAGTGTTACAGTGAGGGGTGTGGGATATATCAGAGTGTTACAGTGAGGGGTGTGGGGTATATCAGAGTGTTACAGTGAGGGGTGTGGGATATATCAGAGTGTTACAGTGAGGGGTGTGGGGTATATCAGAGTGTTACAGTGAGGGGTGTGGGGTATATCAGAGTGTTACAGTGAGGGGTGTGGGGTATATCAGAGTGTTACAGTGAGGGGTGTGGGATATATCAGAGTGTTACAGTGAGGGGTGTGGGATATATCAGAGTGTTACAGTGAGGGGTGTGGGATATATCAGAGTGTTACAGTGAGGGGTGTGGGATATATCAGAGTGTTACAGTGAGGGGTGTTGGGTATATCAGAGTGTTACAGAGAGGGGTTTGGATATATCAGAGTGTTACAGTGAGGGGTGTGGGATATATCAGAGTGTTACAGTGAGGGGTTTGGGATATATCAGAGTGTTACAGTGAGGGGTGTGGGATATATCACAGTGTTACAGTGAGGGGGGTGGGATATATCAGAGTGTTACAGTGAGGGGTGTGGGGTATATCAGAGTGTTACAGTGAGGGGTGTGGGGTATATCAGAGTGTTACAGTGAGAGGTGTGGGATATATCAGAGTGTTACAGTGAGGGGTGTGGGATATATCAGAGTGTTACAGTGAGGGGTGTTGGATATATCAGAGTGTTACAGTGAGGGGTGTGGGATATATCAGAGTGTTACAGTGAGGGTGTGGGGTATATATAGGGTTACAGTGAGGGTTGGGATATATCAGAGTGTTACAGTGAGGGGTGTGGGGTATATCATGTTTTACAGTGAGGGGTGTGGGATATATCAGAGTGTTACAGTGAGGGGTGTGGGATATATCAGAGTGTTACAGTGAGGGGTGTGGGATATATCAGAGTGTTACAGTGAGGGGTGTGGGATATATCAGAGTGTTACAGTGAGGGGTGTGGGGTATATCAGAGTGTTACAGTGAGGGGTGTGGGATATATCAGAGTGTTACAGTGAGGGGTGTGGGATATATCAGAGTGTTACAGTGAGGGGTGTGGGATATATCAGAGTGTTACAGTGAGGGGTGTGGGATATATCAGAGTGTTACAGTGAGGGGTGTGGGGTATATCAGAGTGTTACAGTGAGGGGTGTGGGGTATATCAGAGTGTTACAGTGAGGGGTGTGGGGTATATCAGAGTGTTACAGTGAGGGGTGTGGGGTATATCAGAGTGTTACAGTGAGGGGTGTGGGATATATCAGAGTGTTACAGTGAGGGGTGTGGGTATATCAGAGTGTTACAGTGAGGGGTGTGGGATATATCAGAGTGTTACAGTGAGGGGTGTGGGGTATATCAGTGTTACAGTGAGGGGTGTGGGATATATCAGAGTGTTACAGTGAGGGGTGTGGGATATCAGAGTTACTGAGGGGTGTGGGGTATATCAGAGTGTTACAGTGAGGGGTGTGGGGTATATCAGAGTGTTACAGTGAGGGGTGTGGGGTATATCAGAGTGTTACAGTGAGGGGTGTGGGGTATATCAGAGTGTTACAGTGAGGGGTGTGGGATATATCAGAGTGTTACAGTGAGGGGTGTGGGATATATCAGAGTGTTACAGTGAGGGGTGTGGGGTATATCAGTGTTACAGTGAGGGGTGTGGGATATATCAGAGTGTTACAGTGAGGGGTGTGGGGTATATCAGAGTGTTACAGTGAGGGGTGTGGGGTATATCAGAGTGTTACAGTGAGGGGTGTGGGGTATATCAGAGTGTTACAGTGAGGGGTGTGGGGTATATCAGAGTGTTACAGTGAGGGGTGTGGGATATATCAGAGTGTTACAGTGAGGGGTGTGGGATATATCAGAGTGTTACAGTGAGGGGTGTGGGATATATCAGAGTGTTACAGTGAGGGGTGTGGGGATATATCAGAGTGTTACAGTGAGGGGTGTGGGATATATCAGAGTGTTACAGTGAGGGGTGTGGGGTATATCAGAGTGTTACAGTGAGGGGTGTGGGATATATCAGAGTGTTACAGTGAGGGGTGTGGGATATATCAGAGTGTTACAGTGAGGGGTGTGGGGTATATCAGAGTTACAGTGAGGGGTGTGGGATATATCAGAGTGTTACAGTGAGGGGTGTGGGATATATCAGAGTGTTACAGTGAGGGGTGTGGGGTATATCAGAGTGTTACAGTGAGGGGTGTGGGGTATATCAGAGTGTTACAGTGAGGGGTGTGGGATATATCAGAGTGTTACAGTGAGGGGTGTGGGATATATCAGAGTGTTACAGTGAGGGGTGTGGGGTATATCAGAGTGTTACAGTGAGGGGTGTGGGTATATCAGAGTGTTACAGTGAGGGGTGTGGGGTATATCAGAGTGTTACAGTGAGGGGTTGGGGTATATCAGAGTGTTACAGTGAGGGGTGTGGGGTATATCAGAGTGTTACAGTGAGGGGTGTGGGATATATCAGAGTGTTACAGTGAGGGGTGTGGGGTATATCAGAGTGTTACAGTGAGGGGTGTGGGGATATATCAGAGTGTTACAGTGAGGGGTGTGGGATATATCAGAGTGTTACAGTGAGGGGTGTGGGATATATCAGAGTGTTACAGTGAGGGGTGTGGGATATATCAGAGTGTTACAGTGAGGGGTGTGGGATATATCAGAGTGTTACAGTGAGGGGTGTGGGGTATATCAGAGTGTTACAGTGAGGGGTGTGGGATATATCAGAGTGTTACAGTGAGGGGTGTGGGATATATCAGAGTGTTACAGTGAGGGGTGTGGGATATATCAGAGTGTTACAGTGAGGGGTGTGGGATATATCAGAGTGTTACAGTGAGGGGTGTGGGATATATCAGAGTGTTACAGTGAGGGGTGTGGGGTATATCAGAGTGTTACAGTGAGGGGTGTGGGGTATATCAGAGTGTTACAGTGAGGGGTGTGGGATATATCAGAGTGTTACAGTGAGGGGTGTGGGGTATATCAGAGTGTTACAGTGAGGGGTGTGGGATATATCAGAGTGTTACAGTGAGGGGTGTGGGATATATCAGAGTGTTACAGTGAGGGGTGTGGGATATATCAGAGTGTTACAGTGAGGGGTGTGGGATATATCAGAGTGTTACAGTGAGGGGTGTGGGATATATCAGAGTGTTACAGTGAGGGGTGTGGGGTATATCAGAGTGTTACAGTGAGGGGTGTGGGATATATCAGAGTGTTACAGTGAGGGGTGTGGGATATATCAGAGTGTTACAGTGAGGGGTGTGGGATATATCAGAGTGTTACAGTGAGGGGTGTGGGATATATCAGAGTGTTACAGTGAGGGGTGTGGGATATATCAGAGTGTTACAGTGAGGGGTGTGGGGTATATCAGAGTGTTACAGTGAGGGGTGTGGGGTATATCAGAGTGTTACAGTGAGGGTTTGGGATATATCAGAGTGTTACAGTGAGGGGTGTGGGATATATCAGAGTGTTACAGTGAGGGGTGTGGGATATATCAGAGTGTTACAGTGAGGGGTGTGGGATATATCAGAGTGTTACAGTGAGGGGTGTGGGGTATATCAGAGTGTTACAGTGAGGGGTGTGGGATATATCAGAGTGTTACAGTGAGGGGTGTGGGGTATATCAGAGTGTTACAGTGAGGGGTGTGGGATATATCAGAGTGTTACAGTGAGGGGTGTGGGGTATATCAGTGTTACAGTGAGGGGTGTGGGATATATCAGAGTGTTACAGTGAGGGGTGTGGGATATATCAGAGTGTTACAGTGAGGGGTGTGGGGTATATCAGAGTGTTACAGTGAGGGGTGTGGGGTATATCAGAGTGTTACAGTGAGGGGTGTGGGATATATCAGAGTGTTACAGTGAGGGGTGTGGGGTATATCAGAGTGTTACAGTGAGGGGTGTGGGGTATATCAGAGTGTTACAGTGAGGGGTGTGGGGTATATCAGTGTTACAGTGAGGGGTGTGGGGTATATCAGAGTGTTACAGTGAGGGGTGTGGGATATATCAGAGTGTTACAGTGAGGGGTGTGGGGTATATCAGAGTGTTACAGTGAGGGGTGTGGGATATATCAGAGTGTTACAGTGAGGGGTGTGGGGTATATCAGAGTGTTACAGTGAGTGGTATATCAGTGTTACAGTGAGGGGTGTGGGGTATATCAGAGTGTTACAGTGAGGGGTGTGGGGTATATCAGAGTGTTACAGTGAGGGGTGTGGGATATATCAGAGTGTTACAGTGAGGGGTGTGGGATATATCAGAGTGTTACAGTGAGGGGTGTGGGGTATATCAGAGTGTTACAGTGAGGGGTGTGGGATATATCAGAGTGTTACAGTGAGGGGTTGGGGTATATCAGAGTGTTACAGTGAGGGGTGTGGGGTATATCAGAGTGTTACAGTGAGGGGTGTGGGATATATCAGAGTGTTACAGTGAGGGGTGTGGGGTATATCAGAGTGTTACAGTGAGGGGTGTGGGATATATCAGAGTGTTACAGTGAGGGGTGTGGGATATATCAGAGTGTTACAGTGAGGGGTGTGGGATATATCAGAGTGTTACAGTGAGGGGTGTGGGATATATCAGAGTGTTACAGTGAGGGGTTGGGGATATATCAGAGTGTTACAGTGAGGGGTGTGGGGTATATCAGAGTGTTACAGTGAGGGGTGTGGGGTATATCAGAGTGTTACAGTGAGGGGTGTGGGATATATCAGAGTGTTACAGTGAGGGGTGTGGGATATATCAGTGTTACAGTGAGGGGTGTGGGATATATCAGAGTGTT
The DNA here is from genome assembly GCA_024679065.1 of Sphyrna mokarran. Classification (NCBI taxonomy): domain Eukaryota; kingdom Metazoa; phylum Chordata; class Chondrichthyes; order Carcharhiniformes; family Carcharhinidae; genus Sphyrna; species Sphyrna mokarran. Next base: position 82,990,130 of record JAGIQG010000013.1, on the reverse strand, counting down.
ACAGTGAGGGGTGTGGGATATATCAGAGTGTTACAGTGAGGGGTGTGGGATATATCAGAGTGTTACAGTGAGGGGTGTGGGGTATATCAGAGTGTTACAGTGAGGGGTGTGGGGTATATCAGAGTGTTACAGTGAGGGGTGTGGGATATATCAGAGTGTTACAGTGAGGGGTGTGGGATATATCAGAGTGTTACAGTGAGGGGTGTGGGATATATCAGAGTGTTACAGTGAGGGGTGTGGGGTATATCAGTGTTACAGTGAGGGGTGTGGGATATATCAGAGTGTTACAGTGAGGGGTGTGGGTATATCAGAGTGTTACAGTGAGGGGTGTGGGGTATATCAGAGTGTTACAGTGAGGGGTGTGGGGTATATCAGAGTGTTACAGTGAGGGGTGTGGGGTATATCAGTGTTACATGAGGTGTGGGGTATATCTGTTACAGTGAGGGGTGTGGGATATATCAGAGTGTTACAGTGAGGGGTGTGGATATACAGAGTGTTACAGTGAGGGGTGTGGGATATATCAGAGTGTTACAGTGAGGGGTGTGGGATATATCAGAGTGTTACAGTGAGGGGTGTGGGGTATATCAGTGTTACAGTGAGGGGTGTGGGGTATATCAGAGTGTTACAGTGAGGGGTGTGGGATATATCAGAGTGTTACAGTGAGGGGTGTGGGGTATATCAGAGTTACAGTGAGGGGTGTGGGATATATCAGAGTGTTACAGTGAGGGGTGTGGGATATATCAGAGTGTTACAGTGAGGGGTGTGGGGTATATCAGAGTGTTACAGTGAGGGGTGTGGGGTATATCAGAGTGTTACAGTGAGGGGTGTGGGATATATCAGAGTGTTACAGTGAGGGGTGTGGGATATATCAGAGTGTTACAGTGAGGGGTGTGGGGTATATCAGAGTGTTACAGTGAGGGGTGTGGGATATATCAGAGTGTTACAGTGAGGGGTGTGGGGTATATCAGAGTGTTACAGTGAGGGGTGTGGGGTATATCAGAGTGTTACAGTGAGGGGTGTGGGGTATATCAGAGTGTTACAGTGAGGGGTGTGGGGTATATCAGAGTGTTACAGTGAGGGGTGTGGGGTATATCAGAGTGTTACAGTGAGGGGTGTGGGATATATCAGAGTGTTACAGTGAGGGGTGTGGGATATATCAGAGTGTTACAGTGAGGGGTGTGGGATATATCAGAGTGTTACAGTAGGGGTGTGGATATATCAGAGTGTTACAGTGAGGGGTGTGGGATATATCAGAGTGTTACAGTGAGGGGTGTGGGATATATCAGAGTTTACAGTGAGGGGTGTGGGATATATCAGAGTGTTACAGTGAGGGGTGTGGGGTATATCAGAGTGTTACAGTGAGGGGTGTGGGATATATCAGAGTGTTACAGTGAGGGGTGTGGGATATATCAGAGTGTTACAGTGAGGGGTGTGGGATATATCAGAGTGTTACAGTGAGGGGTGTGGGATATATCAGAGTGTTACAGTGAGGGGTGTGGGATATATCAGAGTGTTACAGTGAGGGGTGTGGGGTATATCAGAGTGTTACAGTGAGGGGTGTGGGATATATCAGAGTGTTACAGTGAGGGGTGTGGGATATATCAGAGTGTTACAGTGAGGGGTGTGGGATATATCAGAGTGTTACAGTGAGGGGTGTGGGATATATCAGAGTGTTACAGTGAGGGGTGTGGGATATATCAGAGTGTTACAGTGAGGGGTGTGGGATATATCAGAGTGTTACAGTGAGGGGTGTGGGTATATCAGAGTGTTACAGTGAGGGGTGTGGGGTATATCAGAGTGTTACAGTGAGGGGTGTGGGGTATATCAGAGTGTTACAGTGAGGGGTGTGGGATATATCAGAGTGTTACAGTGAGGGGTGTGGGATATATCAGAGTGTTACAGTGAGGGGTGTGGGATATATCAGAGTGTTACAGTGAGGGGTGTGGGGTATATCAGAGTGTTACAGTGAGGGGTGTGGGATATATCAGAGTGTTACAGTGAGGGGTGTGGGATATATCAGAGTGTTACAGTGAGGGGTGTGGGATATATCAGAGTGTTACAGTGAGGGGTGTGGGGTATATCAGAGTGTTACAGTGAGGGGTGTGGGATATATCAGAGTGTTACAGTGAGGGGTGTGGGGTATATCAGAGTGTTACAGTGAGGGGTGTGGGATATATCAGAGTGTTACAGTGAGGGGTGTGGGATATATCAGAGTGTTACAGTGAGGGGTGTGGGATATATCAGAGTGTTACAGTGAGGGGTGTGGGGTATATCAGAGTGTTACAGTGAGGGGTGTGGGGTATATCAGAGTGTTACAGTGAGGGGTGTGGGGTATATCAGAGTGTTACAGTGAGGGGTGTGGGATATATCAGAGTGTTACAGTGAGGGGTGTGGGATATATCAGAGTGTTACAGTGAGGGGTGTGGGATATATCAGAGTGTTACAGTGAGGGGTGTGGGATATATCAGAGTGTTACAGTGAGGGGTGTGGGATATATCAGAGTGTTACAGTGAGGGGTGTGGGATATATCAGAGTGTTACAGTGAGGGGTGTGGGGTATATCAGAGTGTTACAGTGAGGGGTGTGGGGTATATCAGAGTGTTACAGTGAGGGGTGTGGGGTATATCAGAGTGTTACAGTGAGGGGTGTGGGATATATCAGAGTGTTACAGTGAGGGGTGTGGGATATATCAGAGTGTTACAGTGAGGGGTGTGGGGATATATCAGAGTGTTACAGTGAGGGATGTGGGATATATCAGAGTGTTACGTGAGGGGTGTGGGAATCAGAGTGTTACAGTGAGGGGTGTGGGATATATCAGAGTGTTACAGTGAGGGTGTGGGGTATATCAGAGTGTTACAGTGAGGGGTGTGGATATATCAGAGTGTTACAGTGAGGGGTGTGGGATATATCAGAGTGTTACAGTGAGGGGTGTGGGGTATATCAGAGTGTTACAGTGAGGGGTGTGGGATATATCAGAGTGTTACAGTGAGGGGTGTGGGATATATCAGAGTGTTACAGTGAGGGGTGTGGGGTATATCAGAGTGTTACAGTGAGGGGTGTGGGGTATATCAGAGTGTTACAGTGAGGGGTGTGGGGTATATCAGAGTGTTACAGTGAGGGGTGTGGGGTATATCAGAGTGTTACAGTGAGGGGTGTGGGGTATATCAGAGTGTTACAGTGAGGGGTGTGGGGTATATCAGAGTGTTACAGTGAGGGGTGTGGGGTATATCAGAGTGTTACAGTGAGGGGTGTGGGGTATATCAGAGTGTTACAGTGAGGGGTGTGGGGTATATCAGAGTGTTACAGTGAGGGGTGTGGGGTATATCAGAGTGTTACAGTGAGGGGTGTGGGATATATCAGAGTGTTACAGTGAGGGGTGTGGGATATATCAGAGTGTTACAGTGAGGGGTGTGGGATATATCAGAGTGTTACAGTGAGGGGTGTGGGATATATCAGAGTGTTACAGTGAGGGGTGTGGGATATATCAGTGTTACAGTGAGGGGTGTGGGATATATCAGAGTGTTACAGTGAGGGGTGTGGGGTATATCAGAGTGTTACAGTGAGGGGTGTGGGGTATATCAGAGTGTTACAGTGAGGGGTGTGGGTATATCAGAGTGTTACAGTGAGGGGTGTGGGATATATCAGAGTGTTACAGTGAGGGGTGTGGGATATATCAGAGTGTTACAGTGAGGGGTGTGGATATATCAGAGTGTTACAGTGAGGGGTGTGGGATATATCAGAGTGTTACAGTGAGGGGTGTGGGGTATATCAGAGTGTTACAGTGAGGGGTGTGGGATATATCAGAGTGTTACAGTGAGGGGTGTGGGGTATATCAGAGTGTTACAGTGAGGGGTGTGGGGTATATCAGAGTGTTACAGTGAGGGGTGTGGGGTATATCAGAGTGTTACAGTGAGGGGTGTGGGGTATATCAGAGTGTTACAGTGAGGGGTGTGGGGTATATCAGAGTGTTACAGTGAGGGGTGTGGGGTATATCAGAGTGTTACAGTGAGGGGTGTGGGGTATATCAGAGTGTTACAGTGAGGGGTGTGGGGTATATCAGAGTGTTACAGTGAGGGGTGTGGGGTATATCAGAGTGTTACAGTGAGGGGTGTGGGGTATATCAGAGTGTTACAGTGAGGGGTGTGGGATATATCAGAGTGTTATAGTGAGGGGTGTGGGATATATCAGAGTGTTACAGTGAGGGGTGTGGGATATATCAGAGTGTTACAGTGAGGGGTGTGGGATATATCAGAGTGTTACAGTGAGGGGTGTGGGATATATCAGAGTGTTACAGTGAGGGGTGTGGGGTATATCAGAGTGTTACAGTGAGGGGTGTGCGATATATCAGAGTGTTACAGTGAGGGGTGTGGGGTATATCAGAGTGTTACAGTGAGGGGTGTGGGGTATATCAGTGTTACAGTGAGGGGTGTGCGATATATCAGAGTGTTACAGTGAGGTGTATGGGGTATATCAGAGTTTTATCGTACTCTCCGTCTCGTCTCTCTACCACTCCATCTCGCTTTCCTCCCTCTTGCGCTCTCTCTCTGTCCCGATCACTTTTGGACATGTTCCATTGTGCCTTTCATAATCCCGGCTCTCTCTTTGTGAGAAAACAGTGAGCTAATAGTGTTTAGACAGAGCAATGAGCCAGACGCTGCGTTTAAATACCCTCAATACTTCCGTCCAATTCTGCCACCTCTTAATAACTGCCTGCGCCTCGGGCAGACAAAACAATCGCACTTTTATTCTCCTGTCACGGACTTCAAGGATTTGATAAACAATGAAAGGAAACCTTGTATTCAGATTGTCGTCTGTGGTGTGCAGGGTTATGCACTCCGAGATGACTCAGAAGTTCACTGGTTCAACCCACACTCCAGAGGCACCAGGCACAAATTTCCACACCCCGCTCTGCGATGCTGAGGGAGCGCCGCACTGAGGGAGGGTCAGTGCTGAGGGAGCGCCGCACTGCGGGAGGGTCAGTGCTGAGGGAGCGCCGCACTGCGGGAGGGTCAGTGCTGAGGGAGCGCCGCACTGCGGGAGGGTCAGTGCTGAGGGAGCGCCGCACTGTGGGAGGGTCAGTGCTGAGGGAGCGCCGCACTGCGGGAGGGTTAGTGCTGAGGGAGCGCCGCACTGCGGGAGGTTAGTGCTGAGGGAGCGCCGCACTGCGGAAGGTCAGTGCTGAGGAAGTGCCACACTGCGGGAGGGTCAGTGCTGAGGGAGTGCCACACTGCGGGAGGGTCAGTGCTGAGGGAGCGCCACACTGTGGGAGGGTCAGTGCTGAGGGAGCGCCGCACTGTGGCAGGGTCAGTGCTGAGGGAGCGCCACACTGTGGGAGGGTCAGTGCTGAGGGAGCGCCGCACTGTGGGAGGGTCAGTGCTGAGGGAGCGCCACACTGTGGAGGGTCAGTGCTGAGGGAGCGCCGCACTGTGGGAGGGTCAGTGCTGAGGGAGCGCCGCACTGGGGAGGGTCAGTGCTGAGGGAGGGTCGTGCTGAGGGAGCGCCGCACTGTGGGAGGGTCAGTGCTGAGGGAGCGCCGCACTGTGGGAGGGTCGGTGCTGAGGGAGCGCCGCACTGCGGGAGGGTCGGTGCTGAGGGAGCGCCGCACTGCGGGAGGGTCGGTGCTGAGGGAGCGCCGCACTGTGGGAGGGTCAGTGCTGAGGGAGCGCCACACTGCGGGAGCGTCAGTGCTGAGGGAGCGCCGCACTGCGGGAGGGTCGGTGCTGAGCGAATCTACCCATCAGGTACTGATACCTAAGGGAACTGATCGTCAAACAGGTATCTTCACCCACAGGAGTGTGGAAATCAGCAATTGTCTCTCTCCATCTCTGTCTTCCCAAAAATCAGTTGAGGCTGGAAGTGCCGGGGAGTGGGAAGGGGAATGAAATGGAAATGCCTAAATGGGGAGTAATAAATACCTGTCGGGAAAAGGTGATTAACGGTTATGGAAATGAGGTGGGTCAAGTGAGTTAAGATACAGATTAGCCACAACTTCAACAGGCAATTGCAAAGATTTGATTTTTACGTGTTGTTAAATCTTTTCCATTGACAGACCAGCCAGTGCTTGGACACAGCCTAGAACTACTAGGCCTCAAATACAACTAGGGCCGCCACAACTGCAAAATTGTCCGCAACACCGATTTTACAGAGCGACGGTCTCAGAAAGCATACGGTCTCCCCTTGATATCATGCCTGCCTCAATCCTATCCTTTAATTGGCCCATGTGTATGCCAGTCACATCGAGCTAACACCCACAGGCCTGAAGCCCTGAGTTCCTTACGTTTGAAATAAATCAGATGACCCACCGGGAACATTTTTGTTCAGCAACAGGAAAAGCCAAGCAGGTCAAAGGTTGCAGACTGTGACGCGAGAACACCATCCCAACAGGACAACATCTTCATTTCTCTAGCACCTTTACCGCAGCAAAAATTCCTGAAGCCCTTCACAGCAGTGTCAATCTGACCCCGAGCCCCATCAAGAGATACCGGGGACAGGCGAACAAAAGCTCAGTCACAGAGGGCGGCTTTGAAGGAGCGTCTCAAAGCAGGAGGGAGGGAGAGAAAGAAAGAGAGAGAGTGGGGTTTGGAGGGGGAATTCCACAGCTCAGGCCCCCCCGCCCCCCCCACCCCAGGCAGCTGAAGGAACAGTCGCCAATGGTGGGAGTGAGGGAACGGGAGAATGCTCTAGAGAACAGAATTAAGGAGTGCAGAGATCTCGGAGGGTTGTAGAAGGTTGCAGGTTTAGAAAGGGTTGTGAGACATAAGAGCTGAATGGCCTCATGTTCCTGAGTAAGGGGCTCAAGAGGGGCTGAATGTCCTCCTCCTGTTCCTGTGTAACAGGCTGGAGAAGGGCTGAATGGCCTCCTCCTGACCCTGTGTAACAGGCTTGAGAGAGAGCCAGATTGGGCCTGTTTTGTCAACATTCCCAGAAAGGAATTCTAATGTGGTGTTGGATAATCCAGCCATCAGTGTCTCACTCTGTAAAGTCGAGGTTAGCCATGGGTCCAGAATATCTCAGAGGGATATTCCTTTGGACAAAGGGAGTTAGTGTTGGAGATCTGGGAATCACATCCTCCCACTCCATCCGCCCGGCGATCTTTCACAACAAGCCATGGTATAAGGGTAGGGATGTGGAGACTGAGTGACTCTGTGTCACAGTCTGTGGTGAGAACAGAGATCACACACATTTCTCCAAAAGTGAATTCAAACAACATTCTTGTCACACAAGGCAATACCCATCTCCGACAAGGGAGATCGAACCGTTTCCCATTCAATGACATTCCCATCGCTGAATCCCCCCCACTTCCTGGGGGTTACCAGTGACCAGAAACTGAACTGGACCCAGCCATATAAATACTGTGGCTCCCAGAGCAGGTCAGAGGCTGGGAATCCTGCGGAGGGTAACTCAATTCCTGACTCCCCGCCAAAGCCTGTCCACCATCTACAAGGCACAAGTCAGGAGTGTGATGGAATACTCTCCCACTCTCCCTGGATGAGTGTTCCCTCAGCACTGACCCTCCCGCAGTGCGGCGCTCCCTCAGCACTGACCCTCCCACAGTGCGGCGCTCCCTCAGCATTGACCCTCCCACAGTACGGCGCTCCCTCAGCACTGACCCTCCCCGCAGTGCGGCGCTCCCTCAGCACTGACCCCCCCACAGTGCGGCGCTCCCTCAGCACTGACCCTCCCACAGTACGGCGCTCCCTCAGCACTGACCCTCCCACAGTGCGGCGCTCCCTCAGCACTGACCCTCCCACAGTGCGGTGCTCCCTCAGCACTGACGCTCACAAGTGTTTGAGGAGTGAGGGGTTTAATTGAGGATTATTCTGTTTGGGTTGGAGGTGATTTACAGCAGTGAGGTGGGTGTTTGATCTCTCTCTGGTTTGCGGGTTATCGGAAGGCAATAACTTGTGTGAAATTCCAAATGATGTGTGTTTGATGTCTCACCTCGATGATGTTATCTCGGCCATCCTTTCCGTGAATGACTTCGACGGCACAGATCTCAATCCCGCCAAACATCTCGGAACATTCATCTGCCCACAGCTTGTACCTGGCAAGAGGGAGAGGAGACTCAGATCGCTGGCAACTTCCCACCTTCAAATAGACAATCCCTGTGCTGCTATTACCAGTCCAAAGTGATCAAACCCCAATAAGATTCAGTATGACTGGCATTACCAGTGAGGCATATAAGGCTTGTTCAGTTCGGTTTCTCTGGTAATTTTCATTTCCAACCTTCCCTGTTTTATTTCCCTTTATCTCAAGGACCAGACTCTTATATCAGGGCCTGTAAGCTGTCTCGGGGCCTATGTTCCTGTCTCAGGCCTTGTGGTCCTCTCTCAGGCCTGTGCTGCAGTTTGGGTGCCTGGGCTGCTAACTCAGATTGTATATCCTGCTTCATATACTGTAGCTTCAGCAACTCGGTCATAACACAGGCCCTGGATTACTATTGGACCCTGTTTCCTGCCTTAGATTCCTGTCCCCGAGACCTTCTTCCCTATCTCTAATCTGGTCTCATCCCTCCCCAACCCTCCTTCCTTCTCAGGCTCTGTAGTCTGATCTCCAGCTCTTTTAGGCCTTGTTTTCTGATCGTGTGCCTGTTCTCCTATATCAGGGTCCGTAGCCCTATTCCGAGATCTTTACCCCAATCCCAGGGCCTGTTCTGCTATCTCAGGGCCTAGTATCCTATCTGAAGCCTGGTTCTGCTATCTTAGGCCTCGAGTCCTATCCGAAGCCTGGTTCTGCTATCTCAGGGCCTAGAGTCCTATCCGAAACCTGGTTCTGCTATCTCAGGGCCTAGTATCCTGTCTGAAGCCTGGTTCTGCTATCTCAGGGCCTACAGTCCTATCCAAAGCTTGGTTCTGCTAACTTAGGCCTAGAGTCCTATCTGAAGCCTGGTTCTGCTATCTCAAGGCCTAGCATCCTATCCGAAGCCTGGTTTTGCTATCTCAGGGCCTAGCATCCTATCTGAAGCCTGGCTCTGCTATCTCAAGGCCTAGCGTCCTATCCGAAGCTAGGTTCTACTATCTTAGGGCCTGGCATCCTATCCGAAGCCTGATTTTGCTATTTTAGGGCCTGGGAGTGAGGGGGTGGAGGATGTGGGCTAAGGTTCTTCCATTTGGGCCTGAACTCCTGTAGCCTGGGCTGGCCTTCATATCCCAAGGCCATTTTGGCTCCTATGTGAGGCCTATGGTCCAGCAGTGTTGTCCCAGGCCTGTGCTCTGTTGTACTCGTGAGCTTAGTGCTCTCATGCACAACTGCCTCCCTCCATCATCTAACACTCCCCCCCCTCCCACAGTCTCCCCACTCATCCCCTGCAGTGCTTGGAAACCCTGACTCACCCTCAAAAGGGGGCTCTTCTCTGACTGCCGCTGGTCAACAGTTTGAAACCAGAGCCTCCCCCCACCCCCCACCTTCCCCGTACACCCATCGGGCGACTCACCTCTCCGTCATGGCCACCTGTTCCAACATGGCGGAGCCGGTGTTGGCTTTCCAGTTCCCTGAAATTGACGTCCGCCTGGCCAACAGGAGCACAAGAAACCGTTAGGGTCACCCGATCGGGAATACTGTCCTCACCTCTGAACTCCCAAGGGTCAAAACCACATCGACAGAGAGGTGACCTCTCATGGAGCGACATTTCAGAATTTGGGGCGGGGGCGGGGGGAGCGCAAGTAAGAGTCAACCATTTTGTTGTGTGTGTGGGGGGGAGGGCAGGGGTCTGGAGCCACATGTAGTCTAGACCAGGATAAGGATGGCAGATTTCTCTTTTCGCCTAAAGAGGGCATCAGTGAACCAGGTGAATGACAAGTTGGTGGTTTACCAGTCACAGTTATTGAGGGGAGTTTTATATCTTATTTTTATATATTATTTCATTAATCAAATGTTCAGTGGCTCTGCAAGTGACAGTGATGAGATATGAACCCCTGTGCTGATAATACTACAATGAGTAGAGAGATGGATATATCCTTGTATTTTATCATGTATGTTTGAGGGGAATGTATAAAAATTCAGCTTCACGCCACTGGTAGTCAGTGTGTTTGGAAGGAATGAAATTCGGATGCTGTTGGATCATTTCTCATTTTAACCTTGTAAGTGGTTATGTTAATGGACTTTTGTTTATTTAAGTTCCCCTGGGATTTCTGATGAGGGTGATTGACACAATTGTCATGTGATGGATGGCATAATGCACAGTGTTTGGGTGATACAATGGAGCCTCAGAGTTCCAGGGACCCAGGTTCAATTCCGGCCTCGGGTCACTGTCTATGCAGAGTTTGCACATTCTCCCGGTGTCTGCGAGGGTTTCCTTCAGGTACCCCGGTTTCTTCCCACAGATGTATGGGTTCGGTGAAATGGCGCTGAAAATGTGTGGGATTACTTCAAAACGATGGGGGAGAGAATCTGGGTAAGGTACTCTGTCAGAGATCTGTAGATGGGCTGGGTGACCTGTTCTGCACTGTAGGGGTTCTATGATGTGGTTTATGTGCAGTCCTGGGTGTGTAGCAAAGAAAAACAGTTTACAGAAAGCAGTTCAATTTGCAGATAAGCTCTGGTTGACGTTGGAAGAAACTTGCAAGTTTCTGGAACTCCCTCTCTTGAAAACTTCAAAGTTGTTTACGCTCATTACATCAAGTAAGACTCTTAGCAGTGAGGAAGATCAGAAGGATCTTGGGGTCTGGGTTCACAGGACTCTCAAATCAGCTTTGCAGTTAGAGGATGTGGTTAAGAAGGCGTCTGGTGTACTGGCCTTCATCAATCGAGGAATTGAGTTTAGGAGTCGGGAGATAATGCTGCAGTTGTGTAAGACCTTTGTCAGACCCCATTTGGAGTACAGTACTCAGTTCTGGTCATCTCATTACAGGAGGGATGTGGAAGCCATTGAAAGGATGTAGAGGAGATTTACAAGGATGTTGCCTGGATTGGGTGGCATGCCTTATGAGGATAGGCTGAGAGAGCTCGGTCTTTTCTTCTTGGAGAGAAGAAGAATGAGAGGTGACCTGATAGAGGTGTACAAGATATTGAAAGATATTGATCGGGTGGATTCTCAGAGGCTTTTTCCCAGGGCTGGAATGGTTGCTACGAGAGGGACACAGGTTTAAGGTGCTGGGGAGTAGGTACAGAGGAGATGTCGGGGATAAGTTTTTCACTCAGAGAGTGGGGAGTGCGTGGAATCGGCTGCCGGCAGTGGCGGGGGAGGCAAATTCGACAGGGTCTTTTAAGAGACTTCTGGATGAGTACATGGGACTTAGCAGGATTGAGGGTTATAGGTAAGCCGAGTAGGTAGAGATATGCTTGGCCCAACTTGTGGATCAAAGGGCCCATTTGTCTAGGTTCTAAGTCTACTTATAGTTGCTAACTGGATTTAAAGTGACCTTTCAGTCTGTGATAATGAGTGATAAGTTAGAAATTAAAATTGTTGCCTTTTCATTTTCAACTATTAATGGATAAGCTCCTTCATTTGTTAGAGCTATATTTAAACTGTTATTAAATAAAGTTTGTTTTACCATAAAATATGCGTGGAATCATCCATGGAAATCAATATGAATTTCTCACAGTTATGCCACAAAACCAGACAAGATAGCTTGTCCTAGCTTCTAGACTGCTAGCCCAGTGTCTTGGTCCCTCGGCTACGCACACCCTCAACTCACGACTAAAGTCAGGACATGGAGAATCAAGGGGCAAGTATAGATTTGATGGGCTGAATAGTCTTGCGTGGTGGAATAGTGACTCTGAGGGAGCAGAGTGAGAGAACACAGACTCTGGGCAGAGGAACTAGAGAGAGAGAGAGAGACAGGGGATAAAGTCAGTCACTCAAATTCAATGAATTGTGGTGTGAACTGCAGAGGGTGCAGGGCTGGGGATCACTGGAATTCACTGGCACATCATTGGAATTCACTGCGTTTCACTGCTCACTGGGTTCACTGGGATTCATGGGAATACACTGGGATTCACTGCGATGCCATGTGGTTAACTGGGTCTCACTGGCAATCATTGGAATTCACTTGAAAAAGCTGGGAATCACTGCAGTTCACTGGGAATCCTGGAATTTACCAGGATTCCCTGCGGTTCACTTGGATTCATGGGACAATTTTAGCCTGGCCAATCTACCAAACTTGCACATCTTTGGACACTAAGGGGCAACTTAGCATGGCCAATCCAACTAACCCACACATCTTTGGACAAGAAGGGGCAATTTAGCCTGGCCAATCCAACTAACCCACACATCTTTGGACAAGAAGGGGCAATTTAGCATGGCCAATCCAACTAACCCACACATCTTTGGAAACGAAGGGGCAACTTAGCATGGCCAATCCAACTAACCCACACATCTTTGGACAAGAAGGGGCAACTTAGCATGGCCAATCCACCTAACCAGCACATCTTTGGACACAAAGGGGCAATTTAGCATGGCCAATCCAACTAACCCACACATCTTTGGACAAGAAGGGGCAATTTAGCATGGCCAATCCAACTAACCCACACATCTTTGGACACAAAGGGGCAATTTAGCATGGCCAATCCAACTAACCCACACATCTTTGGAAACGAAGGGGCAACTTAGCATGGCCAATCCACCTAACCAGCACATCTTTGGACACACAGGGGCAATTTAGCATGGCCAATCCACCTAACCAGCACATCTTTGGATACTAAGGGGCAATTCAGCATGGCCAATCCACATAACCTGCATATTGTTGGACTGTGGCAGGAAACTGGAGAAGCAGGAGGAAACCCACAGAGACCCAAGGAGAATATTCAAACTCCACACAGACAGAGACCTGAGGCCGGAATTGAACCCGGATGATTGGCACTGCGTGGCAGCAGTGCTAACCACAGTGCCGCCCTTGTCCCACAGAATTCTGTATGTAACTATCTGTTCAATTTGGTTCTGACAGAGGTTAACGGTCTGAAGAAAATAGAACTGTGGCTGGGGAGGCCCCAAACAAATTTCAACGTTATGTTTCTGTAATAGGTGAGGATTGTTAAATTCACGACATGTTGAAATAACAGCTGGTCCTGGTTATTCAATTACAAAATAGTAACTGACATTGCATGGTTAAGGTCAGAGCAGTTGTTATTCTAAGTAAGATTCCGAGGATAAAAATGACTAACATCTCATCACTAACTTTCACAATATACACAGACTCATTGCTAAACCGATGTTTTATAACATTTCCACTCATTGCTTAATTCTTAAGAAGGAAAAATTTAATCCTGAATCCCTCACCAGCTGGAGAAAAAAAACAGAGTAAATATCATCATCACTACTTCATTCTAGACACTCAGTCCCCTCAGAGAAAATATTTCTGGTCATCTCCATCGGCATTGGGCAATCCCCTTATTTTAAAGCAGTCAAAACATAGAGAGTAAAGCTCCCTCTACACTGTCCCCCATCAAACACTCCCAGGACAGGTACAGCACGGGGTTAGATACAGAGTAAAACTCCCTCTACACTGTCCCCTCATCAAACACTCCCAGGACAGGAACAGCACGGGGTTAGATACAGAGTAAAGCTCCCTCTACACTGTCCCCCCATCAAACACTCCCAGGACAGGTACAGCACGGGGTTAGATACAGAGTAAAGCTCCCTCTACACTGTCCCCCCATCAAACACTCCCAGGACAGGTACAGCACGGGGGTAGATACAGAGTAAAGCTCCCTCTACGCTGTCCCCCCATCAAACACTCCCAGGACAGGTACAGCACGGGGTTAGATACAGAGTAAAGCTCCCTCTACACTGTCCCCCCAACAAAAACTCCCAGGACAGGTACAACACGGTGTTAGATACAGAGTAAAGCTCCCTCTACACTGTCTCCCCATCAAACACTCCCAGGACGGGTACAGCACGGGGTTAGATACAGGGTAAAGCTCCCTCTACACTGTCCCCCATCCCAGGACAGGTACAGCACGGGGTTAGATACAGAGTAAAGCTCCCTCTACACTGTCCCCCATCAAACACTCCCAGGTCAGGTACAGCACGGGGTTAGATAGGGGAGGGAGAGATAGATAGAGAGGGGCAGGGAGATAGATGGGGGAGAGAGAGATAGAGGTGGAGGATAGAAATAGAGAGGGAAAAGAGGTCGAGAAAGGGGGAGAGAGAGGCAAAAAACTAGAGAAGGGGAGTGGCATAGAGAGATAGAGGGGAAGCAACACAGAGAGATAAAGGAGGAGAGAGATAGAGGGAAAGAGGGGGAGAGAGATAGAGGGGGAAAGAGAGAGAGGAGAAAGATCAGTGGGAAAGACGGAAGGAGAGAGAGAGTGTTTAACAGAATGTGTGTGTGAGAAGAGAGAGATAAATAGAGGAAAGAGGAAGGAGAGTCACAGGAACAAGGTGAGGCCATTCAGCCCCTTCAGTCTGTCCTTCACTGAGATTTTTAATTCCAGCTGCCAAGTTGGCTGGGTGAGACCCCTCTGACCCCAGTGCTGATCTCCGACCCTAGTGTCGCCCTCTGACCCCAGTGCTGATCTCCGACCCTAGTGTCGCCCTCTGACCCCAGTGCTGATCTCCGACCCTAGTGTCGCCCTCTGACCCCAGTATTGCCCTCTGACCTCAGTGCTGCCCTGATCTTGCTTCTGTCCTTAATCTTAGTGCTATCCTCTGAACCCAGAGCTTATCTCTGACCCCAGTGCTGCCCTCTGACCTGAGTATTGCCCTCTGACCATAGGGCTGTCCAGTGACTTACATGTAGGCCTTGTAGTTGGTGCCAATTTTCTGGATGCGGAGGTCATATTTGGCGTCAATGAAGGGCTCGGTGGTGGCGTAGGTCTTGGTCAGAGCGACAACACTGGCAATGTCCTGGAAATCGTAATGGTGATCGACTTTGACCTGTGACCCAAGAATAGAGAGGGGTCAGAGGGAAAAGGTCACAGGCTACAAACAGAAAAGAACAGATTAGCATTCCACGTCACCCCTCACCCAATCAGTTAACACAGGCCAAAGGAGGACAGAGAGTTCATTAACTTCACACAGAGACAGGGCCGCACTATCGAGGGGTCAGTCAGCGAGAGGGCCGCACTATCGAGGGGTCAGTCAGTGAGAGGGCCGCACTATCGAGGGGTCAGTCAGTGAGAGGGCCGCACTATCGAGGGGTCAGTCAGTGAGAGGGCCGCACTATCGAGGGGTCAGTCAGTGACGGGGCAGCACTATCGAGGGGACAGTCAGTGACGGAGCCGCACTATTGAGGGGTCAGTCATCGAGAGGGCCGCACTATGAGGGGTCAGTCAGCGAGAGGGCCGCACTATTGAGGGGTCAGTCAGCGAGAGGGCCGCACTATGAGGGGTCAGTCAGCAGAGGGCCGCACTATTGAGGGGTATCAGCGAGAGGCCGCACTATCGGGGTCAGTCAGTGACGGGGCCGCACTATCAAGGGTCAGTCAGTGACGGGGCCGCACTATCGAGGGGTCAGTCAGTGAGAGGGCCGCACTATCGAGGGGTCAGTCAGTGAGAGGGCCGCACTATCGAGGGGTCAGTCAGTGAGAGGGCCGCACTATCGAGGGGTCAGTCAGTGACGGGGCCGCACTATCGAGGGGTCAGTCAGTGAGAGGGCTGCACTATCGAGGGGTCAGTCAGTGAGAGGGCCGCACTATCTCCTGTCATCTCAGTTACCCGCTCTGTTCCCATGAGCGATGTTGCAGACAGTGATTCTGCACCATTTCGTGCTCCAACGTTCAGCAAGCCGTACTCCCGGAAAGTTCCGGAAGGTGCCTACCTTTCCCATTCCCGAATAAGCATGACCCATTTTCACTACAACCGGGAATTTCGAAGTGGTGAGCTGCAGAGAGAAGAAGGACGAGCATTGATTAGCATCAAATTCCCACCTTTTAAAGTAACCCTCACGGAAAAGAAAAACAAGCTCCTTAAACCAGGCCCAATAAGTAGCTCCACCGCAGTGCTGAGGGAGAGCCGCACTGCGGGAGGGTCAGTGCTGAGGGAGCGCCGCACTGTGGGAGGGTCAGTGCTGAGGGAGCGCCGCACTGTGGGAGGGTCAGTGCTGAGGGAGCGCCGCACTGTATGAGGGTCAGTGCTGAGGGAGTCCCGCACTGTATGAGGGTCAGTGCTGAGGGAGTCCCGCACTGTATGAGGGACAGTGCTGAGGGA
>JAGIQG010000013.1:82910939-82973945 GCA_024679065.1 Sphyrna mokarran | reverse complement strand
TTACCTGGTTAATCTCTATCAGAGACACAGAGGGAGCACACACTGGGATCTCTCTCTGTCCCCTATCACCTGGTTAATCTCTATCAGAGACACAGAGGGAGCACAGTCTGAGATCTCCCTCTCTCCGCATTTCCTGGTTAATCTCTATCAGAGACACAGAGGGAGCACAGTCTGAGATCTATCTCTCTCCTCATTCCCTGGTTATTCTATATCAGTGACACAGAGGGATCACAGACTGAGATCTCTCTGTCTGTCCCCGATTACCTGGTTAATCTCTGTAAGAGACACAGAGGGAGCACAGTCTGAGATCTCTCTCTCTCTCCCATTCCCTGGTTAATCTCTATCAGAGACACAGAGGGAGCACAGTCTGAGATCTTTTTGTTTTTTGGGGGGTGGTTCTCTCTCTCCCCATTCCCTGGTTAATCTCTATCAGAGACACAGAGGGATCACAGACTGAGATCTCTCTCTCTCCCCATTTCCTGGTTAATCTCTATCAGAGACACAGAGGGATCACAGTCTGAGATCTCTCTCTCTCCCCATTCCCTAGTTAATCTCTATCAGAGACACAGAGGGATCACAGACTGAGATCTCTCTTTTTTGGTTTTTTGGGGGGTGGTTTTGTCTGTCCCCCATTACCTGGTTAATATCTATCAGAGACACAGACGGAGCACAGACTGAGATATCTCTCTGTTCCCCATTACCTGGTTAATCTCTATCAGGGAGACAGAGGAAGCACAGACTAGGATCTCTCTCTGTCCCCCATTACCTGGTTAGTCTCTGTTAGAGACAGAGAGGGAGCACAGACTGAGATCTCTCTCTGTCCCCCGTTACCTGGTTAATCTCTATCAGAGACACAGAGGGATCACAGACTGAGATCTCTCTCTCTCTCCCCATTTCCTGGTTAATCTCTATCAGTGACACAGAGGGATCACAGACTGAGATCTCTCTGTCTGTCCCCCATTACCTGGTTAATATCTATCAGAGATACAGACGGAACACAGACAGAGATCACTCCTCTGTCCCCCATTACCTGGTTAATCTCGATCAGAGGCAAAGAGGGAGCACAGACTGAGATCTCTCTCTCTCTGTCCCACATTACCTGGTTAATATCTATCAGAGAGACAGAGGGAGCACAGACTGGGATCTCTCTCTGTCCCCCATTACCTGGTTAATCTCTATCAGAGACACAGAGGGAGCACAGACTGGGTTCTCTCTCTGTCCCCCATTACCTGGTTAATCTCTATCAGAGATACAGAGGGAGCACAGACTGGGATCTCTCTCTGTCCCCCATTACCTGGTTAATCTCTATCAGAGACACAGAGGGAGCACAGACTGGGATCTCTCACTCTGTCCCCCATTACCAGGTTAATCTCTATCAGAGACACAGAGGGAGCACATACTGAGATCTGTCCCTGTCCCCCATTACCTGGTTAATCTCTACCAGAGACACAGAAGGAGCACAGACTGAGATCTCTCTCTGTTCCCCATTACCTGGTTAATCTCTATCAGAAACACAGAGGGAGCACAGTCTGAGATATCTCTCTCTCCCCATTCCCTGGTTAATCTCTATCAGTGACACAGAGGGATCACAGACTGAGATCCCTCTGTCTGTCCCCGATTACCTGGTTAATCTCTATCAGAGACACAGACGGAGCACAGACTGAGATCACTCTCTGTCCCCCATTACCTGCTTAATCTCTATCAGAGACAAAGAGAGAGCACAGACTGGGATCTCTCTCTCTGTCCCCCATTACCTGGTTAATCTATATCAGTGACACAGAGGGATCACAGACTGAGATCTCTCTGTCTGTCCCCTATTAGCTGGTTAATCTCTATCAGAGACACAGAGGGATCACAGTCTGAGATCTCTCTCTCTCCCCATTCCCTAGTTAATCTCTATCAGAGAGACAGAGGGAGCACAGACTGAGATCTCTCTCTGTCCCACATTACCTGGTTAATCTCTATCGGAGACACAGAGGGAGCACAGACTGAGATATCTCTCTGTTCCCCATTACCTGGTTAATCTCTATCAGGGAGTCAGAGGGAGCACAGACTAGGATCTCTCTCTGTCCCCCATTACCTGGTGAGTCTCTGTTAGAGACAGAGAGGGATCACAGACTGAGATCTCTCTCTCTCTCCCCATTTCCTGGTTAATCTCTATCAGTGACACAGAGGGATCACAGACTGAGATCTCTCTGTCTGTCCCCCATTACCTGGTTAATATCTATCAGAGATACAGACGGAACACAGACAGAGATCACTCTCTCTGTCCCCCATTACCTGGTTAATCTCGATCAGAGGCAAAGAGGGAGCACAGACTGAGATCTCTCTCTCTCTGTCCCACATTACCTGGTTAATCTCTATCAGAGACACAGACGGAGCACAGACTGGGATCTCTCTCTGTCCCCCATTACCTGGTTAATCTATATCAGTGACACAGAGGGATCACAGACTGAGATCTCTCTGTCTGTCCCCTATTAGCTGGTTAATCTCTATCAGAGACACAGAGGGAGCACTGTCTGAGATCTCTCTCTCTCTCCCCATTCCCTGGTTAATATCTATCAGTGACACAGAGGGATCACAGACTGAGATCTCTCTCTGTTCCCCATTACCAGGTTAATCTCTATCAGAGACACAGAGGGAGCACAGACTGAGATCTCCCTCTGTCCCCCATTACCTGGTTAATCTCTATCGGAGACACAGAGGGAGCACAGACTGAGATCTCTCTCTCTCTCTGTCCCACATTACCTGGTTAATCTCTATCTGAGACACAGAGGGAGCAGAGACTGGTATCTCTCTCTGTCCCACATTACCTGGTTAATCTCGATCTGAGACACAGAGGGAGCACAGACTGAGATCTCTCTCTGTCCCCCATTACCTGGTTAATCTCTATCAGAGACACAGAGGGAGCACAGACTGGGATCTCTCTCTGTCCCCCATTACCTGGTCAATCTCTATCAGAGACACAGAGGGAGCACAGACTGGGTTCTCTCTCTGTCCCCCATTACCTGGTCAATCTCTATCAGAGATACAGAGGGAGCACAGACTGGGATCTCTCTCTGTCCCCCATTACCTGGTTAATCTCTATCAGAGACACAGACAGAGCACAGACTGGGATCTCTCTCTGTTCCCATTACCTGGTTAATCTCTATCAGAAACACAGAGGGAGCACAGTCTGAGATATCTCTCTCTCCCCATTCCCTGGTTAATCTCTATCAGTGACACAGAGGGATCACAGACTGAGATCCCTCTGTCTGTCCCCGATTACCTGGTTAATCTCTATCAGAGACACAGAGGGAGCAAAGACTCAGATCTCTCTCTGTTTCCCATTACCTGGTTAATCTCTATCAGAGACACAGACGGAGCACAGACTGAGATCACTCTCTGTCCCCCATTACCTGCTTAATCTCTATCAGAGACAAAGAGAGAGCACAGACTGGGATCTCTCTCTCTGTCCCCCATTACCTGGTTAATCTATATCAGTGACACAGAGGGATCACAGACTGAGATCTCTCTCTGTTCCCTATTAGCTGGTTAATCTCTAACAGAGACACAGACGGAGCTCAGACTGACATCACTCTCTCTGTCCCCCATTACCTGCTTAATCTCTATCAGAGACACAGAGGGAGCACAGACTGAGATCTCTCTCTCTCCCCCATTACCAGGTTAATCTCTATCAGAGACACAGAGGGAGCACAGACTGGTATCTCTCTCTGTCCCACATTACCTGGTTAATCTCGATCTGAGACACAGAGGGAGCGCAGTCTGAGATCTCTCTCTCTCCCCATTCCCTGGTTAATCTCTATCAGTGACACAGAGGGATCACACACTGAGATCTCTCTGTCTGTCCCCGATTACCTGGTTAATCTCTATCAGAGACAAAGAGGGGGCACAGACTGAGATCTCTCTCTCTGTCCCACATTACCTGGTTAATCTCTACCTGAGAAACAGAGGGAGCAGAGACTGGTATCTCTCTCTGTCCCACATTACCTGGTTAATCTCGATCTGAGACACAGAGGGAGCACAGACTGAGATCTCTCTCTGTCCCCCATTACCTGGTTAATCTCGATCTGAGACACAGAGGGAGCAGAGACTGGGATCTCTGTCTGTCCCACATTACCTGGTTAATCTCGATTACAGACACAGACAGAGCACAGACTGGGATCTCTCTCTGTCCCCCATTACCTGGTTAATCTCTATCAGAGACACAGAGGGAGCACAGACTGAGATCAATCTCTCTGTTCCCCATTACCTGGTTAATCTCTATCAGAGACACAGAGGGAGCACAGACTGACATCTCTCTCTCTCTCTGCCCATTACCTGGTTAATCTCTATCAGAGACACAGAAGGAGCACAGACTGAGATCAATCTCTGTTCCCCATTACCTGGTTAATCTCTATCAGAGACACAGAAGGAGCACAGACTGAGATCAATCTCTGTTCCCCATTACCTGGTTAATCTCTATCAGAAACACAGAGAGAGCACAGACTGAGATCCCTCTGTCTGTCCCCGATTACCTGGTTAATCTCTATCAGAGGCACAGGGGGAGCACAGACTGAGATCTCTCTCTGTTCCCCATTACCTGGTTAATCTCTATCAGAGACACAGAGGGAGCACAGACTGAGATCTCTCTCTGTTCCCCATTACCTGGTTAATCTCTATCAGAGACACAGACGGAGCACAGACTGAGATCTCTCTCTGTCCCCCATTACCTGGTTAATCTCTATCAGGGAGACAGAGGGAGCACTGACTAGGATCTCTCTCTCTGTCCCCCATTACCTGGTTAATCTGTATCGGAGACACAGATGGAGCACAGAGTGAGATCTTTCTCTGTTCCCTATTACCTGGTTATTCTCTATCAGAGACACAGAGGGAGCACACACTGAGATCTCCACTTCTGTCCCCCATTAGCTTGTTAATCTCTACCAGAGACAGAGAGAGAGCACAGACTGAGATCTCTCTCTCTGTCCCCCGTTACCTGGTTAATCTCTATCAGAGACACAGAGGGATCACAGACTGAGATCTCTCTCTGGCCCCATTACCTGGTGAATCTGTATCAGAGACACAGAGGGATCACAGACTGAGATCTCTCTCTCTGTCCCCCATTAGCTGGTTAATCTCTATCAGAGACAGAGAGAGAGCACAAACTGAGATCTCTCTCTGTAGCCCATTACCTGGTTAATCTCTAACAGATGTAAAGATGCCGGCATTGGATTGGGGTGGTAAGAACTCAGTAAGAATTTAGCAACACCAATTTTTAATCCAACCGATTTATTTGATAGTAAAATTGCGAGCTGTCAACACTCTTGTGTCTTCCTCAGGCAAATGCAGTGTTTCTGGTTAATCTCTATCAGAGACACAGAGGGAGCACACACTGAGATCTCTCTCTGTCCCCCATTACCTGGTTAATCTCTATCAGAGACACAGAGGGAGCACAGACGGAGATCTTTCTCTGTTCACCATTACCTGGTTAATCTCTATCAGAGACACAGAGGGAGCACAGACAGAGATCTCTCTCTCTGTCCTCTATTACCTGATTACTCTCGATCAGAGACACAGTGGGAGCACAGAATGAGATCTCTCTCTCTCTCTCTCTCTCCCCTATTACCTGGTTAATCTCTATCAGAGGCACAGAGGGACCACAGACTGGGATCTCGTTCTGTCCCCCATTACCTGGTTAATCTCTATCAGAGACACACAAGGAGCACAGACTGAGATCTATCTCTATCCCCCATTATCTGGTTAATCTCTATCAGAGACACAGAGATAGCACCGACTGAGATGTCTCTCTGTCCCCCATTAAATACTTAATCTCTATCAGAGACACAGAGGGAGCACAGACTGAGATCTCTCTCTCTGCCCATTACCTAGTTAATCTCTATCAGGGAGACAGAGGGAGCACAGACTGGGATCTATCTCTGTCCCCCATTACCTGGTTAATCTCTATCAGTGACACAGAGGGAGCACAGACAGATCTCTCTTTGTCCCCCATTACCTGGTTAATCTCTATCAGAGACACAGAGGGATCACAGACTGAGATCTCTCTCTGTCCCCCATTACCTGGTAAATCCCTATCAGAGACACAGAGGGAGCACAGGCGGAGATCTCTCTCTTTCCCCCATTACCTGGTTAATCTCTCTCAAAGACAGAGAGAGAGCACAGACTGAGATCTCTCTCTTTCCCCCATTACCTGGTTAATCTCTCTCAAAGACAGAGAGAGAGCACAGACTGAGATCTCTCTCTGCCCCCCATTACCTGGTTAATCTCTATCAGAGACACAGAGGGAGCACAGACTGGGATCTATCTGTGTCCCCCGTTACCTGTTAATCTCTATCAGAGTCACAGAGGAAGCACAGACTGAGATCTCTCTCTGTCCTCTATTACCTGGTTAATCTCGATCAGAGACACAGAGGGAGCACAGACTGAGATCTCTCTCTGTTCCCCATTCCCTGGTTAATCTCTATCAGAGACACAGAGGGAGCACAGACTGAGATCTCTCTCTCTCTCTGCCCATTCCCTGGTTAATCTCTATCCGAGACACAGCGGGAGCACAGACTGAGATCTCTCTCTGTTCCCCATTACCTGGTTAATCTCTATCAGAGGTACAGAGGGAGCACAGACTGAGATCTCTCTTTGGCCCCCATTACCTGTTTGTGTCTATCAGAGACAGAGAGGGAGCACAGACTGAGAAATGTCTCTGTCCCCCATTACCTGGTTATTCTCTATCAGAGACACAGAGGGAGCACAGACTGAGATCTCTCTCTGTCCCCCATTACCTGGTTATTCTCTATCAGAGACACAGAGGGAGCACAGACTGAGATCTCTCTCTCTGTCCCCCATTACCTGGTTAATCTCTATCAGAGACAGAGAGGGAGCACAGACTGAGATCTCTCTCTGTCCCCCATTACCTGCTTAGTTTGTATCAGAGACACAGAGGGAGCACAGACTGAGATCTCTCTCTGTCCCCCATTACCTGGTTAATCTCTATCAGAGACACAGAGGGAGCACAGACTGAGATCTCTCTCTGTCCCCCATTACCTGGTTAATCTCTATCAGAGACACAGAGGGAGCACAGACTGAGATCTCTCTCTGTCCCCCATTACCTGGTTAATTTCTATCAGACACAGAGAGGGAGCACAGACTGAGATCTGTCTCTCTGTCCCCCATTACCTGTTTAATCTCTATCAGAGACACAGAGGGAGCACAGACTGAGATCTCTCTCTCTCTTCCCCCATTACCTGGTTAATTTCTATCAGAGACAGAGAGGGAGCACAGACTGAGATCTCTCTCTCTGTCCCCCATTACCTGCTTAATTTCTGTCAGAGACACAGAGGGAGCACAGACTGAGATCTCTCTCTCTGTCCCCCATTACCTGCTTAATTTCTGTCAGAGACACAGAGGGAGCACAGACTGAGATCTCTCTCTCTCCCCCATTACCTGCTTAATCTCTATCAGAGACACAGAGGGAGCACAGACTGAGATATCTCTCTGTCCCCCATTACCTGCTTAATTTCTATCAGAGACACAGAGGGAACACAGACTGAGATCTCTCTCTGTCCCCCATTACCTGCTTAATTTCTATCAGAGGCACAGAGGGAGCACAGACTGAGATATCTCTCTGTCCCCCATTACCTGCTTAATTTCTATCAGAGACACAGAGGGAGCACAGACTGAGATCTCTCTCTCTCCCCCATTACCTGCTTAACCTCTATCAGAGACACAGAGGGAGCACAGACTGAGATCTCTCTCTGTCCCCCATTACCTGCTTAATTTCTATCAGAGGCACAGAGGGAGCACAGACTGAGATATCTCTCTGTCCCCCATTACCTGCTTAATTTCTATCAGAGACACAGAGGGAGCACAGACTGAGATCTCTCTCTCTCCCCCATTACCTGCTTAACCTCTATCAGAGACACAGAGGGAGCACAGACTGAGATCTCTCTCTGTCCCCCATTACCTGCTTAATCTCTATCAGAGACACAGAGGGAGCACAGACTGAGATCTCTCTCTCTCCCCCATTACCTGTTATCTCTATCAGAGACACAGAGGGAGCACAGACTGAGATTCTCTCTGTCCCCATTCCTCTTAATTTCTATAGAGACACAGAGGACACAGATGAGATCTCTCTCTGTCCCCCATTACCTGCTTATTTCTATCAGAGGCACGAGGGAGCACAGATGAGATATCTTCTGTCCCCCATTACTGCTTAATTTTATCAGAGACAAGAGGAGCACAGCTGAGATCTCTCTCTCCCCCATTACCTGCTTAACCTCTATCAGAGACACAGAGGGAGCACAGACTGAGATCTCTCTCTGTCCCCCATTACCTGCTTAATCTCTATCAGAGACACAGAGGGAGCACAGACTGAGATCTCTCTCTGTCCCCCATTACCTGGTTAATATCTATCAGAGACACAGAGGGAGCACAGACTGAGATCTCTCTCTGTCCCCCATTACCTGGTTAATCTCTATCAGAGACACAGAGGGAGCACAGACTGACTCTCTCTCTCTCCCCCCATTCCCTGGTAAATCCCTATCAGGGAGACAGGGTAATGTTGTGCTAATGAACTATGTTTCAGACACCCACAGGGTGGGTTTATTCTCTGATCTCTCTCCTCCTCCCCCTCCATCATTACCTGGTTGACAATCTCCATTTTGTCTTCACTGCAGCCGGTGCAGAGCCCAGTGCGCAGACTCGTCCTCCGCAGCGGGGTGGGCGTGGCCTGAAGGCGGGGCCTGCGTCCTGCCGTAAAGGGGCGTGCCCACATGCGACGTCACGTCGTCTCGGCAGGACGGGCGTGCGGACGAGATGACCTCGTTCCCTTCTCCGCCCTTCCGCTGCAGCAGCGTGCCCGGCGTCCTGACATCACCGGTGTGCGAGGCCGGCTCGCCGGCGCGATGACATCATTGCTCTCAAGCCGCACTGCCTATCGCGCGCCGCGTTGACGGCATTGCGTCTGCGCCGTCTCCCCTTCCTTCCTCCCCTCTGTGGCCCAAACGTCATCGTTTCCGGCGTGACTGCGCCGGCAGCCGCACTGCCGAGGATACGTCGCCGACGTGATGTCGTCATCCCCTTGGGCGCGTCCTGCGGCACGTGTGGGCGGTGCTGAGAGGACGCGGTAACGTCACCCGCTGTTGGAGGCGGTCCCAGTCCGTCTGCCGAGCATGCTCAGTTGATACCTCCCCTTTCCCCACCATCCCTGGCTGGGAGGAGGAGGAGAAGCAATGGCGGCTCATTTAAAGGGGAAGGCCACATAGCTAATGAGTTTAATATTGATCCATCTCCCCCACCCACACACCAATATTCACCTTTACAAAGCAATATTTAATATCTGTGTCAACCCCCATACCACAAAAATCACCCCAAAATCAAATACCAGCCCCTGTCTATATTACCTAAAACAACACTCGCATTGTACCTTCTGCACAAGAGCAGCCCCTGTGTATATTATAGAGAATACCAGTCATTGTGTATATTATAGAGAATATCAGTCCCTGTGTATATTATAGAGAATACCAGTCATTGTGTATATTATAGAGAATAACAGTCCCTCTGTATATTATAGAGAACAGCAGTCCCTGTGTGTATTATAGAGAATAAGAGTCCCTCTGTATATTATAGAGAACAGCAGTCCCTGTGTGTATTATAGAGAATATCAGTCCCTGTGTATATTATAGAGAATAGCAGCCCCTGTGTATATTATAGAGAATATCAGTCCCTGTGTATATTATAGAGAATAGCAGTCATTGTGTATATTATAGGGAATAACAGTCCCTGTGTATATTATAGAGAACAGCAGTCCCTGTGTGTATTATAGAGAATAGCAGTCCCTGTGTATATTATAGAGAACAGCAGTCCCTGTGTGTATTATAGAGAATATCAGTCCCTGTGTATATTATAGAGAATAGCAGTCCCTGTGTATATTATAGAGAATAGCAGTCCCTGTGTATATTATAGAGAATAGCAGTCCCTGTGTATATTATAGAGAATAGCAGTCCCTGTGTATATTATAGAGAATAGCAGTCCCTGTGTATATTATAGAGAATAGCAGTCCCTGTGTATATTATAGAGAATAGCAGTCCCTGTGTATATTATAGAGAATAGCAGCCCCTGTGTATATTATAGAGAATAGCAGTCCCTGTGTATATTATAGAGAATAGCAGTCCCTGTGTATATTATAGAGAATAGCAGTCCCTGTGTATATTATAGAGAATAGCAGTCCCTGTGTATATTATAGAGAATAGCAGTCCCTGTGTATATTATAGAGAATAGCAGTCCCTGTGTATATTATAGAGAATAGCAGTCCCTGTGTATATTATAGAGAATAGCAGTCCCTGTGTATATTATAGAGAATAGCAGTCCCTGTGTATATTATAGAGAATAGCAGTCCCTGTGTATATTATAGAGAATAGCAGTCCCTGTGTATATTATAGATAGCAGTCCTGTGTATATTAGAGAATAGCAGTCCCTGTGTATATTATAGAGAATAGCAGTCCCTGTGTATATTATAGAGAATAGCCCTGTGTATATTATAGAGAATAGCAGTGTGTATATTATAGAGAATAGCAGTCCCTGTGTATATTATAGAGAATAGCAGTCCCTGTGTATATTATAGAGAATAGCAGTCCCTGTGTATATTATAGAGAATAGCAGTCCCTGTGTATATTATAGAGAATAGCAGTCCCTGTGTATATTATAGAGAATAGCAGTCCCTGTGTATATTATAGAGAATAGCAGTCCCTGTGTATATTATAGAGAATAGCAGCCCCTGTGTATATTATAGAGAATAGCAGTCCCTGTGTATATTATAGAGAATAGCAGTCCCTGTGTATATTATAGAGAATAGCAGTCCCTGTGTATATTATAGAGAATAGCAGTCCCTGTGTATATTATAGAGAATAGCAGTCCCTGTGTATATTATAGAGAATAGCAGTCCCTGTGTATATTATAGAGAATAGCAGTCCCTGTGTATATTATAGAGAATAGCAGTCCCTGTGTATATTATAGAGAATAGCAGTCCCTGTGTATATTATAGAGAATAGCAGTCCCTGTGTATATTATAGAGAATAGCAGTCCCTGTGTATATTATAGAGAATAGCAGTCCCTGTGTATATTATAGAGAATAGCAGTCCCTGTGTATATTATAGAGAATAGCAGTCCCTGTGTATATTATAGAGAATAGCAGTCCCTGTGTATATTATAGAGAATAGCAGTCCCTGTGTATATTATAGAGAATAGCAGTCCCTGTGTATATTATAGAGAATAGCAGTCCCTGTGTATATTATAGAGAATAGCAGTCCCTGTGTATATTATAGAGAATAGCAGTCCCTGTGTATATTATAGAGAATAGCAGTCCCTGTGTATATTATAGAGAATAGCAGTCCCTGTGTATATTATAGAGAATAGCAGTCCCTGTGTATATTATAGAGAATAGCAGCCCCTGTGTATATTATAGAGAATAGCAGTCCCTGTGTATATTATAGAGAATAGCAGTCCCTGTGTATATTAGAGAGAATAGCAGTCACTGGTATATTATAGAGAATAGCATCCCTGTGTATATTATAGAGAATAGCAGTCCCTGTGTATATTATAGAGAATAGCAGCCCCTGTGTATATTATAGAGAATAGCAGCCCCTGTGTATATTATAGAGAATAGCAGTCCCTGTGTATATTATAGAGAATAGCAGTCCCTGTGTATATTATAGAGAATAGCAGCCCCTGTGTATATTATAGAGAATAGCAGTCCCTGTGTATATTATAGAGAATAGCAGTCCCTGTGTATATTATAGAGAATAGCTGTCCCTGTGTATATTATAGAGAATAGCAGTCGCTGTGTATATTATAGAGAATAGCAGTCCCTGTGTATATTGTAGAGACTCAGTAAGTATTTAGCAACACCAATTTTAAATCCAACCAATTTATTTGATAGTAAATCTGCGAGCTTTCGACACTCTTGTGTCTTCGTCAGGCAAATGCAGTGCTCACGTCTGCAATCGCACACATATCAACACAGACAGTCACAGATTGCTGATTAGAATGCGAATCCTTCCATCTAACCTACTATTCAAGTGTTAAAATGACTAACAATGTGTGTGAAGGGAATCCTGAGCATTGGTTAGAGAATTGTGTATTTTCTCCAGACAGCACAGTAAGTGAGGTTTTTTACTAACCCAGGCAAGTTACGGGGGTTACAGATAGTGTGTCATGAAGCCAAGATCCCTACTAAGACCGTCATCATGTGTGTGGAATTTGGCTATCAGTCTCTGCTCAGCGACTCTGCACTGTCGTGTGTCACGAAGTCCCCCTTGAAGAACATTTACCCGCAGGTCGGAGGCCGAACGCCCATGACTGCTGAAATGTTTGCCCACAGGAAGGGAACTGTTTTGCCTGGTGATTGTTGAGCGATGCTCATTCATCCGCTGTCGTAGTGTCTGCATGGTCTCCCCAATGTACTGTGCTTCGGGACATCTTTTATTGCAACGTATTAGATAATGTGTATTATAAAGAATACCAGTCCCTGTGTATATCATAGAGAATAGCAGTCCCTGTGTATATTATAGAGAATAGCAGCCACTGTGTATATTATAGAGAATAGCAGTCCCTGTTTATATTATAGAGAATAGCAGTCCCTGTGTATATTGTAGAGAATAGCAGTCCCTGTGTATATTATAGAGAAAAGCAGTCCCCGTGTATATTATGGAGAATAGCAGTCCCCGTGTATATTATAGAGAATAGCAGTCCCCGTGTATATTATGGAGAATAGCAGTCCCTGTGTATATTATAGAGAATAGCAACCACTGTGTATATTTCAGAGAATAGCAGCCCCTGTGTATATTATAGAGAATAGCAGTCCCTGTGTATATTATAGAGAATAGCAGTCCCTGTGTATATTATAGAGAATAGCAGTCCCTGTGTATATTATAGAGAATAGCAGTCCCTGTGTATATTATAGAGAATAGCAGTCCCTGTGTATATTATAGAGAATAGCAGTCCCTGTGTATATTATAGAGAATAGCAGTCCCTGTGTATATTATAGAGAATAGCAGTCCCTGTGTATATTATAGAGAATAGCAGTCCCTGTGTATATTATAGAGAATAGCAGTCCCTGTGTATATTATAGAGAATAGCAGTCCCTGTGTATATTATAGAGAATAGCAGTCCCTGTGTATATTATAGAGAATAGCAGTCCCTGTGTATATTATAGAGAATAGCAGTCCCTGTGTATATTATAGAGAATAGCAGTCCCTGTGTATATTATAGAGAATAGCAGTCCCTGTGTATATTATAGAGAATAGCGGTCCCTGTGTATACTATAATGAATAGCAGTCCCTGTGTATATTATGGAGAATAGCAGTCCCTGTGTATATTATAGGGAATAGAAGCCCCTGTGTATATTATAGAGAATAGCAGTCCCTGTGTATGTTATAGAGAATAGCAGTCCCTGTGTATATTATAGAGAATAGCAGTCCCTGTGTATATTATAGAGAATAGCAGCCTGTGTATTTGAATAGCAGTCCCTGTGTATATTATAGAGAATACAGTCCCTGTGTATATTATAGAGAATAGCAGTCCCTGTGTATATTATAGAGAATAGCAGTCCCTGTGTATATTATAGAGAATAGCAGTCCCTGTGTACATTGTAGAGAATAGCAGTCCCCGTGTATATTATGGAGAATAGCAGTCCCTGTGTATATTATAGAGAATAGCAATCCCTGTGTATATTACAGAGAATAGCACTCCCCTGTGTATATTATAGAGAATAGCAGTCCCCGTGTATATTATGGAGAATAGCAGTCCCTGTTTATATTATAGAGAATAGCAGTCCCTGTGTATATTACAGAGAATAGCAGCCACTGTGTATATTATAGAGAATAGCAGTCACTGTGTATATTATAGAGAATAGCAGTCCCTGTGTATATTATAGAGAATAGCAGCCCCTGTGTATATTATAGAGAATAGCAGTCCCTGTGTATATTATAGAGAATAGCAGTCCCTGTGTATATTATAGAGAATAGCAGCCCCTGTGTATATTATAGAGAATAGCAGCCCCTGTGTATATTATACAGAATAGCAGTCCCTGTGTATATTATAGAGAATAGCAGTCCCTGTGTATATTACAGAGAATAGCAGTCCCTGTGTATATTATGGAGAATAGCAGTCCCTGTGTATATTATGGAGAATAGCAGTCCCTGTGTATATTATAGAGAATAGCAGTCCCTGTGTATATTATAGAGAATAGCAGTCCCTGTGTATATTATGGAGAATAGCAGTCCCTGTGTACATTATAGAGAATAGCAGTCCCTGTGTATATTATACAGAATAGCAGTCCCTGTGTATATTATACAGAATAGCAGCCCCTGTGTATATTATAGAGAATAGCAGTCCCTGTTTATATTATAGAGAATAGCAGTCGCTGTGTATATTATACAGAATAGCAGTCCCTGTGTATATTATAGAGAATAGCAGTCCCTGTGTATATTATAGAGAATAGCAGTCCCTGTGTATATTATGGAGAATAGCAGTCCCTGTGTATATTATAGAGAATAGCAGTCCCTGTGTATATTATACAGAATAGCAGTCCCTGTGTATATTATACAGAATAGCAGCCCCTGTGTATATTATAGAGAATAGCAGTCCCTGTGTATATTATACAGAATAGCAGTCCCTGTGTATATTATACAGAATAGCAGTCCCTGTGTATATTATACAGAATAGCAGTCCCTGTGTATATTATACAGAATAGCAGTCCCTGTGTATATTATGGAGAATAGCAGTCCCTGTGTATATTATGGAGAATAGCAGTCCTTGTGTACATTATTGAGAATAGCAATCCCTGTGTATATTATACAGAATAGCAGTCCCTGTGTATATTATAGAGAATAGCAGCCCCTGTGTATATTATAGAGAATAGCAGTCCCTGTGTATATTATACAGAATAGCAGTCCCTGTGTATATTATACAGAATAGCAGTCCCTGTGTATATTATAGAGAATAGCAGTCCCTGTGTATATTATAGAGAATAGCAGTCCCTGTGTATATTATAGAGAATAGCAGTCCCTGTGTATATTATAGAGAATAGCAGTCCCTGTGTATATTATAGAGAATAGCAGTCCCTGTGTATATTATACAGAATAGCAGTCCCTGTGTATATTATAGAGAATAGCAGCCCCTGTGTATATTATAGAGAATAGCAGTCCCTGTGTATATTATACAGAATAGCAGTCCCTGTGTATATTATAGAGAATAGCAGTCCCTGTGTATATTATAGAGAATAGCAGTCCCTGTGTATATTATACAGAATAGCAGTCCCTGTGTATATTATAGAGAATAGCAGTCCCTGTGTATATTATAGAGAATAGCAGTCCCTGTGTATATTATAGAGAATAGCAGCCCCTGTGTATATTATAGAGAATAGCAGTCCCTGTGTATATTATGGAGAATAGCAGTCCCTGTGTATATTATACAGAATAGCAGTCCCTGTGTATATTATACAGAATAGCAGTCGCTGTGTATATTATACAGAATAGCAGTCCCTGTGTATATTATACAGAATAGCAGTCCCTGTGTATATTATGGAGAATAGCAGTCCTTGTGTATATTATTGAGAATAGCAATCCCTGTGTATATTATACAGAATAGCAGTCCCTGTGTATATTATACAGAATAGCAGTCCCTGTGTATATTATAGAGAATAGCAGTCCCTGTTTATATTATAGAGAATAGCAGTCCCTGTGTATATTATACAGAATAGCAGTCCCTGTGTATATTATAGAGAATAGCAGTCCCTGTGTATATTATAGAGAATAGCAGTCCCTGTGTATATTATGGAGAATAGCAGTCCCTGTGTATATTATAGAGAATAGCAGTCCCTGTGTATATTATAGAGAATAGCAGTCCCTGTGTATATTATACAGAATAGCAGTCCCTGTGTATATTATAGAGAATAGCAGTCCCTGTGTATATTATAGAGAATAGCAGTCCCTGTGTATATTATACAGAATAGCAGTCCCTGTGTATATTATACAGAATAGCAGTCCCTGTGTATATTATAGAGAATAGCAGTCCCTGTGTATATTATGGAGAATAGCAGTCCCTGTGTATATTATAGAGAATAGCAGTCCCTGTGTATATTATAGAGAATAGCAGTCCCTGTGTATATTATAGAGAATAGCAGTCCCTGTGTATATTAGCAGAATAGCAGTCCGTGTACATTATGAGAATAGCAATCCCTGTGTATATTATACAGAATAGCAGTCCCTGTGTATATTATACAGAATAGCAGTCGCTGTGTATATTATATACGATAACAGTTCCTGTGTATATTAGAGAATACAGCCCCTCTGTATATTCTACAGAGTAGGTGATGCCGAGGGAATCTCTGTGTCTGTATCTCTCTCCTGCCAGTGTTTGGAAGTGAGTTGCTCCATTTTGATTGTCCCTCTTTCCAGAACATCCGGTATTCCTGGACTGAGAGTCTGATGTCACACACACACACACACAATGACTATCCAGGATCTAACCATCTCCCCTTGGCATTCAATGACATTCCCATCACTGAATATCCCCCCACTATCAACATCCTGGGGGTTACCATTGACCAGGAACTGAACTGGACCCAGCCAGATAAACACTGTGACCACAGAGCAGGTCAGAGGCTGGGAATCCTGCGGGGAGTAACTCACCTCCTGACTCTCCCCAAAGCCTGTCCACCATCTACAAGGCACAAGGCACTTAAACACATCGACAGGATTCACCTCAACCACTCGAGCGGGGAGAGTGTGGGAGTCGCTCCCACGGGGAGTGGGAGTGTGATGGAATATTCTCCCACTCTCCCTGGATGAACGCGGCTCCGACAACACTCAAGAAGCTCGACACCATCCGGGACAAAGCAGACTCCCCACCCTCCCCCGCTCGATTGACAAGCTAACCCCCCACCCTCGACATTCACTCCCTCCCCCACTGACGCACAGCGGCAGCAGTGTGTACCATCTACAAGATGCACTGCAGCAACTCGCCAAGGCTCTTTTGACAGCACCACCCAAACCCACCACCTCTACCCCCTAGAAGGACAAGGGCAGCACATACCATGGGGAACAACCACCGCCTGCAAGTTCTCCCCCCCACAGACCCCAACCCTCAAAAAATACAGCTGCACACACACACACACTCACACACACACACACCATCCCGACTTGGAAATATACTGGCCGTTCTTTCACTGGGTCAAAATCCTGGAGCTCCCTCCCTAACAGCGCTGTGGGTGTACCTACACCACACGGGACTGCAGCGGGTTCAAGATGGCGACTCGCCCACCACCTTCTCAAGGGGGTAATTAGGGATGGGGTGGGAATAAATGCTGGACCCGGCCAGTAACACCATAATCTCATGAACACATTTCGAGTTTTATTATCAAGATAGTGTCTCTCTGCAGCAATCTCGATACCTTTCCAGAACTTTCCGGAAGTTTAAACAACAGTTGTGTAATGGTGTACTGTGGTGCGGGGGTGGTGATGTGGATTGGAGACCAGAACCAGGGCCCATCAGTCTAAGATGGTCATTAATAACTCCAGTGTGGGGGGAATTGGAGAGAGAGTGGGGAGAGAGTGTGGGAGTCGCTCCCACGGGGAGCGGGGAGAGTGCGGGGGCCGCTCCCACGGGGAGCGGGGAGAGTGCGGGGGCCGCTCCCACGGGGAGCGGGGAGAGTGCGGGAGTCGCTCCCACGGGGAGCGGGGAGAGTGCGGGAGTCGCTCCCACGGGGAGCGGGGAGAGTGCGGGGGCCGCTCCCACGGGGAGCGGGGAGAGTGCGGGAGTCGCTCCCACGGGGAGCGGGGAGAGTGCGGGAGTCGCTCCCACGGGGAGCGGGGAGAGTGCGGGGGCCGCTCCCACGGGGAGCGGGGAGAGTGCGGGAGTCGCTCCCACGGGGAGTGGTTGAGGTGAATCCTGTCGATGTGTTTAAGTGGGGGATGCTGGATAAACACATGGGAGGAGGGAAGGAATAGAAGGATCTGGGGTTGAGGAAGTAGGGATGCAGGAGGGAGCTGCAGTGGAGACAGGAAGAGGGGCGGAATGGGGGTGAGGCGGGGGAATGTTGATGGGGGATAACTTTAGAAAAGACCGGATTATGATGGGTTTCAGGAGAGCAGATTCCACAATGTGGGTCTACCCTTTAATTTTCCTTCTTCACCCCGAGTGAGATGAGAACATTCCTGAATGACGGAATCACCAACGGTTTAACAGTCTACTTGCTGTATTGACAGAACAAGCATGGTTTCAGATTGGAATATCGCTGCCTCCGTTACGAAGAACACTGGGTAGTAATGAAAACTGGAGGAATCGCACACGTGCGCGCACGAATCTTCCCCCTCCACGGAAGCCCTGCCTCGTCCCCGTTCCCGCATGAATGTTCATCCCTAGTAAGGGCGTTCACTTGAAACCACACCGCATGTGTCCACCCAGCCCATTGCCCTCCCTGGCTCCCCAGCCACCATTGCCTCCCGGGGTCACAGTTCAAAGGTCAGGGGACAGAGTTGTCAGCGAGCCTTTGGTCAGCTACTGGGTGAGAGGTCGATGGGAGGGGCTGTTGGGGGAGGAGAGGTTGTGGCGGTTGTTGTTGGGGGGGTGGGCCCGAGGAGGCAGGTTGCCGTGAATGGCTCCCACCCTCTGCATGCCCCCCAATGCCCCTTCCTTCCTGCCACCAAACCCTCACCCTTCCCCCTCACAAACCTTTGCGTCAAAATGTTCAGCAAGTGGCCCCCGGTGACCATTTTGAAATAGTCACATTGTTGTCGGCCATTTTGAATTTGTCTCCTTGTCGTCGGGCATTTTGACGGATGGGTTTTCTGCGTAAAATCCAGGTTACAGTACCCCATCAATAACCCCCCTCGCCCAGACTCCCAATCCTCGCCAAAAGTGTTCTTCCCAAACCATCAGATCGCCCAAATGGGATAGCTCTGACAAAACTGGCGATCGATCGCCCAGGGCCTCTCCAAAGTGGGGGAAATGGATGCCTGCGTGAGCGGGCAATCATTCCCTGAGGTGGGCAACACTGTCTGAAGAGGCCTCGGGCAGATGAACACTGGGCTGAGGGTGGAGGGGGGTATCGGCTGAAGGGAGTTCAGAGGAATAAAACAGCGAAGGAGAATTCCAAATCCCATCCCATCCCAAACAAGGAGTCCAGATGAGCGGAGGAGATGGCAATGTTTCAGCTTGGGTTGGGTTGAACTGCAACACCAATGGGGCAGAGACGGGGAGGGAGAGCATGAGGATGATCATATCGCTCTTTACAAAGGGTTAGCAAAGACACAGCGGGCTGAATGGTCTCTAACTGTGCTGCGCTGCTCTCAAATTTTTCCAGATTCCAAGAGATGTCCACAGAATGGGGTCAACTGCAGAGTCCACATTGAGGGGAGGTGGGGATGAGGGGGGGTGGAAGGGGGGTTAGAAGGGGCTCCCACAAAAGTTGGGGTGGGGGGGGAAGGGGGGGAAGGGGGGTTTAGAAGGGGCTCCCGCAGGTCATCTCATCGCGGAGTTCCTCTTCGGCGGGCCCGCGGACAGGCTCCTCATCACTGTAGGCCGGAGTGTAGTCACGGCGAGGGGAAACACGGGGACGCCTTCCCAGCAGGTCACTCGCCGCACTCTCCATCTCATCCACCGTCATGTGGCAGGCATCGGCTATCTCTCGCTTGGCAAACGCCACAAATTTGGGGTCCCGAGCGTAAAGTTCCAGCCCTTCAGAGATCAACACCTGAGGGAGAGTCAGAGAGAGTCAGAGAGACAGAGAGCGAGAGAGACAGGGAGAGAGCAAGAGAGACAGGGAGAGAGCGAGAGAGACAGGGAGAGAGCGAGAGAGACAGGGAGAGAGCGAGAGAGACAGGGAGAGAGAGAGCAGGGAGAGAGCGAGAGAGACAGGAGAGAAGCGAGAGACAGGGAGAGAGAAGACAGGAGGAGAGAGAGACAGAGAGG
The DNA here is from genome assembly GCA_024679065.1 of Sphyrna mokarran. Classification (NCBI taxonomy): domain Eukaryota; kingdom Metazoa; phylum Chordata; class Chondrichthyes; order Carcharhiniformes; family Carcharhinidae; genus Sphyrna; species Sphyrna mokarran. The sequence continues at coordinate 82,953,983 of JAGIQG010000013.1, read as the reverse complement.
GAGAGAGAGAGAGAGGAAAGGAGAGAGAGAGAGAGAGAGAGAGACAGGGAGAGAGCGAGAGAGACAGGGAGAGAGAGAGACAGGGAGAGAGCAAGAGAGAGAGAGAGCAGAGAGAGAGAGAGCGAGAGAGACAGGGAGAGAGAGAGACAGGGAGAGAGCGAGAGAGACAGGGAGAGAGCGAGAGAGAGAGACAGAGACAGAGAGCGAGAGGAGAGCGAGAGAGCAGGAGAGAGCGAGAGAGACAGGGAGAGAGCGAGAGAGGACAGGGAGAGAGAGAGAGAGGACAGGGAGAGAGAGAGAGAGAGACAGGGGAGAGAGAGAGAGAGAACAGGAGAGAGAGAGAGAGAGAGAAGACAGGGGAGAGAGAGAGAGACAGAGAGCGAGAGAGCGAGAGAGACAGGGAGAGAGCGAGAGAGACAGGGAGAGAGCGAGGAGACAGGGAGAGACAGGAGAGAGAGAGAGAGACAGGGAGAGAGACAGGGAGAGAGACAGAGAGAGAGAGAGAGAGACAGACAGAGAGAGAGAGAGACAGGGAGAGAGAGGGAGAGAGACAGGGAGAGAGAGACAGAAAGACAGGGAGAGAGAGAAAGAAAAAGATAGGGGGCGAGAGAGACGGGGGTGAGAGAGAGACAGAGAGAGAGAGAGAAAGACAAACAGACAGACAGACAGCGAGAGAGAGAGATACAGAGCAAAACAGGCAGTGAGAGAGTACAAAAGGCAGAGAGATTATTGAACACACTATTAAACTGGGAGAGTGGGATTACACTGGGTGGGATATTAAAGGGTGTGGGGAGTGAGGGGGAGAGTGGGATTAGACTGGGTGGGATATTAAAGGGTGTGGGGAGTGAGGGGGAGAGTGGGATTAGACTGGGTGGGATATTAAAGGGTGTGGGGAGTGAGGGGGAGAGTGGGATTAGACTGGGTGGGATATTAAAGGGTGTGGGGAGTGAGGGGGAGAGTGGGATTAGACTGGGTGGATATTAAAGGGTGTGGGGAGTGAGGGGAGAGTGGGATTAGACTGGGTGGGATATTAAAGGGTGCGGGGAGTGAGGGGAGAGTGGGATTAGACTGGGTGGGATATTAAAGGGTGCGGGGAGTGAGGGGGAGAGTGGGATTAGACTGGGTGGGATATTAAAGGGTGCGGGGAGTGAGGGGGAGAGTGGGATTAGACTGGGTGGGATATTAAAGGGTGCGGGGAGTGAGGGGGAGAGTGGGATTAGACTGGGTGGGATATTAAAGGGTGTGGGGAGTGAGGGGAGAGTGGGATTAGACTGGGTGGGATATTAAAGGGTGCGGGGAGTGAGGGGGAGAGTGGGATTAGACTGGGTGGGATATTAAAGGGTGCGGGGAGTGAGCGGAAGGAGAGTGTGGAGGAAATGAGGAATGAGCTGGAGTGTGGAGCAATGAGGGCAAGTGAGGGGAGGGAGTGATGGGGAGTGAGGGGAGTGAGAGAGTGTGACAGGGAATGAGGGTGAGTGAGGGTTTGAGGGGAGTGAGGGTGAGTGACGGAGTGAGGGTAGAGGGGAGTGAGGGTGAGGGATGGAGTGAGGGTGAGTGACAGGGAGTGAGGATGAGTGAGGGTTAGTGAGGGGGAGTGAGGGTAGAGGGGAGTGAAGGTGAGTGAGGGTGAGGGACGGAGTGAGGGTGAGTGAAGGTTACTGAGGGTAGAGGGGAGTGAGGGCAGAGGGGAGTGAAGGGGAGTGAGGGCAGAGGGGAGTGAGGGGGAGTGAGGGCAGAGGGGAGTGAAGGGAGTTGAGGGGGAGTGAGGGGAGGGGAGTGAGGGGAGTGAGGGAGGGAGTGAGGGGGAGTGAGGAGAGGGGGAGTGAGGGGGAGTGAGGGTGAGAGGGAGGGAGTGAGGGTGAGGGGAGTGAGGGGAGTGAGGGGGAGTGAGGGTAGAGGGGAGTGAAGGGGAGTGAGGGCAGGGGGGGAGTGAGGGCAGGGGGAGTGAGGGGGAGGAGGTGAGGGCAGTGAGGGAGAGGGGAGTGAGGGGAGTGAGGGCAGAGGGGAGTGAGGGGGAGTGAGGGGGAGTGAGGGTGAGAGAGGAGTGAAGGGGGGAGTGAGGGCAGAGGGGAGTGAGGGGGAGTGAGGGTGAGGGGAGAGGGGAGTGAAGGGGAGTGAGGGGAGAGAGGGGAGTGAGGGTAGAGGGGAGTGAAGGGGAGTGAGGGAGAGGGGAGTGAGGGGGAGTGGGGCAGAGGGGAGTGAGGGGAGTGAGGGTAGAGGGAGTGTGTGAGGGGAGTGAGGGGAGTGAGGGGAGGGGAGTGAGGGGGTGAGGGTAGAGGGGAGTGAGGGGAGTGAGGGCAGAGGGAGTGAAGGGGAGTGAGGGTAGAGGGGAGTGAGGGGGAGTGAGGGTAGAGGGGAGGAAGGGGAGTGAGGGCAGAGGGGAGTGAGGGGAGTGAGGGTAGAGGGGAGTGAAGGGGAGTGAGGGAGAGTGAGGGGAGTGAGGGGAGAGGGGAGTGAGGGAGGGGAGTGAAGGGAGTGAGGGAGATGAGGGGGAGTGAGGGCAGAAGGGAGTGAGGGTAGTGGGGAGTGAGGGTAGTGGGGAGTGAGGCTGAGTGAGGGTAGTGGGGAGTGAGGGTAGTGGGAGTGAGGGAGTGAGGGAGTGGGGAGTGAGGGTAGTGGGGAGTAGTGGGGAGTGAGGGTAGTGGGAGTGAGGGGGGGAGTGAGGGTGAGTGAGGGTAGGGGAGTGAGGGTGAGTGAGGGTAGTGGGGAGTGAGGGTGTGAGGGTAGTGGGAGGAGGGTAGTGGGGATGAGTGAGTGAGGGAGTGAGGGTGAGTGAGGGTAGTGGGAGTGAGGGTAGTGGAGGGTGAGTGAGGATGGAGTGAGGGTGAGTGAAGGTTACTGAGGGTAGAGGGGAGTGAGGGTAGTGGGGAGTGAGGGTAGTGAAGGTTACTGAGGGTAGAGGGGAGTGAGGGTGAGTGAAGGTTACTGAGGGTAGAGGGGAGTGAGGGGGTGAGCGAGGGACAGCGATTAGGGGATCAGGCTGGCACTCACCGCCTCCACCAGGCTATCGGCACTGCCCTGTTTCTCGTTGTAGTGATGGTCGAGCTGCCCGGGTACCCGCAGTGTGGCTGCGGTGTAGGTTCGATATGGGGGGTCCTGCTCCTCGGTGTACCAGCGGCTCTGCGGCAGCGAGCTCAGGCTGCGGTTCTTCTTGTCCCAGCTCTCCTCGGGCTCCACCAGGATCAGGGGGGCGTAGAAGAGGCGGCTGTGCTTGGCGCGGGAGGGTGGGGGGGTGGCCCAGGACTGCGTGGATCCGGCAGAGGAGGGACTGCTGCTTCGACGCGAGTCATAGCTGCCCGTGTCGTAGGTCTGTGGAATGAAGGAGGCCTCACATACCAAACCGTGCACCGGCAATTCGACTACAAGGGGCATCGCGGGTCTGCGTAAACCCATCCCTCACATGCTGGGTGCCTCACCGCAGCTCTGAGACACCCACCACACACCCCCACCCACCCCTACCCCATCACCACCCTGGGAGAAAAGAAAAGCTACATTTTGAGCATGGCAAATCAACTAACAGAGGCATCGCTGCTGAAAACAATCTTGTCCTTTAATTCTAGGGTACTCACTTCCCCAGCAGCCCCCCCACCCCCCATCTTCACACCACACTCTCCCCCCACCAAGAACAAACCCCCAGATTTCAAGCAGGCAATTCGACTAACAGGGGCATCACTGCTGAAAACACTCTTGTCTTTTACCTACAGGACACTCACATCCCCAGCAGTTTACCCCCCTCCCGCCCTCTTTACACCACACTCCCCCACCAAGAACAACCCCCTAGATTTCAAGCGGGCAATTCGACTAAAGGAGGCTGCACGTTTTGACACAGCCACATTTCCCCACTGACGGGGCACCCTAGCGTCTCTGGGTCATTCACCACCACCACGGACTCTCTGGTCAAGCAGCTGACTGTCGCTGGACAACTGAGGCTAAGAAAGGGATCAATGTTTGACACACTCTGGTTCCCCTCGCTGACGAGGGGTAGCATCAGTTCCGAGACCAGCCCCCCGCCCCCACACCCCTCCACACTGCCCACCACCACCTCCACCATCCTGCAGCAAATCAATGACAGGTAAGGAGGGGTTATTTGGCTAAGGGAGGCGGGGGGGATTACCTGGTGTTGCAACCCTCTGCGGGTTTGCTTGCGCTGCTGGTATGTTCCAGGGATGGGAATATCATCTCCGCTGTCCTGCCGGCTCAGACACTGGATGCTGAAGTTCGGTGTTCTCCCTGGAAACGGGAAAATGGAGGTGGATAATGTCGTACACAGCACAGAGACAGACAGAACACCGAGAGCACACATCTCACTAAACCTCAACTGTGGGATTAGTTTGGAATTGATACAGGGCTATAGGGAGAGAGCGGGGCAGTGGGATTAGTTTGGGATTGATTCAGGGCTATGGGGAGAGTGCGGGACAGTGGGATTAGTTTGGGATTGATACAGGACTATGGGGAGGGATTGGGGCAGTGGGATTAGTTTGGGGATAATACAGGGTTGTGGGGAGAGAGCGGGGCAGTGGGATTAGTTTGGGATTGATACAGGGCTATGGGAGAGAGCGGGACAGTAGGATTAGTTTGGGGATTGGTACAGGGCTGTGGGGAGACAGACGGGGGGCAGTCTGTCTCTGTCACCTACCTGCTGGTGTAGGAGGAAGCAGACGTCTCCGGGGTGTGTGTCTAGTCTCGGCACGTATAGGGATCTCATTGTCATGGTGACTGTAGTGTTTGGAAGCGTGTGTGGTGTTATAGACTCCGCGGAAGGCCTCTGGCTCAACAAGTTCTGTTGGCCTGTCACGGGAGGACACTGACCTGCTAACGGGGCAATAACAAAAATCAATCTGGACATTCCCACATGTTCACAATACACTCCCCCTTGGCAAACACAAACTCCATTCTTCCTCTATCCCAAACCAGGCGGATTCTAAACCCTGTGCTCGCTGACACACACTGGTCCCCAACCAGGAATAACACCCATCTCAAACTCTGATCAAATCTCTACAACCCTCCCTATCTCTCTTCTCCAGCACCGACAACCCTCCCTATCTCTGTAACCTCCTCCAGTCCCTACAACCCTCCTATCTCTGTAACCTCCTCCAGTCCCTACAACCCTCCCTATCTCTGTAACGTCCTCCAGTCCCTACAACCCTCCCTATCTCTGTAACCTCCTCCAGCACCGACAACCCTCCCTATCTCTGTAACCTCCTCCAGCCCCTACACCCCTCCCTATCTCTGTAACCTCCTCCAGCCCTACAACCCTCCCTATCTCTGTAACCTCCTCCAGCCCTACAACCCTCCCTATCTCTGTAACCTCCTCCAGCCCCTACAACCCTCCCTATCTCTGTAACCTCCTCCAGTCCCTACAACCCTCCCTATCTCTGTAACCTCCTCCAGCCCCTACAACCCTCCCTATCTCTGTAACCTCCTCCAGACCCTATAACCCTCCCTATCTCTGTAACCTCCTCCAGCCCCTACAACCCTCCCTATCTCTGTAACCTCCTCCAGCCCGTACACCCCTCCCTATCTCTGAAACATCCTCCAGGGTAGTACAGTGGCACAGTGGTAAGTGCTGCTGCCTCACATCACCAGGGATCCGGATTCGATTCGTGGCTTGGGTCACTGTGCAGATCCTGCACAGACATTCTCCCCATGTCTGCATGGGTTTCCTCCAGGTACTGCAATGTCCTCCCACAGTCTGAAGAACTTGCTGATTAGGTGCATTGGCTGTTCTAAACGCTCCCTCAGTGTTACCCAGGGGATTTTCACAGTAACTTCATAGCGGTCTTAATGTGAACCTGCTTCTGACACTAATAAATAAACTTTTAAACTAAACTAACCACAACAGCCCATCCAATCTGTGTAACATCCTCCAGCCCATAAAAAGCTCCATATCACTATAACCTGCAACTGTCAGAAAGTCAGCGCAGAGGGAGCGCCGCACTGCGGGAGGGTCAGCGCAGAGGGAGCGCCGCACTGCGGGAGGGTCAGCGCAGAGGGAGCACCGCACTGCGGGAGAGTCAGCGCAGAGGGAGCGCCGCACTGCGGGAGGGTCAGCGCAGAGGGAGCGCCGCACTGTGGGAGGGTCAGTGCCGAGGGAGCGCCGCACTGCGGGAGGGTCAGCGCAGAGGGAGCGCCGCACTGCGGGAGGGTCAGCGCAGAGGGAGCGCCGCACTGCGGGAGAGTCAGCGCTGAGGGAGCGCCGCAGTGCCGGAGGGTCAGGGTTAATATTCTAATACTATCTGTCCTTACCTGTCTCTGGATGTTACACTATCATTGTCCTCGTCCTTGCTGTAATACCCTTGCTCTCCGGAGAGACAATCCTCAATGTATTCCCCTCCAGACACTGGATCCTCTTTGCGAATGGTTGATGGATGCACTTCACTCTTTGAATCTCTCCTAACGCATCAAAGTACAAAAAGTATTAGGAACTAGCAAATGTGACACCGCTGTTTAAAAAAGGAGGTACTCAAAAGGCAGGTAACTATTGGCCGGTCTGTAGTAGGGAAAATGCTAGAATCTATCATCAAGGAAGAAATAGCGAGGCATCTGGATATAAATTGTCCCATTGGTAAAACGCAGCACGGGTTCATGAAGGGAAAGAGATGTTTGACTAATTTGGTGGAGTTCTTTGAGAACATTATGTGTGCACAGTGGACAGTGGGGAACCTGTGGATGTGGTGTATCTGGGATTTCGAGAAGGCTTTCAATAAGGTGGCGCACCAAAGACTGTTAAATAAGTTAAAGGTCACGGTGTTCCGGGTAATGCATTAGCACGGTTAGAGGATTGGTTAACTAACAGCAAAGAGTGGGGGTAAATGGGTGTTTTTCTGGTTGGTAATCAGTGACTAGTGGCGTGCTTCAGGGATCAGTGTTGGGATCACAATTATTTACGATTTATAGAAATGATTTGGATTTGGAACAAAGTGTAATGTGTCAAAATTCACAGATGGCTCTAAGATGGGTGAGAGCAAAGTGTGCAAAAAGTCTGCAAAGGGATATAGATGGTGTGAGTGAGTGGACGAAGTTCTAGCAGATGGAATACAATGTTGGTAAACGTAATCTATTTTGTTAGGAATAACAGCAAAATGGACTATTATTTAAATGGTAAAAAAATTGCAGCATGCTGCTGTGCAGAGGGATCCGGGTGTCCTTGTGCACGAATCAGAAGGAGTTGGTTTGCAGCAGGTAATGAGGAAGGCAAATGGAATTTTATCCTTCACTGCAAGAGGGATGGAGCTTAAAAACAGTGAGGTTATGTTATAAGGTGCTGGTGAGGCCACATCTGGAGTACTGTGTACAGTTTTGGTCTCCTTACTAGAGAAGGGATAGACTGGCACTGGAGGGGGTGCAGAGGAGATTCACTAGGTTGATTCCAGAGTTGAGGGGGTCGGCTTCTGAGGAGAGGCTGAATAGACTGGGGCTATACTCAATGGAATTCAGGATGAGGAGAGACCTTATAGAAACATATAGAATTATGAAGAGAATAGATAAGATAGAAGCAGGGAAGTTGTTTCCATTGGCAGATGAGACTAGAACTAGGGGGCATATCCTCAAAATAAGGGGGAGCAGATTTAGGACTGAGTTGAGGAGGAACTTCTTCACACAAAGGGCTGTGAATCTGTGGAATTCCCTACCCAGTGAAGCAGTTGAGGCTCCCTCATTGAATGTTTTTAAGGTAAGGATAGACACATTTTTGAACAGTAAAGGGATTAAGGGTCATGGTGAGCGGGTGGGGGAAGCAGAGCTGAGTCCACAAAAAAAATCACCCATCATCTTATTGAATGGCGGAGCAGGCTCGAGGGGCAAAATAGCCTACTCCTGCTCCTAGTTCTTATGTTGTTCTGTAATAGAGTCCCTCGATCCCCACCTTCTCCCCATCTCCCTCGATCCCCACCTTCTCTCCGTATCTCTCAATCCCCACCTTGTCTCCATATCTCTCAATCCCCACCTTCTCCCCGTCTCCCTCAACCTTACCCTCTCCCTCCCCGTCTCCCCACCTTCTCCCCGTATCCTTTATTCCACCTTCTCCCCGTATCCTCATCCCCCTTCTCCCCGTAGTATCCCTCAATCCCCACCTTCTCCCCGTATCCCTCAATCCCCACCTTCTCCCTCCCTCAGTCCCACCTTCTCTCCATATCCCTCAGTCCCACCTTCTCCCCGTATCCCTCATCCCACCTTCTCCCCATATCCTCAGTCCCACCTTCTCAATCCCCCCTTCTCTCCATCATCCCTCAGTCCCAGTTCCCCAGTCCCACCTTTCTCCCTTCTAGTCCCATCCCTCAGTCCACCTTCTCATCCCTCAGTCCTTCTCCCCGTATCCTCATCCCTTCTCCCGTATCCCGATCCCACCTTCTCCCGATCCCTTCTACTTCTCCCTCATCCCACCTTCTCCCCATACCTCAGTCCCACCTTCTCCCCGTATCCCTCAGTCCCTCTCCAACCTTCTCTCCCCGCCCGTATCCCTCATCCCCACCTTCTCCCGTATCCCTCAGTCCCACCTTCTCTCCATATCCCTCAGTCCCCACCTTCTCCCGTATCCCTCAGTCCCACCCTTCTCCCCGTATCCCTCAGTCCCACCCTCAGTCCACCTTCTCCCCGTATCCCTCAGTCCCACCTTCTCCCCGTATCCCTCAGTCCCACCTTCTCCCCGTATCCCTCAGTCCCACCTTCTCCTCGTCTCCCTCAATCTCCACTTTCTCCCCATATCCCTCAATCTCTACCTTCTCCTCATATCCCTCAATCCCCACTTTCTCCCTGTCTCCCTCAATCCCCACCTTCTCCCCGTATCCTTCAATCCCCACCTTCTCCCCGTATCCCTCAATCCCCACCTTCTCCCCGTATCCCTCAATCCCCACCTTCTCCCCGTATCCCTCAATCCCCACCTTCTCCCCGTATCCCTCAATCCCTATGTTGTTTCTGATTGGGGTATGTTATGACAGTGGAGGGAAGGGGAGGACAGGAGTGGTCAGGCTAATCAATAACTGGATGCCCCACACAGTCGAATAGCCTCTGACCCACCCACCAGTTCACAGCCTTGGGGGAGGAAGCGGAGAGGGGGTTAGTGGGTGATGATATCAGCAGGATTGAGGTTGGATAAGCACTCGCTTGGAGGAAAGCTCGTGTACCTGATATTGGGGGGCACTCTCTCAGGACTGGGGGGCTGGGTCTCAGGGACGTCTTCCTGACTGATGCTCCGCACCTTTTGGCCGAGAAGTGCTGACCCATTCACCACTCGCTTACTGCTGGGTTCCGGGGGGGCCTCGCTGCTAATCAGGATACTGACCGACTGCAAGGAGGAGGCAGAGGCCTTCGAACCACGTCGATCCAGGCTCTGTATAGGAGAGGCCACACTTTCATCAAACACTCCCAGGACAGGTACAGCACGGGGTTAGATACAGAGTAAATCTCCCTCTACACTGTCCCCATCAAACACTCCCAGGACAGGTACAGCACGGGGTTAGATACAGAGTAAATCTCCCTCTACACTGTCCCCATCAAACACTCCCAGGACAGGTACAGCACGGGGTTAGATACAGAGTAAAGCTCCCTCTACACTGTTCCCATCAAACACTTCCAGGACAGGTACAACACAGGGTTAGATACAGAATAAAGTTCCCTCCATACTGCCCCCCATCAAACACTCCCAGGACAGGTACAGCACGGGGTTAGATACAGAGTAAAGCTCCCTCTACACTATCCCCCAATAAAACACTCCCAGGACAGATACAGCACGGGGTTAGATACAGAGTAAAGCTCCCTCTACACTGTCCCCCCATCAAACACTCCCAGGACAGGTACAGCACGGGGTTAGATACAGAGTAAAGCTCCCTCTACACTGTCCCCCCATCAAACACTCCCAGGACAGGTACAGCACGGGGTTAGATACAGAGTAAAGCTTCCTCTACACTGTCCCCCCCATCAAACACTCCCAGGACAGGTACAGCACGGGGTTAGATACAGAGTAAAGCTCCCTCTACACTGTCCACCATCAAACACTCCCAGGACAGGTACAGCACAGGGTTAGATACAGAGTAAAGCTCCCTCTACATTGACCCCATCGAATTTATGCAATATCTGTTACTGTCTCCTTGCCTGGTAATTCTGTCCCTTCAGCATCGTCCTCCCACTCTCTTTACTTCATCTCCCTCTTCCACCTCCCATATTCTTCTCTTTTCTCTATCATGGGCAGCACGGTGGCACAGTGGTTAGCACGGTTGCCTCACAGTGCCAGGGACCCGGATTCGATTCCCGGCTTGGGTCACTGTCCGTGCGGAGTCTGTACGTTCTCCCCGTGTCTGCGTGGGTTTCCTCCAGGTGCTCCGGTTTCCTGCCATAGTCTGAAAGACGTGCTGGTTAGATGCACTGGCCGTGCTGAATTCTATCTCAGTGTTACCTGAACGGGTGCCGGAGGGTGGCGATGAGGGGATTTTCACAGTAACTTCATTGCAGTGTTAATGTAAGCCTACTTGTGACATTAATAAATAAACTCCCCCTCCGTAAACACATGGAGATGCTTCACGTCAGCCGCTCCCAGTGGAAGCGACATTCTCGCCGCTCTCTGGGTAAGTGAGGATTATTGTGAGTGAGAGTTATTGAAATGAAAGAACTGACCGGGTGTGTATCTTCAGAAAGACGCACTCTCTCTTCCTCCGGTTCCTCCAGTAGGTCGCATGAGATTGCCCGCCGTATTTCTGGCCCAATGTCCTGTAGTGTCCGCAGTCCGGCCTGATCAGACCAATCAAAGGTTACCCACATCAATAAACATTGTAATCATCCACCACCCAAATCTACCCATGTGCCACTGACCCTCCCGCAGTGCGGCGCTCCCTCGGCACTGACCCTCCCACAGCGCGGCGCTCCCTCGGCACTGACCCTCCCGCAGTGCGGCGCTCCCTCAGCACTGACCCTCCCACAGTGCGGCGCTCCCTCAGCACTGACCCTCCCACAGTGCGGCGCTCCCTCGGCATGACCCTCCCGCAGTGCGGCGCTCCCTTGCAGCACTGACCCTCCCACAGTGCGGCGCTCCCTCAGCTCTGACCCTCCCGCAGTGCGGCGCTCCCTCTGCACTAACCCTCCCACAGTGCGGCGCTCGCTCAGCACTGACCCTCCCCAAGTGCGGCGCTCCCTCAGCACTGACCCTCCCCACAGTGCGGCGCTCCCTCAGCACTGACCCTCCCACAGTGCGGCGCTCCCTCAGCACTGACCCTCCCGCAGTGCGGCGCTCCTTCAGCACTGACCCTCCCCACAGTGCGGCCTCCCTCAGCACTGACCTCCACAGTGCGGCGCTCCCTCGCATGACCCTCCCACAGTGCGCGCTCCCTCGGCACTGACCCTCCCGCAGTGCGGTGCTCCCTCAGCACTGACCCTCCCACAGTGCGGCGCTCCCTCGGCACTGACCCTCCCACAGTGCGGCGCTCCCTCAGCACTGACCCTCCCACAGTGCGGCGCCCCTCAGCACTGACCCTCCCGCAGTGCGGCGCTCCCTCAGCACTGACCCTCCCGCAGTGCGGCGCTCCCTCAGCACTGACCCTCCCACAGTGCGGCGCTCCCTCAGCACTGACCCTCCCGCAGTGCGGCGCTCCCTCAGCACTGACCCTCCCGCAGTGCGGCGCTCCCTCAGCACTGACCTCCCACAGTGCGGCGCTCCCTCAGCACTGACCCTCCCAGCAGTGCGGCGCTCCCTCAGCACTGACCCTCCCGCAGTGCGGGCTCCCTCAGCACTGACCCTCCCACAGTGCGGCGCTCCCTCAGCACTGACCCTCCCGCAGTGCGGCGCTCCCTCGGCACTGACCCTCCCACAGTGGGTAGCCCGCAGAGTGCTGATCCATTTCCAGGCTGACCTGTAAGGTGGTTGAGTTACAGGGGTCCGACTCCCCAAACAGACCCTTCTCTTTCCTTCTCCGGAACTTCCTGAAGTAATCCTGGATCAAGAAGGTGGCGTAAAACTTTCCGACTGTCACCTCCTCGTCTGTGTGAGAGACAGAGAGAGAGGGAGAGTGAGATAGAAACTAGAGAGAGAGAGAGACAGAAAGACAGAGAGACAGAGCTGGACAGGTAAACAGAGACAGAGACGGAGAGACAGAAAGACAGCGAGAGGGACAGAGAGAGAGCGAGAGGGACAGAGAGAGCGAGAGAGGGACAGAGAGAGAGCAAGAGAGGGACAGAGAGAGAGGGAGAGGGACAGAGAGAGAGGGAGAGGGACAGAGAGAGAGCGAGAGGGACAGAGAGAGCGAGAGAGGGACAGAGAGAGAGGAAGAGAGGGACAGAGAGAGAGAGAGAGAGGGCAGAGAGAGAGCAAGAGAGGGACAGAGAGAGAGAGAGAGAGGGACAGGAGAGAGAGAGAGAGGGACAGGAGAGAGAGCGAGAGAGGGACAGAGAGAGAGAGAGAGAGGGACAGAGAGAGAGCGAGAGGGACAGAGAGAGAGGGAGAGGGACAGAGAGAGAGGGAGAGGGCAGAGGAGAGAGCGAGAGGGACAGAGAGAGCGGACAGGAGAGGGACAGAGGAGAGAGAGAGGACAGAGAGAGAGGGAGAGGACAGAGAGGAGAGGGGAGAGGGACAGAGAGGAGAGAGAGAGGGACAGAGAGAGAGGGGAGAGGGACAGAGAGAAGGGAGAGAGAGGAAGAGAGAGAGAGAGAGAGGGACAGAGAGAGAGAGAGAGGGACAGAGAGGAGAGAAGAGAGGGGACAGAGAGAGAGCGAGAGGGACAGAGGAGAGAGAGAGAGGGACAGAGAGAGAGGGAGACAGGGACAGAGGAGAGAGGGAGAGTGAGATAGACAGAGAGAGAGAGACAGAGAGACAGGAGGGGACAGGAGAGAGAGAGAGAGGACAGAGAGAGAGAGAGGGACAGAGAGAGAGAGAGAGGGACAGAGAAGAGAGAGAGGGACAGAGAGAGAGAGAGAGAAGACAGAGAGAGAGAGAGAGGGACAGAGAGAAGAGAGGGACAGAGAGAGAGACAGAAGAGAGGGACAGAGAAAGAGAGAGAGGGACAGGAGAGAGGAGAGAGGGACAGAGAGGAGAGGAGAGGGACAGAGAGAGAGAGAGGGACAGAGAGAGAGGAGAGGGACAGAGAGGGAAAGGAGAGGGACAGAGAGAGAGCAAGAGAGGGACAGAGAGAGAGCGAGAGGGACAGAGAGAGCGAGAGAGGGACAGAGAGAGAGAGAGGGACAGAGAGAGAGGGAGAGTGAGAGAGAAACAGAGAGAGAGAGACAGAAAGACAGCGAGAGGGACAGAGAGAGAGCGAGAGGGACAGAGAGAGCAAGAGGGACAGAGAGAGAGAGAGAGAGGGACAGAGAGAGAGCGAGAGGGACAGAAGGAGAGCGAGAGGAGAGGGACAGAGAGAGCGAGGAGAGGGACAGAGAGAGAGGGAGAGAGACAAGAGAGAGAGAGGGACAGAGAGAGAGAGAGAGAGACAGAGAGAGAGCAAGAGAGGGACAGAGAGAGAGAGAGAGGAACAGAGAGAGCGAGAGAGGGACAGAGAGAGAGAGAGAGGGACAGAGAGAGAGGGAGAGTGAGATAGAAACGAGACAGAGAGAGAGACAGAAAGACAGAGAGACAGAGTGAGAGACAAAGAGATAGAGAGAGACAGAGAGACAGAGAGAGACAGAGAGAGAGACAGAGACAGAGAGAGACAGAAAGACAGAGAGAGAGACAGAGAGAGCGAGAGAGAGACAGAGATAGATAGAGAGAGAGAGAGAGAGAGAGAGAGAGAGAGAGAGAGAGAGAGAGAGAGAGAGAGAGAGAGAGAGAGAGAGAGAGAGAGAGAGAGAGAGAGGGACAGAGAGAGAGAGAGAGAGGGACAGAGAGAGCGAGAGGGACAGAGAGAGAGAGAGAGGGACAGAGAGAGAGAGAGAGAGAGGGACAGACAGAGCAAGAGGGACAGAGAGAGAGAGGGAAATCCAGAGAAACATTGAGTAGACTCTGGAATAGTGTTTGTGGATAGCGATGGGAGCACTTTGATCCCCTTGGAATCAGGAATGGTGTTTGAGAACTCTGTTTGGAGGATCACTCAGAGTTAGCGGGAGATGTTGTATCTTTCGATTTTCAAACTGCATTTCCCAAGATGTCAAACAAGTGATTATTGTTAATAATGATAGGACTGAGGGGGTAAAACTGGGGAAAGGATTAGCTTTCTGACACAAATCCAGGCCCCAGTGAGTCACTGTCAAAGGGCCGACTGTGAGTGCTGGGGCCTGGAGGGAATGTGAACAATATGAATACAGAGACACGGAGAGTAATGCCTGCCAGTTTGCAGAGGATGTTGAGCTCGGTGGGGAAGGGGAGCTGTGAGGAGGACACACAGAGGCTGCTGAGAGATACTGGCCCCGAACCTTCAGCTCAATCAGATTCCAATGGCTCTGGTTCTTCCCACAGTCCGAAAGAAGTGCAGGTTAGGGTTACTGGCCATGCTAAATTGCTCTTTAGTGTCAGGGGGATTAGCAGGGTAAATATGTGGGTTACGGGAATAGAGCCTGGGTGGGATTGTGGTCTGTACAGACTCAATGGGCCGAATGGCCTCCTCCTGCACAGTAGGGATTCAATGATTCTATGGTAAGTGAAAAGGGAAGAGACAGAAAGTGGAGAGGGGGATAAGCAAAGGCAGGAGGGGTAGAGAGAGGGGAGAGGTAGGAGAGGGAGAGAGATAGATGGGGAAAAGGGCGGAGGGGACGGGGGCAGTGGAGACTGTCTCTGATGGGGAGTCTCTCTGGGTGATAGGGGTCTCTGATGGGGGAGTCTCTCTGGGTGATAGGGGTCTCTGATGGGGAAGTCTCTATGGGTGATAGGGGTCTCTGATGGGGAGTCTCTCTGGGGTGATAGGGGTCTCTGATGGGGAGTCTCTCTGGGTGATAGGGGTCTCTGATGGGGGAGTCTCTCTGGGTGATAGGGGTCTCTGATGGGGAGTCTCTCTGGGTGATAGGGGTCTCTGATGGGGAGTCTCTCTGGGTGATAGGGGTCTCTGATGGGGAGTCTCTCTGGGTGATAGGGGTCTCTGATGGGGAGTCTCTGTAAGTGATAGGGGTCTCTGATGGGGGAGTCTCTCTGGGTGATAGGGGTCTCTGATGGGGGAGTCTCTCTGGGTGATGGGGTCTCTGATGGGGAGACTGGTGGGGTGATAGGGGTCCCTGATAGAACATAGAACATAGAACATTACAGCACAGAACAGGCCCTTCGGCCTTCGATGTTGCGCCGACCAATATAAAAAGCAATGCCCATCCAAACTAAACCATTCCCTTCTCTTCCATATACTTATCAACTAAACTCTTAAACGCCACCAAACTTGGCGCATCTACAACCGCTGCAGGCAGGGCATTCCACTCCCGAACCACCCTTTGGGTAAAGAACCTGCCTCTGATATCCGTCCTATAACTATCACCCCTTAATTTAAAGCTGTGTCCCCTCGTGCTAGCTTTTTCCATCCTAGGAAAAAGGC
Organism: Sphyrna mokarran; assembly: GCA_024679065.1. Taxonomy (NCBI): domain Eukaryota; kingdom Metazoa; phylum Chordata; class Chondrichthyes; order Carcharhiniformes; family Carcharhinidae; genus Sphyrna; species Sphyrna mokarran. Next base: position 82,938,558 of record JAGIQG010000013.1, on the reverse strand, counting down.
TATCACTGTCCACCCTATCTAAACCTGATGGGGAGACACTCTGGGTGATAGGGGTCTCTGATGGGGAGTCTCTCTAGGTGATAGGGGTCTCTGATGGGGAGTCTCTCTCGGTGATAGCGGTCTCTGATGGGGAGTCTCTCTGGGTGATAGGGGTCTCTGATGGGGGAGTCTCTCTGGGTGATAGGGGTCTCTGATGGGGAGTCTCTCTGGGTGATAGGGTCTCTGATGGAGAGTCTCTCTGGGTGATAGGGGTCCCTGATGGGGAGTCTCTCTGGGTGATAGGGGTCTCTGATGGGGAGTCTCTCTGGGTGATAGGGGTCTCTGATGGGGAGTCTCTCTGGGTGATAGGGGTCTCTGATGGAGAGTCTCTCTGGGTGATAGGAGTCTCTGCAATGATTATTTACCTTCAGGAGGTGGAATAATTTCATCCAGAATTTTTGGTTTGGTATGTTTCCATATCCTCTTTATAATGAGTCTCAGCTCCATGTTGGCTTGTTCCAGGTTACCTACACCCAGACCCACACACACACCCACACACACCCCCACACACACACACAAAACAAAATACATTTCGTTACACATCAAAAACAAATTGTGAACACAATTGATTCTTACTTCAGCTGAGGGAGCGCCGCACTGTGGGAGGGTCAGTGCTGAGGGAGCGCCGCACTGCGGGAGGGTCAGTGCTGAGGGAGCGCCGCACTGCGGGAGGGTCAGTGCTGAGGGAGCGCCGCTGGGGGGGTGTGTGGGGGGGTGGGGGGGTGTGTGGGGGGGACTGCGGGAGGGTCAGTGCTGAGGGAGCGCCGCACTGCGGGAGGGTCAGTGCTGAGGGAGCGCCGCACTGCGGGAGGGTCGGAGGAGGTTACAGAGATAGGGAGGGTTTGAAGGACTGGGGGGATTTTGGTTAGATGTGTGGGGAGGATGCTGATCCTACCCTCAGTTTTAATCTTCAGGGCCGTTCTGACCAGAGCGAAGAGGGTGGCGTTGAAGGAGACGGTGCCATCACTGTTTAATGGCATGTTCATCGCTACCAGCCTCTGGAGAGACAGAAACAGACATGGCAACAGTGAGTGAAGCAATACCAATTAATCCATCCTGAGGGGAGCATCCTCTCCCATCTCCAGAGAATCTATTAGGCTATCACAATACCCCCGTGAAAACCCAATTCCCGCTCTGCTTTTAAGCAACTTTTGACCTGTGGGACCAGGCTAAATGGACTCCTCCTGTTCCTGTGTAACAGGCTTGAGAGAGAGGGGCTGAATGGTCTCCTCCTGTTCCTGTGTAACAGGCTTGAGAGAGAGGGGCTGAATGGTCTCCTCCTGTTCCTGTGTAACAGGCTCGAGAGAGAGGGGCTGAATGGACTCCTCCTGTTCCTGTGTAACAGGTTTCCTTCCTTCCTATCTCTCCAATGCTCGCTTTATCTCTTCCCCTCCCTCCCTTTCTCTCCACCTTCCTTTGCCCTCCATCACTCTCTCCCTTCCTCTTTTCCCATCTCTCTTTCTCTCTGCCCTTTTCCCTCCATCGCCCTTCCTGCACCCTCATTTCACCCCCCCCCCAATTACACCTCCTCCCTCCCCCACTCCACCCCACTCACCTTGCAGGCCACCCTGTGGGGACAGAGTTTGCCAAACCCCAATGGAGGTTGAATCCGACGGAGCAGCGTCACCACATCCAGATGTTTAATCCTCCCCCTGCGGTGAGAGAGGTCAGAGAGGTCAGACCGAGCTGGGAGTGGCCGGCAGGTGGGGGTGGTGTGGGGGGGTAAGAAATTGGGTGCGGGGGGGGAAGGAGTGGGGGTTATGGTGGAGAGAGGGAGGTTGAGAGAGGGTGGAGTAGAGGGTGTAGGGGAGCAAGAGGGAACAGAGGGGAAGGAGAGGAGGTGTTGGATTTGGTAAGAGTGGGGAAAGAGAGAGGGGGTGCGTTGGGGTAGAGAGGGGGTACATAGGGGGAGAGAGTGGGTGTGCAGGGGAGGACAGTGCAAAGGGCAGGTGCTGTGGGGGAGAGAGAGGGGGGGGGCAGGTGCGGGGGGGAGAGAGAGGGCAGGTGCGGTGGGGGAGAGAGAGGGCAGGTGGGTGGGGAGAGAGAGGGCAGGGTTGCGGTGGGGGAGAGAGAGGGCAGGTGCGGGGGGGAGAGATGAGGCAGGTGCGGGGGGGAGAGAGAGGGCGGTGCGGGGGGAGAGAAGAGGGAGGTGCGGGGGGGGAGAGAGAGGGCAGGTGCGGGGGGGGAGAGAGAGGGAAGGTGCGGGGGAGGAGAGAGAGGGGCAGTGCGTGGGGGAGAGAGGGGCAGGTGCAGGGGGGAGAGGGAGGGCAGGTGCGGGGGGGAGAGGGAGGGCAGGTGCGGGGGGGGAGGGAGGGCAGGTGCGGGGGGGGGAGAGAGAGGGCAGGGCGGGGGGGAGAGAGAGGCCAGGTGCGGGGGGGGGAGAGAGAGGGCAGGTGCGGGGGGGAGAGAGAGCAGGAGTGGGGGATACAGACGGGTGAGAGCAGGAGGGAGCGAGGGGTGTGAGGGGTGGGAGAGATGGATATGCAGAGAAGAGAGGGGGATGCACGGAGGAGAGAAGGGTGTGCAGGGGAGGAAGGATATGCAGGAGCGGAGAGGGGTGCGTGTGGGAGAGAGAGGGGGATGCAGGGGCGAGGGAGGGAGTGCGAGGAAAGAGATGGGGGTGTGGGAGAAGAGAGGGAGGGCAGGAGGAGAGAGGGGGGGGTGCGGAGGTGGAGGACAGGGGGGTGCAAGGGTGGGTCGAGAAGGGGGGGTATGCGGGAAAATTGCATCCAGTTCTGGAGCCTTCCCTGCATCTTTGGAAAGATATGGAGGGAAGCGTGTGGATGGGCAGAGGGAGATTTACCCAGTACGTTTCCCAGGTGTGAGAGAACCTCCACTCGCAGAGAGAGAGAGAGAGGCTGGGAGGAGCTGGGGTGGTTCTCCTTTGGAGCAGAGAAGGTAAAGGGTCGGGTGTGGGGGGGGATTTAATTGAGGCCGTCATTATCACGAGAGGGCTTCGATTGAGCGAATGAGGAGAAAGTGTTTCCCCAGCGGCCAGAGGGTCGGAAACCGGGAGGCTACGGAGACCGGAGAGAGAAAAAAATTGAGCTCTCTCAAAGGGGCTGGCACAAGCACGATGGGAGGAATGGCCTCCTCCAACACAGCACCACATTCAACACTTTCACAGTTGTCACCACATTGGCTCAAAAGCTTCAACTGAGGAGGCCTGAGGCCTAGAACAGGCCTTGCATGGAGGGGATCTCAGGAGGTTCCCACAGTAGGTAGGAGGTATTCTTAAATTGAGGGCGCTGGTGGGAGCAGGTGGCATAGTGGTAATGTCGCTGGGCCCGTAATCCAGGGACACAGGGTTCGAATCCCCGCACAGCAGACAGTGGAACGTGAATTCAATTAAAATCCAGAATTAAAAAGTCTAATGGTGCCCATGAAACCGTTATCAATTGTCATTAAAAAAAAATCTCCATCTGGATCACTCCCTTCAGGGAAAAGGAAATCTGCCATCCTCCCCTCAGCCTGGCCTACATAGTCCCAGAATTCCACAGCAATGGCCTCACCTCAAGCGCAGTTAGGGGATGGGCAATAAATCCTGGCCCAGTCCAGCAAGGCCACAGCTCTGATCGCCCTTCCAATTCGTGATCAAACACTTAAAATCCATACCCTTCCCCAGCGCCCCTCAGTCACTGACCCCTCTGCTAAAGTAAATAGGCCCTTCCCTTCCACTCTATCCAGGCCCCTCATCATTTTCATTTATTATTGTCACGTGTCTTAATTAATTGTAAAGTATTGCTTCTTGTGCACTATGCAAAGCTGACTGTTCATAGAGAAGGCAAGGAGAGAATGCAGAATGTAGTGTTACAGCTAGGGTGTAGAGAGAGAGAGAGATCAACTTAATGCGAGGTAGGTCCATTCAAAAGTCTGACGGCACCAGGAAGCTGTTCTTGAGGTGGTTGGGACGTGACCTCAGGCTTTTGCACCTTTTTCCCGATGGAAGAAGGTGGAAGAGAGAATGTCCGGGGTGCGTGGGATCCTTAATGATGCCGGCTGCTTTGCTGAGGCAGGGGGAAGTGTAGACAGGGTCAGTGGATGGGAGGCTGGTTTGTGTGATGGACTGGGCTACATTCACAATCTTTTATAGTTTCTTGCAGTCATGGAAACATAGAAAATCGGAACGGGAGGAATGGCCTCCTCCAACACAGCACCACATTCAACACTTTCAGAGTTGTCACCACATTGGCTCAAAAGCTTCAACTGAGGAGGTTGCCCCTCAAACCTGCTCTATCATTCATTACGATCATGGTTGATCATCAAATTCCATATCCCGATCCCCTCTTCCCCCATTTTCCTTTATCCCTTCAGCCCCAAGAGCTATATCTAATTTCTTCTGAAATCACACAACGTTTTGGTCTCAGCTACTTTCTGTATTCGTAAATTCCACACATCCACCACCCTCTGAGTGAAGAAATTTCTCCTCACCTCAGTCCTAAAAGGTTTACCCCTTATCCTCAAACTATAAGCCCCCAGTTCTGAACTCCCCACCATCGAGAATACTCTTTCTGAATCTACCCTGTCTAACCCTGTTAAAATTTTATAAATTTCTGTGAGATCCCCTCTCATTTTTCTCAACTCCAGCTAATATAATCCTAACCCACTCAGTCTCTTCTCATATGACAGACCTGCCATCCCAGGAATCAGCCTGGTAAACCGTCGCTGTACTCCCTCTATAACAAGGACATCCTTCCTCAGATAAGGACACTAAAACTGCACACAATACTCCAGCTGTGGTCTCACCAACACCCAGTAACTCTCTACCTAATTTCCATTCAGACAACTCTGCTCCGAGAACAATTCCAATCCTCGCCCCCTCTATCCCCGTGCTTCCACTCAGTCTATCCAATCTTTCCTTGTGGCTGCAATTTTCCAATCCTAGGTAGCAACATCCTTGTAAATTTCTTCTGTACCCTCTCTAACTGCATTCTTTCTGCAAATGAAGCGACTGGGACTGCACACTCTCCTCAAGCCAATGTTTTATATATAAATAACCTTGCTGCTCTCGCATAAACTAGCAGCAGGGATGGGCGAACCAGTCCCTCGAGCCTGCTGTCCTATTCTATAAGAACATAGCCGATCTCATCGTAATCTCAATCCCATGTTCCCATCAACCCTCCCCCCGCCCGGATAACCTTAAGTCTATGTCCAGCTAGTTACAAGCCGGTGAGCCTTACTCAGAGGTAGGGAAATTATTGGAGAGGGTTCTTCGAGACAGGATTTATTCTCAATGGAAATATGTGGATTTATTAGTGAGAGGCAACATGGTTTTGCGAAGGGGAGGTCAGGTTTCACTAACTTGATCGAGTTTTTCGAGGAAGTGACAAAGATAGTTGATGAGGGTACAGCAGTGGATGTTGTCTACATGGACTTCAGTAAGGCCTTTGATAAGGTCCCTCAAGGCAGACCGGTGCAGAGGGTGAAGTCACGTGGGATCAGAGGTGAGCTGGCAAGGTGGATACAAAACTGGCTCGGTCATAGAAGACAGAGGGTAGCAGCGGAAGGATGTGTTTCTGAATGGAGGGCTGTGACAAATGGTGTTCCTCAGGGATCAGCGCTGGGACCTTTGCTGTTTGTAATGTATATAAATGATTTGGAGAAAAATGTAACTGGATTCATTCGTAAGTTTGCGGATGACACAAAGGTGGGTGGATTTGCGGATAGTGATGAGGACAATCAGAAATACAGCAGGATATAGATCAGTTGGAGACTTGGGCAGAGAGATGGCAGATGGAGTTTAATCCGGACAAATGTGAGGTAATGCATTTTGGAAGGTCTAACACAGATAGGAAATATACAGTAAATGGTAGAACCCTTAAGAGTATTGATAGGCAGAGGGATCTGGGTGTACTGGCAGATAGATCACTAAAAGTGGCAATGCAGGTGGAGAAGTTTATCAAGAAGGCATCCGGCATGCTTGCCTTCATCAGCTGGGGCAGTGAGTGTAAAAATTGGCAAGTCATGTTGCAGCTTTATAGAACCTTAGTTAGGCCGCACTTGGAATGTAGTGTTCAATTCTGGTCACCACACTACCAGAAAGATGTGGAAGTTTTGGAGAGGGGACAGAAAATGTTTACTAGGACGTTGCCTGGTATGGAGGGTATTAGCTATGAGGAGAGGTTGGAGAAACTTGGTTTATTCTCACAGGAATGACAGAGGTTGAGGGGAGGCCTGAAAGAAGTCTACAAGACTATGAGGGACATAAAACGGTCAAGGCCTGAATGAATAGCCACCACACTGACCAACTCTGTTACCTTCAGGGATCTGAGGACAGTGATTCCAAGATCTCTGACCTCCTCCACATAGCTCCTTCACCCCTCTAATGTAATGTACATTCCTTTGCCGTGCATTGACCCCTCACCCCTGCCCTCTGCATGACCTCCAGTCGTGCACCATGGCTGAACCTCATTGGCCAATCAGTGCCCTGGGAGGTCAGGTCGGGCATAGTGTGCAAACCTCGCGATGCCGCCTCGGTCCAAATCTGTCCCCTCCCCCCACTGTACCTCCCTTCCCCCACCTGCCCCGCACCCCCCACCACCATCTCACCTCCTCCCCCGCCACCCCTCGCGGGATCTTACTTTGCCTCCGGGTCGTATTCCGACCAGATCCTCTTGAACTCGTCCAGGTGATGCGGCCCCAAGATTGACCAATCCCGCGTGAGGTAGTCGAAGTTGTCCATGATGACAGCCACAAACAGGTTGATGATCTGCAGAGGGTGGATGGGAGGTGGAGGAAGTGGGGGAGGTGGGGGGGGAGGTGGGGGGGTGGGGGGAGATAGAAGTAGTCAGGAGGGAGGAGAATGCAGGAAAAGCCCATTATCAATCCTATCAGGCTCTGGAGACCGGTTCCCCAAACTCCCTCCTTCCACAGCCCCCCCAAAACCATGTCTACCCTGACAACTCCATTTCAAATATCATCACCGGAGAGAGGCAATGAGTTCTGCTCACACCCACAATGATGTTCTTTCCATTAGTGTTCTCCACATTAGAGCAAAGGAAGTTTTCACTCCTGAAGACTCCAGGCTCTGTTCCAGAAACCGGGAATCAGGTCAGAGAACTAGCCCTGGAAAGGCCCTTGGCAACAAAAGCCTCAGAGTACCACGCCAGGGAGACTGGGGTTCACCACTGGAACTCCAATCCAATCCCCTTCCCCAACAGTGCGGCGCTCCCTCAGCACTGACCCTCCCGCAGTGCGGTGCTCCCTCAGCACTGACCCTCCCACAGTGCGGCGCTCCCTCAGCACTGACCCTCCCACAGTGCGGCGCTCCCTCAGCACTGACCCTCTCACAGTGCGGCGCTCCCTCAGCACTGACCCTCTCAGTGTTGTTGCTCCCTCAGCACTGACCCTCTCACAGTGTGTGCTCCCTCAGCACTGACCCTCTCACAGTGTGTTGCTCCCTCAGCACTGACCCTCTCACAGTGTGTTGCTCCCTCAGCACTGACCCTCCCATAGTGCAGCACTCCCTCAGCACTGACCCTCTCACAGCGTGGCGCTCCCTCAGCACTGACCCTCCCACAGTGCGGCGCTCCCTCAGCACTGACCCTCCCACAGTGCGGCGCTCCCTCAGCACTGACCCTCCCACAGTGCGGCGCTCCCTCAACACTGACCCTCTCACAGTGTGTTGCTCCCTCAGCACTGACCCTCTCACAGTTGTTGCTCCCTCAGCACTGACCCTCCACAGTGCGGCGCTCCCTCAGCACTGACCCTCCACAGGCGGCGCTCCCTCAGCACTGACCCTCCCACAGTGCGGCGCTCCCTCAGCACTGACCCTTCTACCAGTGCGGCGCTCCCTCAGCACTGACCCTCTCAGTGTGTTGCTCCCTCAGCACTGACCCTCTCACAGTGTGTTGCTCCCTCAGCACTGACCCTCTCACAGTGTGTTGCTCCCTCAGCACTGACCCTCTCACAGTGTGTTGCTCCCTCAGCACTGACCCTCCCATAGTGCAGCACTCCCTCAGCACTGACCCTCTCACAGCGTGGCGCTCCCTCAGCACTGACCCTCCCACAGTGCGGCGCTCCCTCAGCACTGACCCTCCCACAGTGCGGCGCTCCCTCAGCACGACCCTCCCACAGTGCGGCGCTCCCTCAGCACTGACCCTCCCAGCAGGCGGCGCTCCCTCAGCACTGACCCTCTCACAGTGCGGCGCTCCCTCAGCACTGACCCTCTCAGTGTGTTGCTCCCTCAGCACTGACCCTCTCACAGTGCGTTGCTCCCTCAGCACTGACCCTCTCACAGTGTGTTGCTCCCTCAGCACTGACCCTCTCACAGTGTGTTGCTCCCTCAGCACTGACCCTCCCACAGTGCGGCGCTCCCTCAGCACTGACCCTCCCACAGTGCGGCGCTCCCTCAGCACTGACCCTCCCACAGTGCGGCGCTCCCTCAGCACTGACCCTCCCACAGTGCGGCGCTCCCTCAGCACTGACCCTCCCACAGTGCGGCGCTCCCTCAGCACTGACCCTCCCACAGTGCGGCGCTCCCTCAGCACTGACCCTCCCACAGTGCGGCGCTCCCTCAGCACTGACCCTCCCACAGTGCGGCGCTCCCTCAGCACTGACCCTCCCACAGTGCGGCGCTCCCTCAGCACTGACCCTCCCACAGTGCGGCGCTCCCTCAGCACTGACCCTCCCACAGTGCGGCGCTCCCTCAATACTGACCCTCCCACAGTGCGGCGCTCCCTCAACAGTGATTCTCCGATCCCTTGTTACTGATGGGACTGGCCAGCAAAACGCGACCCAGGTGGTGATCCCAGTAAGTGCGCAACACTTACCAGGAACGCACACAACATGAAGAAACTGATGAAGTAGACAATAGCAAAGTTACTCCCACATGTGTACTCCTCTCCGGGCCCATAGTCGGACTCTGGATCACACTTTTTCCCTGGCAGACTGGCCAACATAATCTCCTGCCAGGCCTCGCCAGTTGCACACCTGCCCAAGCCAAACACAAGAAGGGTTACTGCCCTTGTTAGCCAGGGGAGTGCAAGCAAAGCCCATGTAAACAGGTCACGCTGCATTCCCGGCCTCCCACCACCAACAGCGCTCTACAGCATTCCCACTGAGCTATACATCACAGTTTAAAGTCTGAGGCAGTGGAGAGCAAGAGGGAGAGAGGGCAGAAGGTGAGGCCATTCCAACAGCTGTACAGTGGTCAGCATTGCTGCCTCACTGCGTCAGGGACTCGGGTTCGATTCCTGGCTTCGATCATTGTCTGTGTGGAGTCTGCAGGTTCTTCCCATGTTTGCATGTCTCCCCAGGTCTTCTTTCCTTTCATAATCCAAAGATGTGCAGGTTAGGTGGATTGGCCGTGCTAAATCGCCCCTTAGTGTCCAAAGATGTGGAGGTTAGGTGGATTGGCCATGCTAAATCGCCCCTTAGTGTCTAAAGATGTGCAGGTTAGGGGGATTGGCCATGCTAAATCGCCCCTTAATGTCCAAAGATGTGTGGGTTAGGTGGATTGGCCATGCTAAATCGCCCCTTAGTGTCCAAAGATGTGTGGGTTAGGTGGATTGGCCATGCTAAATTGCTGCTTAATGTCCAAAGATTTGCAGGTTAGGTGGATTGGGCATGTTAAATTGCCCCTTAATGTCAGAGGATTACAAGGTAAATATGTTGGGTGATAGGGATAGGGCCCAGTTGGGATTGTTGTTGGTGCAGGATCAATAAGCTGAAAGACCTCCTTGTGCAGTGGAGAGATTCTATAATTGACAATGGGAAAATTCTATGTAAATATGTCACACTGTAATACCAGACTCCGACCACTAGCGGTGCTATATGACACATTAAACATGACCCGCCATGCTCTTTGCCACTGGCAGTTTACCCATTTCTCCGAGTGGTCATATCCCAGGAACATGTAGGACATATCTCTCCCCGCATCCTGTCCTGAAGAACCCATGTCATCCCTTTCCTCAGCTCCACAGACACTCACCCTACCCTCACACTGAGGCTCCATACCTGAACAGGAGGAGAACGGCCTGGGGGAAGGTTTGGAAGTTGTTGTTCATGTTGATCTCCGTGTGGTCCTGCATCGCAATTTTCCCAAACGTCTAGGAACAAGAGAGTTCACCCTCAGCATTAGATCAGATTGCTGCGCTCGCAACCACACCCCTTACTGTTCACTGGCTGTTGTGGTCAAAGAGTGCGGGGCTCCCTCAACACTGACCCTCCCGCAGTGCGGCGCTCCCGCAGCCCTGACCCTCCCGCAGTGCGGCGCTCCCTCAGCCCTGACCCTCCCGCAGTGCGGGGCTCCCTCAACACTGACCCTCCCGCAGTGCGGCGCTCCCTCAACACTGACCCTCCGAAGTGCGGCTCTCCCTCAGCACTGACCTCCCGCAGTGCGGCTCTCCTCAGACACTGACCCTCCGCAGTGCGGCGCTCCTTAACACTGACCTCCCGCAGTGCGGCGCTCCCTCAGCCTGACCCTCCCGCAGTCGGGGCTCCCTCACACTGACCCTCCCGCAGTGCGGCGCTCCCTCAGCACTGACCCTCCCGCAGTGCGGGCTCCCTCAGCACTGACCCTCCCGCAGTGCGGGGCTCCCTCAGCACTGACCCTCCCGCAGTGCGGCGCTCCCTCAGCACTGACCCTCCCGCAGTGCGGCGCTCCCTCAGCACTGACCCTCCCGCAGTGCGGCGTCCCTCAGCACTGACCCTCCCGCAGTGCGGCGCTCCCTCAGCACTGACCCTCCCGCAGTGCGGCGCTCCCTCAGCACTGACCCTCCCGCAGTGCGGCGCTCCCTCAGCACTGACCCTCCCGCAGTGCGGCGCTCCCTCAGCACTGACCCTCCCGCAGTGCGGCGCTCCCTCAGCACTGACCCTCCCGCAGTGCGGCGCTCCCTCAGCACTGACCCTCCCGCAGTGCGGCGCTCCCTCAGCACTGACCCTCCCGCAGTGCGGGGCTCCCTCAGCACTGACCCTCCCGCAGTGCGGCGCTCCCTCAGCACTGACCCTCCCGCAGTGCGGCGCTCCCTCAGCACTGACCCTCCCGCAGTGCGGCGCTCCCTCAGCACTGACCCTCCCGCAGTGCGGCGCTCCCTCAGCACGACCCTCCCGCAGTGCGGCGCTCCCTCAGCACTGACCCTCCCAGTGCAGCGCTCCCTCGGCACTGATCCTCCCACAGTGCGGCGCTCCCTCAGCACTGACCCTCCCGCAGTGCAGCGCTCCCTCAGCACTGACCCTCCCACAGTGCGGCGCTCCCTCAGCACTGACCCTCCCGCAGTGCGGCGCTCCCTCAGCACTGACCCTCCCGCAGCACTGAACCTCCCACAGCAAGTGACTGACCATCCAGGTTGGGGAGGGGGGTGGTGGTCTGTTTGGTGTAGATTCTGAAACACGAGTCAGAGTTAATGAGAGCCGGTGATTGATTTGGTGACCGGTTGCTAGGTGAGGCCTGAGGCCTAGATGGTTTGATGAGACGAAAGAGGAAGAGGCACTCACCTGCATACCAATGACAGAGTAGATGAAGAAAATCATGGCGATGAGAAGAGCAACGTACGGCAGGGCCTGTGGAAAGAGAGAGGATGAGGAGGGAGAGAGAGAGAGAGAGACAGGAAAGAGATAGAGAGGAAGATAGAGAGTTTAGAAAATGTATAAATCATGCTCAAACAGTTCAAATTCCCCACACAATATCTCCTGTCTCTGTGCTCTCTGAGACAGCTATCAGGGATTCAAGATTTGGGTACTGTAGATGGCCCCACAGAAATAAACAGCCTAAAAACCAGGACAGAGAGATGCTATCACAGAGAGAAGCAGAGCTTCAGTTATCATATCAACTGTAGTGTGATTCACAGGACAGGTACAACACGGGGTTAGATACAGAGTAAAGCTCACTCTACACTGTCCCCATCAAACACTCCCAGGACAGGTACAGCACGGGGTTAGATACAGAGTAAAGCTCCCTCTACACTGTCCCCCATCAAACACTCCCAGGACAGGTACAGCACGGGGTTAGATACAGAGTAAAGCTCCCTCTACACTGTCCCCCCATCAAACACTCCCAGGACAGGTACAGCACGGGGTTAGATACAGAGTAAAGCTCCCTCTACACTGTCCCCCCATCAAACACTCCCAGGACAGGTACAGCACGGGGTTAGATACAGAGTAAAGCTCCCTCTACACTGTCCCCATCAAACACTCCCAGGACAGGTACAGCACGGGGTTAGATACAGAGTAAAGCTCCCTCTACACTGTCCCCCCATCAAACACTCCCAGGACAGGTACAGCACAGGGTTAGATACAGAGTAAAGCTCCCTCTACACTGTCCCCCATCAAACACTCCCAGGACAGGTACAGCACAGGGTTAGATACAGAGTAAAGCTCCCTCTACACTGTCCCCATCAAACACTCCCAGGACAGGTACAACACGGGGTTAGATACAGAGTAAAGCTCCCTCTACACTGTCCCCCCATCAAACACTCCCAGGACAGGTACAGCACGGGGTTAGATACAGAGTAAAGCTCCCTCTACACTGTCCCCCCATCAAACACTCCCAGGACAGGTACAGCACGGGGTTAGATACAGAGTAAAGCTCCCTCTACACTGCCCCCATCAAACACTCCCAGGACAGGTACAGCACGGGGTTAGATACAGAGTAAAGCTCCCTCTACACTGTCCCCCCATCAAACACTCCCAGGACAGGTACAGCACGGGGTTAGATACAGAGTAAAGCTCCCTCTACACTGTCCCCCATCAAACACTCACAGGACAGGTACAGCACGGGGTTAGATACAGAGTAAAGCTCCCTCTACACTGTCCCCCATCAAACACTCCCAGGACAGGTACAGCACGGGGTTAGATACAGAGTAAAGCTCCCTCTACACAGACCTGGAAGGATTTGATGAAAGTCCAGAGGAGTGTCCGGATTCCTTCCCCTTTGCTCAGCAGTTTGACGAGACGCATTACCCGGAATAATCGAAAAAATGTAATGGAAATCCGGGAACTGTCTTCTGAACTCTGGGATAGCAAGAAATAGAGAATGGTGGATTTTATTCAGATTTTGAAGCAGATTACAGCCACAGATAAATGCTCTTCAGATGCGAGAGTGTCGATGGCATCGCAGGAATCCGAGCTCCAGCATCCTGACTCAACAATTGTGCAAAAACAGCACTGAGGGAGCGCAGCACTGTGGGAGGGTCAGTGCTGAGGGAGCACCGCACTGTGGGAGGGTCAGTGCTGAGGGAGCGCCGCACTGTGGGAGGGTCAGTGCTGAGGGGACCACCGCACGTGGGAGGGTCAGTGCTGAGGGAGCCACCGCACTGTGGGAGACGGTCAGTGCTTGAGGGAGCGCCGCACTGCGGGAGGGTCAGTGCTGAGGGAGCGCCGCACTGCGGGGGGGGTCAGTGCTGAGGGAGCGCCGCACTGCGGGAGGAGGGTTCAGTGCTGAGGGAGCGCCGCACTGTAGGAGGGTCAGTGCTGAGGGAGCGCCGCACTGCGGGAGGGTCAGTGCTGAGGGAGCGCCGCACTGCGGGAGGGTCAGTGCTGAGGGAGCGCCGCACTGCGGGAGGGTGATTCTTTGCATTGCAACAGTGACCGCATTTCAACAAACAAAATAATTCCTCTAGTGGACGTTAGTCACTTTGTGACGTTCTGAATGCATGAAAGGAATTGAGGATATCTGAGTCTCACACTCCAAACAAAACACTGAGTTCAACAGCATCGATATGTTAATTACCTCACCAAGATGGCCGCCATTCTGAGACAGCGCGAAGACATGAAAGATGAAATCATGGAGGGTTCCGGAAAACAAGCGGTGAGGAGGACATGAAGACCACAACGATGAAATGAATGTGGGAATGAGTGAGAGACAACAGCAATCATTAACAATTCACCAATTATAGCTAACTCTCAGACACAACACACAGAACAACACAGATCCTGGGAGGGAGTCACGGAATCTAATCGAGGGGTTTGGGGGGGTTTATATATAGAATAACAGATACCCGGGAGTGAGATACAGACTGGAATCTAATCGAGAGGTTCGGGATGGTTTATATATAGAATAACAGATACCCGGTAGAGAGTTACAGACTGGAATCTAATCGAGGGGTTCGGGATGGTTTATATATAGAATAACAGATACCCGGGAGTGAGTTACAGACTGGAATCTAATCGAGGGGTTCGGGGTGGTTTATATATAGAATAACAGATGCCCGGGAGTGAGTTACAGACTGGAATCTAATCGAGGGGTTCGGGGTGGTTTATATATAGAATAACAGATACCCGGGAGTGAGTTACAGACTGGAATCTAATCGAGGGGTTCGTGGAGTGGTTTATATATAGAATAACAGATACCCGGAAGTGAGTTACAGACTGGAATCTAATCGAGGGGTTCGGGTGGTTTATATATAGAATAACAGATACCCGGGAGTGAGTTACAGACTGGAATCTAATCGAGGGGTTCAGGTGGTTTATATATAGAATAACAGATACCCGGGAGTGAGTTACAGACTGGAATCTAATCGAGGGGTTCGGGTGGTTTATATATAGAATAACAGATACCCGGGAGTGAGTTACAGACTGGAATCTAATCGAGGGGTTCGGGGTGGTTTATATATAGAATAACAGATACCCGGGAGTGAGTACAGACTGGAATCTAATCGAGGGGTTCGGGGTGGTTTATATATAGAATAACAGATACCCGGGAGTGAGTTACAGACTGGAATCTAATTGAGGGGTTCGGGGTGGTTTATATATAGAATAACAGATACCCGGGAGTGAGTTACAGACTGGAATCTAATCGAGGGGTTCGGGGTGGTTTATATATAGAATAACAGATACCCGGGAGTGAGTTACAGACTGGAATCTAATCGAGGGGTTCGGGGTGGTTTATATATAGAATAACAGATACCCGGGAGTGAGTTACAGACTGGAATCTAATCGAGGGGTTTGGGGTGGTTTATATATAGAATAACAGATACCCGGGAGTGAGTTACAGACTGGAATCTAATCGAGGGGTTCGGGGTGCGGTTAATATATAGAATAACAGATACCCGGGAGTAGTTACAGATGGAATCTAATCAGGGGTCGGATGGTTTATATATAGAATAACGTACGGGAGTGAGTTACAGACTGGAATCTAATCGAGGGGTCGGGGTTGTTTATATATAGAATAACAGATACCAGGGAGTGAGTTACAGACTGGAATCTATGGGGTTTGTGTGGTTTATAGAATAACAGATACCGGGAGGGAGTACAGACTGGGAATCTAATCGAGGGTTTCGGGTGGTTTATATATAGAATAACAGATACCCGGTGAGTGAGTTACAGACTGGAATCTAATCGAGGGTTCGGGGTGGTTTATATATAGAATAACAGATACCCGGGAGTGAGTTACAGACTGGAATCTAATCGAGGGGTTCGGGGTGGTTTATATATAGAATAACAGATACCCGGGAGTGAGTTACAGACTGGAATCTAATCGAGGGGTTCGGGGTGGTTTATATATAGAATAACAGATACCCGGGAGTGAGTTACAGACTGGAATCTAATCGAGGGGTTCGGGGTGGTTTATATATAGAATAACAGATACCCGGGAGTGAGTTACAGACTGGAATCTAATCGAGGGGTTCGGGGTGGTTTATATATAGAATAACAGATACCCGGGAGTGAGTTACAGACTGGAATCTAATCGAGGGGTTCGGGATGGTTTATATATAGAATAACAGATACCCGGGAGTGAGTTACAGACTGGAATCTAATCGAGGGGTTCGGGGTGGTTTATATATAGAATAACAGATACCCGGGAGTGAGTTACAGACTGGAATCTAATCGAGGGGTTCGGGGTGGTTTATATATAGAATAACAGATACCCGGGAGTGAGTTACAGACTGGAATCTAATCGAGGGGTTCAGGGTGGTTTATATGTAGAATAACAGATACCCGGGAGTGAGTTACAGACTGGAATCTAATCGAGGGGTTGGGTGGTTTATATGTAGAATAACAGATACCCGGGAGTGAGTTACAGACTGGTAATCTAATCATGGTTCGGTTTTGTCGTTTATAGAGGGGTATATGTCAGGATATCTGGGTGTCTCATCTATTATTTTCGGGGTGGTTTATATAGATAACATATACCAGATTTTCTTTTCGATCAGGATATGTAATTTCAAAGTGTTTGGGTTTTTTTTTCGGGGTGGTTTATATATAGAATAACAGATACCCGGGAGTGAGTTACAGACTGGAATCTAATCGAGGGGTTCGGGGTGGTTTATATATAGAATAACAGATACCCGGGAGTGAGTTACAGACTGGAATCTAATCGAGGGGTTCGGGGTGGTTTATATATAGAATAACAGATACCCGGGAGTGAGTTACAGACTGGAATCTAATCGAGGGGTTCGGGGTGGTTTATATATAGAATAACAGATACCCGGGAGTGAGTTACAGACTGGAATCTAATCGAGGGGTTCGGGGTGGTTTATATATAGAATAACAGATACCCGGGAGTGAGTTACAGACTGGAATCTAATCGAGGGGTTCGGGGTGGTTTATATATAGAATAACAGATACCCGGGAGTGAGTTACAGACTGGAATCTAATCGAGGGGTTCGGGGTGGTTTATATATAGAATAACAGATACCCGGGAGTGAGTTACAGACTGGAATCTAATCGAGGGGTTCGGGGTGGTTTATATATAGAATAACAGATACCCGGGAGTGAGTTACAGACTGGAATCTAATCGAGGGGTTCGGGGTGGTTTATATATAGAATAACAGATACCCGGGAGTGAGTTACAGACTGGAATCTAATCGAGGGGTTCGGGGTGGTTTATATATAGAATAACAGATACCCGGGAGTGAGTTACAGACTGGAATCTAATCGAGGGGTTCGGGGTGGTTTATATATAGAATAACAGATACCCGGGAGTGAGTTACAGACTGGAATCTAATCGAGGGGTTCGGGGTGGTTTATATATAGAATAACAGATACCCGGGAGTGAGTTACAGACTGGAATCTAATCGAGGGGTTCGGGGTGGTTTATATATAGAATAACAGATACCCGGGAGTGAGTTACAGACTGGAATCTAATCGAGGGGTTCGGGGTGGTTTATATATAGAATAACAGATACCCGGGAGTGAGTTACAGACTGGAATCTAATCGAGGGGTTCGGGGTGGTTTATATATAGAATAACAGATACCCGGGAGTGAGTTACAGACTGGAATCTAATCGAGGGGTTCGGGATGGTTTATATATAGAATAACAGATACCCGGGAGTGAGTTACAGACTGGAATCTAATCGAGGGGTTCGGGGTGGTTTATATATAGAATAACAGATACCCGGGAGTGAGTTACAGACTGGAATCTAATCGAGGGGTTCGGGGTGGTTTATATATAGAATAACAGATACCCGGGAGTGAGTTACAGACTGGAATCTAATCGAGGGGTTCGGGGTGGTTTATATATAGAATAACAGATACCCGGGAGTGAGTTACAGACTGGAATCTAATCGAGGGGTTCGGGGTGGTTTATATATAGAATAACAGATACCCGGGAGTGAGTTACAGACTGGAATCTAATCGAGGGGTTCGGGGTGGTTTATATATAGAATAACAGATACCCGGGAGTGAGTTACAGACTGGAATCTAATCGAGGGGTTCGGGGTGGTTTATATATAGAATAACAGATACCCGGGAGTGAGTTACAGACTGGAATCTAATCGAGGGGTTCGGGGTGGTTTATATATAGAATAACAGATACCCGGGAGTGAGTTACAGACTGGAATCTAATCGAGGGGTTCGGGTTGGTTTATATATAGAATAACAGATACCCGGGAGTGAGTTACAGACTGGAATCTAATCGAGGGGTTCGGGGTGGTTTATATATAGAATAACAGATACCCGGGAGTGAGTTACAGACTGGAATCTAATCGAGGGGTTCGGGGTGGTTTATATATAGAATAACAGATACCCGGGAGTGAGTTACAGACTGGAATCTAATCGAGGGGTTCGGGGTGGTTTATATATAGAATAACAGATACCCGGGAGTGAGTTACAGACTGGAATCTAATCGAGGGGTTCGGGGTGGTTTATATATAGAATAACAGATACCCGGGAGTGAGTTACAGACTGGAATCTAATCGAGGGGTTCGGGGTGGTTTATATATAGAATAACAGATACCCGGGAGTGAGTTACAGACTGGAATCTAATCGAGGGGTCGGGTGGTTTATATATAGAATAACAGATACCCGGGAGTGAGTTACAGACTGGAATCTAATCGAGGGGTTCGGGGTGGTTTATATATAGAATAACAGATACCCGGGAGTGAGTTACAGACTGGAATCTAATCGAGGGGTTCGGGGTGGTTTATATATAGAATAACAGATACCCGGGAGTGAGTTACAGACTGGAATCTAATCGAGGGGTTCGGGGTGGTTTATATATAGAATAACAGATACCCGGGAGTGAGTTACAGACTGGAATCTAATCGAGGGGTTCGGGGTGGTTTATATATAGAATAACAGATACCCGGGAGTGAGTTACAGACTGGAATCTAATCGAGGGGTTCGGGGTGGTTTATATATAGAATAACAGATACCCGGGAGTGAGTTACAGACTGGAATCTAATCGAGGGGTTCGGGGTGGTTTATATATAGAATAACAGATACCCGGGAGTGAGTTACAGACTGGAATCTAATCGAGGGGTTCGGGGTGGTTTATATATAGAATAACAGATACCCGGGAGTGAGTTACAGACTGGAATCTAATCGAGGGGTTCGGGGTGGTTTATATATAGAATAACAGATACCCGGGAGTGAGTTACAGACTGGAATCTAATCGAGGGGTTCGGGGTGGTTTATATATAGAATAACAGATACCCGGGAGTGAGTTACAGACTGGAATCTAATCGAGGGGTCGGGGTGGTTTATATATAGAATAACAGATACCCGGGAGTGAGTTACAGACTGGAATCTAATCGAGGGGTTCGGGGTGGTTTATATATAGAATAACAGATACCTGGGAGTGAGTTACAGACTGGAATCTAATCGAGGGGTTCGGGGTGGTTTATATATAGAATAACAGATACCCGGGAGTGAGTTACAGACTGGAATCTAATCGAGGGGTTCGGGGTGGTTTATATATAGAATAACAGATACCGGGAGTGAGTTACAGACTGGAATCTAATCGAGGGGTTCGGGTGGTTTATATATAGAATAACAGATACCCGGGAGTGAGTTACAGACTGGAATCTAATCGAGGGGTTCGGGGTGGTTTATATATAGAATAACAGATACCCGGGAGTGAGTTACAGACTGGAATCTAATCGAGGGGTTCGGGGTGGTTTATATATAGAATAACAGATACCCGGGAGTGAGTTACAGACTGGAATCTAATCGAGGGGTTCGGGGTGGTTTATATATAGAATAACAGATACCCGGGAGTGAGTTACAGACTGGAATCTAATCGAGGGGTTCGGGGTGGTTTATATATAGAATAACAGATACCCGGGAGTGAGTTACAGACTGGAATCTAATCGAGGGGTTCGGGGTGGTTTATATATAGAATAACAGATACCCGGGAGTGAGTTACAGACTGGAATCTAATCGAGGGGTTCGGGGTGGTTTATATATAGAATAACAGATACCCGGGAGTGAGTTACAGACTGGAATCTAATCGAGGGGTTCGGGGTGGTTTATATATAGAATAACAGATACCCGGGAGTGAGTTACAGACTGGAATCTAATCGAGGGGTTCGGGGTGGTTTATATATAGAATAACAGATACCCGGGAGTGAGTTACAGACTGGAATCTAATCGAGGGGTTCGGGGTGGTTTATATATAGAATAACAGATACCCGGGAGTGAGTTACAGACTGGAATCTAATCGAGGGGTTCGGGGTGGTTTATATATAGAATAACAGATACCCGGGAGTGAGTTACAGACTGGAATCTAATCGAGGGGTTCGGGGTGGTTTATATATAGAATAACAGATACCCGGGAGTGAGTTACAGACTGGAATCTAATCGAGGGGTTCGGGGGTTTATATATAGAATAACAGATACCCGGGAGTGAGTTACAGACTGGAATCTAATCGAGGGGTCTGGGTGGTTTATATATAGAATAACAGATACCCGGGAGTGAGTTACAGACTGGAATCTAATCGAGGGGTTCGGGGTGGTTTATATATAGAATAACAGATACCCGGGAGTGAGTTACAGACTGGAATCTAATCGAGGGGTTCGGGGTGGTTTATATATAGAATAACAGATACCCGGGAGTGAGTTACAGACTGGAATCTAATCGAGGGGTTCGGGGTGGTTTATATATAGAATAACAGATACCCGGGAGTGAGTTACAGACTGGAATCTAATCGAGGGGTTCGGGGTGGTTTATATATAGAATAACAGATACCCGGGAGTGAGTTACAGACTGGAATCTAATCGAGGGGTTCGGGGTGGTTTATATATAGAATAACAGATACCCGGGAGTGAGTTACAGACTGGAATCTAATCGAGGGGTTCGGGGTGGTTTATATATAGAATAACAGATACCCGGGAGTGAGTTACAGACTGGAATCTAATCGAGGGGTTCGGGGTGGTTTATATATAGAATAACAGATATCCGGGAGTGAGTTACAGACTGGAATCTAATCGAGGGGTTTGGGGTGGTTTATATATAGAATAACAGATATCCGGGAATGAGATACAGACTGGAATCTAATCGAGGGGCTCGGGGTGGTTTATAAATAGAGTAACAGGTACCCAGGAGTGAGTTACAGGCTGGAATCTAACCGAGGGGTTTTGAAAGACACGTGATGTATTGTTGATGTAGGCTGGGGTGTGGGTAGTCTGGGTTATCACATGGAGAGGATGGTATTATCACTGGGACAATCTGTCCCCAAATCCCTCTGGAAAATCTGTCTTTACTCACATTTATCTCGGTGACTGCAATGTCCATCACACTCCCAACAACAATCAGAGCATCAAAGGTGTTCCAGGCATCGCAGAAATAATGCTGTATGAAGTGGGACAGAAGGAATGGGGAGAGTTTGGGGGAGGAATAGGCAGGAAGACAACAAGTAAAAAGAGAGAAAGGGGCAGTGAAGATAGAGAGGGAGAAAAGAGAGAATGGAAGAAATTGAGAGAGAGAGACAGAGGGAAAGAAGAGGGAAAGTGGTGTAAACAGAGCACAGACATAGAGAAATTGGGAGATAAAGTTAGACTAAGATTTATTGATTTCAAAAACAGGTTGTTGGAAAACTATCTCATTAACTTCCACTATATACCAATGCTATCTTTCAAACCTACAACCCTCCCTATCTATAACCTCCTCCAGCCCCTACAACCCTCCCTATCTCTGTAACCTCCTCCAGCCCCTGCAACCCTCCCTATCTCTGTAACCTCCTCCAGCCCCTACAACCCTCCCTATCTCTGTAACCTCCTCCAGCCCCTACAACCCTCCCTATCTCTGTAACCTCCTCCAGCCCCTACAACCCTCCCTATCTCTGTAACCTCCTCCAGCCCCTACAACCCTCCCTATCTCTGTAACCTCCTCCAGCCCCTACAACCCTCCCTATCTCTGTAACCTCCTCCAGCCCCTACAACCCTCCCTATCTCGGTAACATCCTCCAGCCCCTACAACCCTCCCTATCTCTGTAACCTCCTCCAGCCCCTACAACCCTCCCTATCTCTGTAACCTCTCCAGCCCCTACAACCCTCTATCTCTGTAACTCCTCCAGCCCCTACAACCCTCCCTATCTCTGTAACCTCCTCCAGCCCCTACAACCCTCCCTATCTCTGTAACCTCCTCCAGCCCCTACAACCCTCCCTATCTCTGTAACCTCCTCCAGCCCCTACAACCTCCTATCTCTGTAACCTCCTCCAGCCCCTACAACCCCCCTATCTCTGTAACCTCTCCACCCCTACAACCCTCCCTATCTCTGTAACCTCCTCAGCCCCTACAACCCTCCCTATCTCTGTAACCTCCTCCAGCCCCTACAACCCTCCCTATCTCTGTAACATCCTCCAGCCCCTACAACCCTCCCTATCTCTGTAACCTCCTCAGCCCCTACAACCCTCCCTATCTCTGTAACCTCCTTCAGCCCCTACAACCCTCCCTATCTCTGTAACCTCCTCCAGCCCCTACAACCCTCCCTATCTCTGTAACCTCCTCCAGCCCCTACAACCCTCCCTATCTCTGTAACCTCCTCCAGCCCCTACAACCCTCCCTATCTCTGTAACCTCCTCCAGCATCTACAGCCCCCCCAACTCCCTCACCTCCCGCAGCCCTCTGAGATCTCTGCACTCCTCCCATTCCGGCCTCTCGAGCATCCACCTGATTCCCATCGCTCCAACATTGGCTGCTGAGCTTTTAGCTGCCTGGAGGGCCCTGAACTCTGGAATTGCCTCCTTATATCTTTGTCTCTCCCTTTTTCCCTCCCACTCTCTCTTTCTCTCTCTATCTGTCTGTCTCTCTCTTTCTCTGTCTCTTTCTCTCTCTCTGTTTCTCTGTCTCTGTCTCTCTCTTCTCTCTGTCCTTCTTTAAGATGATCCTTCTAAAGCTTTTGGTTGCCTGTCCCCAGTATCTCCAAGTGAGGCCCGGGGTCAGACTCTGTCTGATTGACACGGGTGTGAATGGGATGTTTTATTGCGAGTGAGGCGCTAGAGAAATGCAGGGTTGTGTTGTTGAGTGAGAGGTACCTTTGGTTTGAAAGCGATGATCTTTAACAACATTTCCACAGTGAATAGACCAGTGAAAACCATGTTTAGTACGTCCATGGCATAGTTGAATGGAACTGACTGTTCATAGTGCTGGAAATTGAACGGAATAAATATTAGTGCTGCTTCACTACTCCGACAGGCTTACGGCCTAGTCACCCTGGATACATATGGAAGACGTGCCCAATTCCAGCATTTATGACATAGAAACAGACCATTCAGCCCCTCTGCTCCATGCTGGTGTTTCTACCCTCAGCCCAGCCTCCTCCTACACCTCATACTTCATTTTCCACCATCACCCCCCAGATCCTTCCATTCCTCTCCCCCTTCCGTGTGTTTATTCAACTTCCCCCCTTAAACACATTGACACAATTCACCTCAATCGCTCCCCTTGGGAGCGGCCCCCGCACTCTCCCTGCGGGAGCGGCCCCCGCACTCTCCCCGCTCCCCGCGGGAGCGGCCCCCGCACTCTCCCCGCTCCCCACGGGAGCAGCCCCCGCACTCTCCCCGCTCCCCGTGGGAGCGGCCCCCGCACTCTCCCCGCTCCCCGTGGGAGCGGCCCCCGCACTCTCCCCGCGGGAGCGGCCCCCGCACTCTCCCCGCGGGAGCGGCCCCCGCACTCTCCCCGCGGGAGCGGCCCCCGCACTCTCCCCGCGGGAGCGGCCCCCGCATTCTTCCTGCTCCCTGTGGGAGAGGCCCCCGCACTTTCCCCACACACTCTACGTAGACTCTATCAAAACCCACTGCATTAATTTATATCAGTCAGATCACCCCCTCTTTTGTTAATCTAAAGTATTCTCACTGAACTGAGGCCTGGATTTCAGAATGCTTTGAGTTTCACCATGAAAGTCCCCTCCATGTTGTCTCTCTCTCTCTCTTTCTCAGTATGTGTGTGTGTGTTTGTGTATGTTTGTGTATGTTTGTATGTATGTGTGTGTCTCCTCTCTGTGTGTGTGTGTGTGTGTGTGTGTGTCTCCTCTCTGTGTATGTGTGTGTGTGTCTCCCTCTCTGTTTTCCTCTCTGTGTGTGCACATTTTTCTCTCTCTCTCTTTCTCTCTCTCTCTCTGTCCCTCTCTATGTACCTCTCTCTCTCTCTGTGTCTCTCTCTCTGCAACCCTTTCTCTCTTCTCTGTTTCTTTCCCTCTCTCTGTCTCTCTCTCTCTGCTGTCTCTCTCTCTCTCTCTCTCTGTCTCAGTGCCTGCCAGATGTGGAGCTATTCGCCTGTGGAAAGCATCACTCCTTCCTCGCATGCACTCAGCGTGAAAGCCACAAGAGGTCCTCACAAGAGCCAGAATGTGTTTTATTACAGCACACTGACCCACAGTGCCACCAAGCTCTCGTCATTCATTTCAAAGCAATCTCCCACCCAACCAATCTCTCAGCCGCCCACCCACACTGTCACCAAACACCCTGTCATTCACGCCAATGCAATCTCTTACCCAACCAATCTGCCAGCCCCTGGGCAGCATACCCTCCACCTCCTTCCCACACTCCCCTCAACGTTGGGTAAGAGACATCACTGAGATTCGCTGGAACCCCTGCGTCCATTCTCAGCCTTGCACTGAGCGGCTCACCCACCTCGAGAAGTCCGCAAACACTTCTGACAATCTCTCTCCTGCAGTAAATACAGATTCATAAGGTGACCCTGCTAAATTGCCCCTTAGTGTCCAAAAATGTGCAGGTTAGATGGATTGGCTGTGCTAAATTGTCCCTTAGTGTCCAAAGATGTGCAGGTTAGATGGTTAGGTGAATTGGCCATGATAAATTGCCTCTTAGTGTCTAAAGATGTGTAGGTTAGTGGGATTGGCCATGCTAAATTGTCCCATTAGTGTCCAAAGATGTGCAGGTTCAGGGGACTGGCCATGATATGTATGTGGGTTTACAGGGGTAGGATGGAGGAGAGAGCCTGGGATAAATCTCTTTTGGAGAGTCAGTACACACTTGATGGATTGAATGGTCTCATTCTGCACTATAGGAATTCGATGATTAAACTTTAAGCTTCTCAACATCTGTACCTTGTACAGTTGTGGTCTCTTCACCCTTACTGAAGGAGGGATCTACTTGCATTGGAGGCCGTTCAGAGAAGGTTCACTGGGCCGATTCCCTGGGTCTTATGGGAAAAAGGTTGAGCAGGTCGGGGCCTGAACCCGTTGGAGTTTAGAAGAATGAGAGGGGATCTTATTGAAACATCTGAGATTCTGAGGGGGTGGCGGTTTGACAGGGTGGATGCTGAGAAAATGATTCTCCCCCTCATGGGGCCGGGTGGGGTAGAATCTAGAACTGGAGAGGGGGAGCAGGGTTTCTGAATGAGGGGGTACGCCATTGAAGACGGAAACGAGGCGAATTTCTTCTCTCTGAAGATGGTGAGTCTGCAGAGTGCAATCCCCCCCCTCCACTGCCCGTCCTCCCCCCACAACAGCGGGGGGCTGCAGCTCATTGAATACAACTGGGTATCTCAGTGGGCCATTTCAGAGAGAATTTGAGAGTCAACCACATTGCTATGGCTCACATGTAGTCATGATGTGGAGATGTCGGTGTTAGACTGGGATAAGCACTGTAAGAAATCTCACAACACCAGGTCAAAGTCCAACAGATTTATTTGATAACACAAGCCACGAGCTTTCGGAGCCATGCTCCTTCATCTGGTGAGTGGGAGCTTTGTTCACAAAGACACAAACTCAATTTACAAACTAATGGTTGGAATGCGAGTCTTTACAGGTAACCAATCTTGGCTTCATGTCACATTCTCTGTAACCTCCCCCCATGACTTACCTGGACTTGCAAAATCTCACTAACGGTCCTGGCTACAGATTCTTTAACCTGTGCTTAACCTTCTCTCTGCTCGCATTCTCTGTCTCTTTAAGACTTGATTACCTGTAAAGACTCGCATTCCAACCATTATTTTGTACATTGAGTTTGTGCCTTTATACGCCCTGCTTGTGAGCAGAACTCCCACTCAACTGATGAAGGGGCAGCGCTCCGAAAGCTCGTGTTGCCAAATGAACCTGTTGGACTTTAACCCGAGACTTCTTACTGTGTCACATGTAGGTCAGACCAGGCAAGAACGACAGATTTCCTTCCCTGAAGGAGATCAGTGAACCAGACGGGTTTTTCCGACAATGGTTTCATGGTCATCGGTAGATTCTTAATTCAAGATTCTTTTTTATTAAATTCCAATTCCACCATCTGCCCTGGTGGGATTCGAACCTGGCTCCCCCAAACACCAGCTTATTATTAATCTGGGATTAATAGTCTAGTGAGAAAGCACTTGGCCATCGCCTCTCGATATACAGTAGGCTGAGTTAGACAGATTTCTAATGGACAAAGGAAGTTGAGGGTTCAGGGGTTGAGGGTGTAGGGAGGGACGGACAGGAAAGTAGAGTTGAAGTTCAAATTTATTTATTGGTAAAATTTATTTATTTATTAACACTGCAATGAAGTTACTGTGAAATTCCCCTCGTCACCACACTCCACACCTGTTTGAGTCAATACACCTAATCTAAGTTGAGGCCACAGTCAGATCTTCATAGAATGGAACAGCAGGAGTCACAGGGCTGAATGGCCCCATTCCTGCTGCTACTTCTTACCAACGTAACGTGGGTTAACAGGAAGGGAAAGAAATAGGAGGATGTGGGTGATGGAGAGAGAGAGGAGATGAAGTCAGGAGGGTGGAAGGCAATATTTATCCCTCGACAACGATAATGAGAAAAAACATGGAATTTTATCTCCCCCCCTCCCCCTCCCACCTCCCCCATCAACCCCACCCCTCACTCCTCCGGGGGGAGGCTTACCTGCATGGCGAGTGTGATGGTGTTGAGTAGAATCAGGATGAACATGATATACTCGAAACCGGTGCTGTTGACCATGTACCAGACCTTGTACTGATAGCGGTTCTTGGGGATGTAGAGACGCAGGGGTTGAGCTTTCATGGCGTACTCCACACACTGCCTCTGTGGGAGACATTGGGAGTGGGGAGAGAAAGGTTAACGTACGTTAGCAACTGCGGTCTGTGACAATCATATCGTATAGCTAACCGCCTCTCCGGGCACTGGTCATTGACTCAAACGTCCGTGAGACACGGCTGGGAAATCTCAACGAGTCTGCATCCCTGCCGAGTGGGGCTCAGAATAAACTTGCTGAAGGTAAAAGACTGAGTATTTCCTTCGTTTCCCCCCCCACCACCCTCCCCCCCGCCAATAACACACACCAACCAACACTGGATATTGACAGTAGGGTCAACTCAGAATGCCCAATAAAGGGTCAGTTTTCAAACTGCGACAGCCCCTGGGATTGGGGGGTGGGGGGGGTGGGGGGGGCGGTGGTGGGGGTGACACAGGAAATTGTGAATATGCACACGCTTACGCCGTGTGAGCTTTCTCTATATGTGCACAGTCCACGCATTTTCCCGACGACCACATGGGAAGAATATTCCAAACCGTGGACATGTGGGTTTCGGGGCTGCGTACCACACGGACATGGTACAAGCACGTCTGTCTGGGTGAAAATGGATTGGTGGTAGCAGGTGGCGAGGGGTGGGGTTGTGGCTGACAAGAGAAATTGGCCCTAGCTCGAAAGATGCAGCAGGCAGCGTGGGCAGTGCCAGTCACAATCACAGCAGGGCATGAATGGGCTAGCAGGGTGGACAGATGAGTGGCCAGTTGGATCTGTGGGGGGGGTGGCAGGAGCAAGAGAGAGATTGGCACGGTGCTAACCCAGAGTGCAGGAGAGCTGGATAGCACGGTGGTTAGCACTGCTGCTTCACAGCGCCAGGAACCCAGGTTCGATTCCCAGCTTGGGTCACTGTCTGTGTGGAGTCTGCTCATTCTCCCCATGTCACCCAGGTACTCTGGTTTCCTCCCACACTCCAGTGCAGGTTAGATGGATTGACCATCTTAGTGTCAGGGTGACTAGCTCGGGTAAATATGT
>JAGIQG010000013.1:82711706-82910848 GCA_024679065.1 Sphyrna mokarran | reverse complement strand
ACCGGTTTAATACAGAGTAAAGCTCCCTCCACACTGTCCCCCATCAAACACTCCCATGGACAGGTATCAGCACAGTGTTAGATACAGAGTAAGCTCCTCTACACTGTCCACCATCAAACACTCCCAGGACAGATACAGCACTGGGTATAGATACAGAGTAAAGCTCCTCTACCTGTCCCCCATCAAACACACCCAGGACAGGTACAGCACGGGTAAATACAGAGTAAAGCTCTCTCTACACTGTCCCCCATCAAACACTCCCAGGACAGGTAAGCAGCACGGGGTTATATACAGCGTAAAGCTCACTCTACACTGTCCCCCCATCAAACACTCCCAGGACAGATACAGCACGGGGTTAGATACAGAGAAAAGCTCACTCTACACTGTCCACCATCAAACACTCCCAGGACAGGTACAGCACAGGGTTAGATACAGAGTAAAGCTCACTCTACACTGACCCCATCGAATTTATGCAATATCTGTTACTGTCTCCTTGCCTGGTAATTCTGTCCCTTCAGCATCGTCCTCCCACTCTCTTTACTTCATCTCCCTCTTCCACCTCCCATATTCTTCTCTTTTCTCTATCATGGGCAGCACGGTGGCACAGTGGTTAGCACGGTTGCCTCACAGTGCCAGGGACCCGGATTCGATTCCCGGCTTGGGTCACTGTCCGTGCGGAGTCTGTACGTTCTCCCCGTGTCTGCGTGGGTTTCCTCCAGGTGCTCCGGTTTCCTGCCATAGTCTGAAAGACGTGCTGGTTAGATGCACTGGCCGTGCTGAATTCTATCTCAGTGTTACCTGAACGGGTGCCGGAGGGTGGCGATGAGGGGATTTTCACAGTAACTTCATTGCAGTGTTAATGTAAGCCTACTTGTGACATTAATAAATAAACTCCCCCTCCGTAAACACATGGAGATGCTTCACGTCAGCCGCTCCCAGTGGAAGCGACATTCTCGCCGCTCTCTGGGTAAGTGAGGATTATTGTGAGTGAGAGTTATTGAAATGAAAGAACTGACCGGGTGTGTATCTTCAGAAAGACGCACTCTCTCTTCCTCCGGTTCCTCCAGTAGGTCGCATGAGATTGCCCGCCGTATTTCTGGCCCAATGTCCTGTAGTGTCCGCAGTCCGGCCTGATCAGACCAATCAAAGGTTACCCACATCAATAAACATTGTAATCATCCACCACCCAAATCTACCCATGTGCCACTGACCCTCCCGCAGTGCGGCGCTCCCTCGGCACTGACCCTCCCACAGCGCGGCGCTCCCTCGGCACTGACCCTCCCGCAGTGCGGCGCTCCCTCAGCACTGACCCTCCCACAGTGCGGCTCTCCCTCATCACTGACCCTCCCACAAGTGCGGCGCTCCCTCGCAAAACTGACCCTCCCCAGTTCGGCGCTCCCTCAGCACTGACACCTCCCACAGTGCGGCGCTCCCTCAGCTCTGACCCTCCCCGAGTGGCGGCGCTCCTCTGCACCTAACCCTCCCAAGTGCGGCGCTTCGCTCAGCAACTGAACCTCCCACAGTGCGGCGCTACCCTCAGCACTGACCCCTCCCCACAGTGCGGCGCTCCCTCAGCACTGACCATCCCCCACAGTGCGGCGCTCCCTCAGCACTGACCCTCCCGCAGTGCGGCGCTCCTTCAGCACTGACCCTCCCACAGTGCGGCTCCCCTCAGCAGACCCTCCCACAGTGCGGCGCTCCCTCAGCACTGACCCTCCCACAGTGCGGCGCTCCCTCGGCACTGACCCTCCCGCAGTGCGGCGCTCCCTCAGCACTGACCCTCCCACAGTGCGGCGCTCCCTCAGCACTGACCCTCCCACAGTGCGGCGCTCCCTCAGCACTGACCCTCCCCAGTGCGCGCTCCCTCAGCACGGACCCTCCCGCAGTGCGGCGCTCCCTCAGCACCGACCCTCCCACAGTGCGGCGCTCCCTCAGCACTGACCCTCCCACAGTGCGGCGCTCCCTCAGCACTGACCCTCCCGCAGTGCGGTGCTCCCTCAGCACTGACCCTCCCGCAGTGCGGCGCTCCCTCAGCACTGACCCTCCCGCAGTGCGGCGCTCCCTCAGCACTGACCCTCCCACAGTGCGGCGCTCCCTCAGCACTGACCCTCCCGCAGTGCGGCGCTCCCTCGGCACTGACCCTCCCACAGTGGGTAGCCCGCAGAGTGCTGATCCATTTCCAGGCTGACCTGTAAGGTGGTTGAGTTACAGGGGTCCGACTCCCCAAACAGACCCTTCTCTTTCCTTCTCCGGAACTTCCTGAAGTAATCCTGGATCAAGAAGGTGGCGTAAAACTTTCCGACTGTCACCTCCTCGTCTGTGTGAGAGACAGAGAGAGAGGGAGAGTGAGATAGAAACTAGAGAGAGAGAGAGACAGAAAGACAGAGAGACAGAGCTGGACAGGTAAACAGAGACAGAGACGGAGAGACAGAAAGACAGCGAGAGGGACAGAGAGAGAGCGAGAGGGACAGAGAGAGCGAGAGAGGGACAGAGAGAGAGAGAGAGGGACAGAGAGAGAGGGAGAGGGACAGAGAGAGAGGGAGAGAGACAGAGAGAGAGCGAGAGGGACAGAGAGAGAGAGAGAGGGACAGAGAGAGAGCAGAGAGAGACAGAGGACGAGAGAGGGACGAGAGAGAGCAGAGAGGGACAGAGAGAGGCGAGAGAGGGACAGAGAGACGAGAGAGGGACAGAGAGAGAGAGAGAGGAAGAGAGAGAGAGGGACAGAGAGAGAGAGAGAGGGACAGAGAGAGAGAGAGAGGGACAGAGAGAGAGAGAGAGGACAGAGAGAGAGAGAGAGGGACAGAGAGAGCGAGAGAGGGAAAAGAGAGGAGCGAGAGGGACAGAGAGAGAGGAGAGGGACAGAGAGAGAGGGAGGACAGAGAGAGGGAGAGGGACAGAGAGAGAGGGAGAGGGAACAGAGAGAGAGGGAGAGGGACAGAGAGAGAGAGAGAGGGACAGAGAGAGAGAGAGACAGAGAAAGAGAGAGGGACAGAGAGAGAGGAGAGGGACAGAGAGAGAGAGAGAGGGACAGAGAGAGCGGAGGGAACAGAGAGAGAGGGAGAGAGAAGAGAACCTAGAGAGAGAGAGACAGAAAGACAGGGAGAGACAGAGAGAGAGAGAGAGGGACAGAGAGAGCGAGAGGGAAGAAGAGAGCGAGAGAGGGACAGAGAGAGAGCGAGAGGGACGAGAGAGAGGGAGAGAGACAGAGAGAGAGCGAGAAGGGACAGAGAGAAAGCGAAGGGACAGAGAGAGAGCAAGAGAGGACGAGAGAGAGCGGAGGGACAGAGAGAGCGAGAGAGGGACAAGAGAGAGAGAAGGGACAGAGAGAGAGGGAGAGAGACAGAGGAGAGAGAGAGAGGGACAAGAGAAGAGAGCGAGAGGGCAGAGAAGAGAGCAAGAGAGGGACAGAGAGAGAGCGAGAGGGACAGAGAGAGCGAGAGAGGGACAGAGAGAGCGAGAGGGACAGAGAGAGAGAGAGAGTGAGATAGAAACTAGAGAGAGAGAGACAGAAAGACAGAGAGAGGGACAGAGAGAGAGCGAGAGGGACAGAGAGAGAAGAGGGACAGAGAGAGAGCGAGAGAGGGACAGAGAGAGCGAGAGACAGAGAGAGCGAGAGAGAGACGAGAGAGGAGAGTGACAGAGAGAGAGGGAGAGAGAAGAGAGAGAGCGAGAGGGACAGAGAGAAAGCGAGAGGGACAGAGAGAGAGCAAGAGAGGGACAGAGAGAGAGCGAGAGGGACAGAGAGAGAGCGAGAGGGACAGAGAGAGCGAGAGACAGAGAGAGAAGGGAGAGTGAGATGAAACAGAGAGGAGAGAGACAGAAAGACAGAGAGAGAGAGGACAGAGACAGAGACAGAGAGAGAGAGAAAGAGGGACAGAGAGAAGAGAGAGAGTGAGAGAGAGAGACAGAGACACAGAGAGAGAGAGAGAGAGACAGAGCAGAGACAGAGAGACAGAGAGAGAGAGAGAGAGAGAGAGAGAGAGAGAGAGAGAGAGAGAGAGAGAGAGAGAGAGAGAGAGAGAGAGAGAGAGAGAGAGAGGGACAGAGAGAGAGAGAGAGAGGGACAGAGAGAGCGAGAGGGACAGAGAGAGAGAGAGAGGGACAGAGAGAGAGAGAGAGAGAGGGACAGACAGAGCAAGAGGGACAGAGAGAGAGAGGGAAATCCAGAGAAACATTGAGTAGACTCTGGAATAGTGTTTGTGGATAGCGATGGGAGCACTTTGATCCCCTTGGAATCAGGAATGGTGTTTGAGAACTCTGTTTGGAGGATCACTCAGAGTTAGCGGGAGATGTTGTATCTTTCGATTTTCAAACTGCATTTCCCAAGATGTCAAACAAGTGATTATTGTTAATAATGATAGGACTGAGGGGGTAAAACTGGGGAAAGGATTAGCTTTCTGACACAAATCCAGGCCCCAGTGAGTCACTGTCAAAGGGCCGACTGTGAGTGCTGGGGCCTGGAGGGAATGTGAACAATATGAATACAGAGACACGGAGAGTAATGCCTGCCAGTTTGCAGAGGATGTTGAGCTCGGTGGGGAAGGGGAGCTGTGAGGAGGACACACAGAGGCTGCTGAGAGATACTGGCCCCGAACCTTCAGCTCAATCAGATTCCAATGGCTCTGGTTCTTCCCACAGTCCGAAAGAAGTGCAGGTTAGGGTTACTGGCCATGCTAAATTGCTCTTTAGTGTCAGGGGGATTAGCAGGGTAAATATGTGGGTTACGGGAATAGAGCCTGGGTGGGATTGTGGTCTGTACAGACTCAATGGGCCGAATGGCCTCCTCCTGCACAGTAGGGATTCAATGATTCTATGGTAAGTGAAAAGGGAAGAGACAGAAAGTGGAGAGGGGGATAAGCAAAGGCAGGAGGGGTAGAGAGAGGGGAGAGGTAGGAGAGGGAGAGAGATAGATGGGGAAAAGGGCGGAGGGGACGGGGGCAGTGGAGACTGTCTCTGATGGGGAGTCTCTCTGGGTGATAGGGGTCTCTGATGGGGGAGTCTCTCTGGGTGATAGGGGTCTCTGATGGGGGAGTCTCTCTGGGTGATAGGGGTCTCTGATGGGGAGTCTCTCTGGGTGAATAGGGGTCTCTGATGGGGGAGTCTCTCTGGGTGATAGGGGTCTCTGATGGGGAGTCTCTCTGGGTGATAGGGGTCTCTGATGGGGGTCTCTCTGGGTGATAGGGGTCTCTGATGGGGAGTCTCTCTGGGTGATAGGGGTCTCTGATGGGGAGTCTCTGTAAGTGATAGGGGTCTCTGATGGGGGAGTCTCTCTGGGTGATAGGGGTCTCTGATGGGGGAGTCTCTCTGGGTGATGGGGTCTCTGATGGGGAGACTGGTGGGGTGATAGGGGTCCCTGATAGAACATAGAACATAGAACATTACAGCACAGAACAGGCCCTTCGGCCTTCGATGTTGCGCCGACCAATATAAAAAGCAATGCCCCTCCAAACTAAACCATTCCCTTCTCTTCCATATACTTATCAACTAACCTCTTAAACGCCACCAAACTTGGCGCATCTACAACCGCTGCAGGCAGGGCATTCCACTCCCGAACCACCCTTGGGTAAAGAACCTGCCTCTGATATCCGTCCTATAACTATCACCCCTTAATTTAAAGCTGTGTCCCCTCGTGCTAGCTTTTTCCATCCTAGGAAAAAGGCTATCACTGTCCACCCTATCTAAACCTGATGGGGAGACACTCTGGGTGATAGGGGTCTCTGATGGGGAGTCTCTCTAGGTGATAGGGGTCTCTGATGGGGAGTCTCTCTCGGTGATAGCGGTCTCTGATGGGGAGTCTCTCTGGGTGATAGGGGTCTCTGATGGGGGAGTCTCTCTGGGTGATAGGGGTCTCTGATGGGGAGTCTCTGTGATAGGTCTTGAGAGTCTCTCTGGGTGATAGGGGTCCCTGATGGGGAGTCTCTCTGGGTGATAGGGGTCTCTGATGGGGAGTCTCTCTGGGTGATAGGGGTCTCTGATGGGGAGTCTCTCTGGGTGATAGGGGTCTCTGATGGAGAGTCTCTCTGGGTGATAGGAGTCTCTGCAATGATTATTTACCTTCAGGAGGTGGAATAATTTCATCCAGAATTTTTGGTTTGGTATGTTTCCATATCCTCTTTATAATGAGTCTCAGCTCCATGTTGGCTTGTTCCAGGTTACCTACACCCAGACCCACACACACACCCACACACACCCCCACACACACACACAAAACAAAATACATTTCGTTACACATCAAAAACAAATTGTGAACACAATTGATTCTTACTTCAGCTGAGGGAGCGCCGCACTGTGGGAGGGTCAGTGCTGAGGGAGCGCCGCACTGCGGGAGGGTCAGTGCTGAGGGAGCGCCGCACTGCGGGAGGGTCAGTGCTGAGGGAGCGCCGCCCTGCGGGAGGGTCAGTGCTGAGGGAGCGCCGCACTGCGGGAGGGTCAGTGCTGAGGGAGCGCCGCACTGCGGGAGGGTCAGTGCTGAGGGAGCGCCGCACTGCGGGAGGGTCGGAGGAGGTTACAGAGATAGGGAGGGTTTGAAGGACTGGGGGGATTTTGGTTAGATGTGTGGGGAGGATGCTGATCCTACCCTCAGTTTTAATCTTCAGGGCCGTTCTGACCAGAGCGAAGAGGGTGGCGTTGAAGGAGACGGTGCCATCACTGTTTAATGGCATGTTCATCGCTACCAGCCTCTGGAGAGACAGAAACAGACATGGCAACAGTGAGTGAAGCAATACCAATTAATCCATCCTGAGGGGAGCATCCTCTCCCATCTCCAGAGAATCTATTAGGCTATCACAATACCCCCGTGAAAACCCAATTCCCGCTCTGCTTTTAAGCAACTTTTGACCTGTGGGACCAGGCTAAATGGACTCCTCCTGTTCCTGTGTAACAGGCTTGAGAGAGAGGGGCTGAATGGTCTCCTCCTGTTCCTGTGTAACAGGCTTGAGAGAGAGGGGCTGAATGGTCTCCTCCTGTTCCTGTGTAACAGGCTCGAGAGAGAGGGGCTGAATGGACTCCTCCTGTTCCTGTGTAACAGGTTTCCTTCCTTCCTATCTCTCCAATGCTCGCTTTATCTCTTCCCCTCCCTCCCTTTCTCTCCACCTTCCTTTGCCCTCCATCACTCTCTCCCTTCCTCTTTTCCCATCTCTCTTTCTCTCTGCCCTTTTCCCTCCATCGCCCTTCCTGCACCCTCATTTCACCCCCCCCCCAATTACACCTCCTCCCTCCCCCACTCCACCCCACTCACCTTGCAGGCCACCCTGTGGGGACAGAGTTTGCCAAACCCCAATGGAGGTTGAATCCGACGGAGCAGCGTCACCACATCCAGATGTTTAATCCTCCCCCTGCGGTGAGAGAGGTCAGAGAGGTCAGACCGAGCTGGGAGTGGCCGGCAGGTGGGGGTGGTGTGGGGGGGTAAGAAATTGGGTGCGGGGGGGGAAGGAGTGGGGGTTATGGTGGAGAGAGGGAGGTTGAGAGAGGGTGGAGTAGAGGGTGTAGGGGAGCAAGAGGGAACAGAGGGGAAGGAGAGGAGGTGTTGGATTTGGTAAGAGTGGGGAAAGAGAGAGGGGGTGCGTTGGGGTAGAGAGGGGGTACATAGGGGGAGAGAGTGGGTGTGCAGGGGAGGACAGTGCAAAGGGCAGGTGCTGTGGGGGAGAGAGAGGGCAGGTGCGGGGGGGAGAGAGAGGGCAGGTGCGGTGGGGGAGAGAGAGGGCAGGTGTGGTGGGGAGAGAGAGGGCAGGTGCGGTGGGGGAGAGGAGGGCAGGTGCGGGGGGGGAGAGGAGAGGGGCAGGTGCGGGGGGGGGAGAGAGAGGGCAGGTGGGGGGGGAGAGAGGAGGGAGGTGCGGGGGGGGGAGAGAGAGGGCAGGTGCGGGGGGGGAGAGAGAGGCAGGTGCGGGGGAGGAGAGAGAGGGCAGGTGCGGTGGGGGAGAGAGAGGGCAGGTGCAGGGGGGAGAGGGAGGCAGGTGCGGGGGGGAGAGGGAGGGCAGGTGCGGGGGGGGGAGAGGGAGGGCAGGTGCGGGGGGGGGGAGAAGAGGGCAGGGCGGGGGGGGGAGAGAGAGGCCAGGTGCGGGGGGGGGAAGAGAGAGGGCAGGTGCGGGGGGGAGAGAGAGCAGGATGTGGGGGATACAGACGGTGAGAGCAGGAGGGAGCGAGGGGTGTGAGGGGTGGGAGAGATGGATATGCAGAGAAGAGAGGGGGATGCACGGAGGAGAGAAGGGTGTGCAGGGGAGGAAGGATATGCAGGAGCGGAGAGGGGTGCGTGTGGGAGAGAGAGGGGGATGCAGGGGCGAGGGAGGGAGTGCGAGGAAAGAGATGGGGTGTGGGAGAAAGAGAGGGAGGTGAGGAGGAGAGAGGGGGGGTGCGGAGGTGGAGACAGGGGGGTGCAAGGGTGGGTCGAGAAGGGGGGGTATGCGGGAAAATTGCATCCAGTTCTGGAGCCTTCCCTGCATCTTTGGAAAGATATGGAGGGAAGCGTGTGGATGGGCAGAGGGAGATTTACCCAGTACGTTTCCCAGGTGTGAGAGAACCTCCACTCGCAGAGAGAGAGAGAGAGGCTGGGAGGAGCTGGGGTGGTTCTCCTTTGGAGCAGAGAAGGTAAAGGGTCGGGTGTGGGGGGGGATTTAATTGAGGCCGTCATTATCACGAGAGGGCTTCGATTGAGCGAATGAGGAGAAAGTGTTTCCCCAGCGGCCAGAGGGTCGGAAACCAGGAGGCTACGGAGACCGGAGAGAGAAAAAAATTGAGCTCTCTCAAAGGGGCTGGCACAAGCACGATGGGAGGAATGGCCTCCTCCAACACAGCACCACATTCAACATTTTCACAGTTGTCACCACATTGGCTCAAAACCTTCAACTGAGGAGGTCTGAGGCCTAGAACAGGCCTTGCATGGAGGGGATCTCAGGAGGTTCCCACAGTAGGTAGGAGGCATTCTTAAATTGAGGGCGCTGGTGGGAGCAGGTGGCACAGTGGTAATGTCGCTGGGCCCGTAATCCAGGGACACAGGGTTCGAATCCCCGCACAGCAGACAGTGGAACGTGAATTCAATTAAAATCCAGAATTAAAAAGTCTAATGGTGCCCATGAAACCGTTATCAATTGTCATTAAAAAAAAATCTCCATCTGGATCACTCCCTTCAGGGAAAAGGAAATCTGCCATCCTCCCCTCAGCCTGGCCTACATAGTCCCAGAATTCCACAGCAATGGCCTCACCTCAAGCGCAGTTAGGGGATGGGCAATAAATCCTGGCCCAGTCCAGCAAGGCCACAGCTCTGATCGCCCTTCCAATTCGTGATCAAACACTTAAAATCCATACCCTTCCCCAGCGCCCCTCAGTCACTGACCCCTCTGCTAAAGTAAATAGGCCCTTCCCTTCCACTCTATCCAGGCCCCTCATCATTTTCATTTATTATTGTCACGTGTCTTAATTAATTGTAAAGTATTGCTTCTTGTGCACTATGCAAAGCTGACTGTTCATAGAGAAGGCAAGGAGAGAATGCAGAATGTAGTGTTACAGCTAGGGTGTAGAGAGAGAGAGAGATCAACTTAATGCGAGGTAGGTCCATTCAAAAGTCTGACGGCACCAGGAAGCTGTTCTTGAGGTGGTTGGGACGTGACCTCAGGCTTTTGCACCTTTTTCCCGATGGAAGAAGGTGGAAGAGAGAATGTCCGGGGTGCGTGGGATCCTTAATGATGCCGGCTGCTTTGCTGAGGCAGGGGGAAGTGTAGACAGGGTCAGTGGATGGGAGGCTGGTTTGTGTGATGGACTGGGCTACATTCACAATCTTTTATAGTTTCTTGCAGTCATGGAAACATAGAAAATCGGAACGGGAGGAATGGCCTCCTCCAACACAGCACCACATTCAACACTTTCAGAGTTGTCACCACATTGGCTCAAAAGCTTCAACTGAGGAGGTTGCCCCTCAAACCTGCTCTATCATTCATTACGATCATGGTTGATCATCAAATTCCATATCCCGATCCCCTCTTCCCCCATTTTCCTTTATCCCTTCAGCCCCAAGAGCTATATCTAATTTCTTCTGAAATCACACAACGTTTTGGTCTCAGCTACTTTCTGTATTCGTAAATTCCACACATCCACCACCCTCTGAGTGAAGAAATTTCTCCTCACCTCAGTCCTAAAAGGTTTACCCCTTATCCTCAAACTATAAGCCCCCAGTTCTGAACTCCCCACCATCGAGAATACTCTTTCTGAATCTACCCTGTCTAACCCTGTTAAAATTTTATAAATTTCTGTGAGATCCCCTCTCATTTTTCTCAACTCCAGCTAATATAATCCTAACCCACTCAGTCTCTTCTCATATGACAGACCTGCCATCCCAGGAATCAGCCTGGTAAACCGTCGCTGTACTCCCTCTATAACAAGGACATCCTTCCTCAGATAAGGACACTAAAACTGCACACAATACTCCAGCTGTGGTCTCACCAACACCCAGTAACTCTCTACCTAATTTCCATTCAGACAACTCTGCTCCGAGAACAATTCCAATCCTCGCCCCCTCTATCCCCGTGCTTCCACTCAGTCTATCCAATCTTTCCTTGTGGCTGCAATTTTCCAATCCTAGGTAGCAACATCCTTGTAAATTTCTTCTGTACCCTCTCTAACTGCATTCTTTCTGCAAATGAAGCGACTGGGACTGCACACTCTCCTCAAGCCAATGTTTTATATATAAATAACCTTGCTGCTCTCGCATAAACTAGCAGCAGGGATGGGCGAACCAGTCCCTCGAGCCTGCTGTCCTATTCTATAAGAACATAGCCGATCTCATCGTAATCTCAATCCCATGTTCCCATCAACCCTCCCCCCGCCCGGATAACCTTAAGTCTATGTCCAGCTAGTTACAAGCCGGTGAGCCTTACTCAGAGGTAGGGAAATTATTGGAGAGGGTTCTTCGAGACAGGATTTATTCTCAATGGAAATATGTGGATTTATTAGTGAGAGGCAACATGGTTTTGCGAAGGGGAGGTCAGGTTTCACTAACTTGATCGAGTTTTTCGAGGAAGTGACAAAGATAGTTGATGAGGGTACAGCAGTGGATGTTGTCTACATGGACTTCAGTAAGGCCTTTGATAAGGTCCCTCAAGGCAGACCGGTGCAGAGGGTGAAGTCACGTGGGATCAGAGGTGAGCTGGCAAGGTGGATACAAAACTGGCTCGGTCATAGAAGACAGAGGGTAGCAGCGGAAGGATGTGTTTCTGAATGGAGGGCTGTGACAAATGGTGTTCCTCAGGGATCAGCGCTGGGACCTTTGCTGTTTGTAATGTATATAAATGATTTGGAGAAAAATGTAACTGGATTCATTCGTAAGTTTGCGGATGACACAAAGGTGGGTGGATTTGCGGATAGTGATGAGGACAATCAGAAATACAGCAGGATATAGATCAGTTGGAGACTTGGGCAGAGAGATGGCAGATGGAGTTTAATCCGGACAAATGTGAGGTAATGCATTTTGGAAGGTCTAACACAGATAGGAAATATACAGTAAATGGTAGAACCCTTAAGAGTATTGATAGGCAGAGGGATCTGGGTGTACTGGCAGATAGATCACTAAAAGTGGCAATGCAGGTGGAGAAGTTTATCAAGAAGGCATCCGGCATGCTTGCCTTCATCAGCTGGGGCAGTGAGTGTAAAAATTGGCAAGTCATGTTGCAGCTTTATAGAACCTTAGTTAGGCCGCACTTGGAATGTAGTGTTCAATTCTGGTCACCACACTACCAGAAAGATGTGGAAGTTTTGGAGAGGGGACAGAAAATGTTTACTAGGACGTTGCCTGGTATGGAGGGTATTAGCTATGAGGAGAGGTTGGAGAAACTTGGTTTATTCTCACAGGAATGACAGAGGTTGAGGGGAGGCCTGAAAGAAGTCTACAAGACTATGAGGGACATAAAACGGTCAAGGCCTGAATGAATAGCCACCACACTGACCAACTCTGTTACCTTCAGGGATCTGAGGACAGTGATTCCAAGATCTCTGACCTCCTCCACATAGCTCCTTCACCCCTCTAATGTAATGTACATTCCTTTGCCGTGCATTGACCCCTCACCCCTGCCCTCTGCATGACCTCCAGTCGTGCACCATGGCTGAACCTCATTGGCCAATCAGTGCCCTGGGAGGTCAGGTCGGGCATAGTGTGCAAACCTCGCGATGCCGCCTCGGTCCAAATCTGTCCCCTCCCCCCACTGTACCTCCCTTCCCCCACCTGCCCCGCACCCCCCACCACCATCTCACCTCCTCCCCCGCCACCCCTCGCGGGATCTTACTTTGCCTCCGGGTCGTATTCCGACCAGATCCTCTTGAACTCGTCCAGGTGATGCGGCCCCAAGATTGACCAATCCCGCGTGAGGTAGTCGAAGTTGTCCATGATGACAGCCACAAACAGGTTGATGATCTGCAGAGGGTGGATGGGAGGTGGAGGAAGTGGGGGAGGTGGGGGGGGAGGTGGGGGGGTGGGGGGAGATAGAAGTAGTCAGGAGGGAGGAGAATGCAGGAAAAGCCCATTATCAATCCTATCAGGCTCTGGAGACCGGTTCCCCAAACTCCCTCCTTCCACAGCCCCCCCAAAACCATGTCTACCCTGACAACTCCATTTCAAATATCATCACCGGAGAGAGGCAATGAGTTCTGCTCACACCCACAATGATGTTCTTTCCATTAGTGTTCTCCACATTAGAGCAAAGGAAGTTTTCACTCCTGAAGACTCCAGGCTCTGTTCCAGAAACCGGGAATCAGGTCAGAGAACTAGCCCTGGAAAGGCCCTTGGCAACAAAAGCCTCAGAGTACCACGCCAGGGAGACTGGGGTTCACCACTGGAACTCCAATCCAATCCCCTTCCCCAACAGTGCGGCGCTCCCTCAGCACTGACCCTCCCGCCGTGCGGTGCTCCCTCAGCACTGACCCTCCCACAGTGCGGCGCTCCCTCAGCACTGACCCTCCCACAGTGCTGCGCTCCCTCAGCACTGACCCTCCCACAGTGCGGCGCTCCCTCAGCACTGACCCTCCCACAGTGCGGCGCTCCCTCAGCACTGACCCTCCCACAGTGCGTCGCTCCCTCAGCACTGACCCTCCCACAGTGCGTCGCTCCTCAGCACTGAACCCTCACAGTGTGTTGCTCCCTCAGCACTGACCCTCCACAGTTGCTGCACTCCCTCAGCACTGACCCTCCCACAGTGCGGCGCTCCCTCAGCACTGACCTTCCCACAGTGCGGCGCTCCCTCAGCACTGACCCTCCCACAGTGCGGCGCTCCCTCAGCACTGACCCTCCCACAGTGCGGCGCTCCCTCAGCACTGACCCTCCCACAGTGTGGCGCTCCCTCAGCACTGACCCTCCCACAGTGCGGCGCTCCCTCAGCACTGACCCTCCCACAGTGCGGCGCTCCCTCAGCACTGACCCTCCCACAGTGCGGCGCTCCCTCAGCACTGACCCTCCCGCAGTGCGGCGCTCCCTCAGCACTGACCCTCCCGCAGTGCGGCGCTCCCTCAGCACTGACCCTCCCGCAGTGCGGCGCTCCCTCAGCACTGACCCTCCCGCAGTGCGGCGCTCCCTCAGCACTGACCCTCTCACAGTGTGTTGCTCCCTCAGCACTGACCCTCTCACAGTGTGTTGCTCCCTCAGCACTGATCCTCCCATAGTGCAGCACTCCCTCAGCACTGACCCTCTCACAGCGTGGCGCTCCCGCAGCACTGACCCTCCCACAGTGCGGCGCTACCTCACACTGACCCTACCACAGTGCGGCGCTCCATCAACACTGACCCCCCACAGTGCGGCGCTCCCTCAGCACTGACCCTCCGCAGTGCGGCGCTTCCCTCAGCACTGACCCTTCACATTGTGTTGCGCCGCAGCACTGACCGCTCACAGGGTGTTGCTCCCTCAGCACGGATTCTCCCATAGTGCAGCGCGACCTCAGCACTGACCCTCTCACAGTTGTGTTGCTTCCTCAGCAATGACCCCTCACAGTGTGTTGCTCCTCAGCACTGATCCTCCCATAGTGCAGCCACTCCCTCATCACTGACCCTCTCACAGCGTGGCGCTCCCCAGGCACTGACCCTCCCACAGTGCGGCGCTCCCTAAGCACTGACCCTCCCACAGTGCGGCGCTCCCTCAGCACTGACCCTCCCCAGTGCGGCGCTCCCTCAGCACTGACCCTCCCACAGTGCGGCGCTCCCTCAGCACTGACCCTCCCACAGTGCGGCGCTCCCTCAGCACTGACCCTCCCACAGTGCGGCGCTCCCTCAGCACTGACCCTCCCACAGTGCGTCGCTCCCTCAGCACTGACCCTCCCACAGCGCGTCGCTCCCTCAGCACTGACCCTCCCACAGCGAGCACCTCCCTCAGCACTGACCCTCCCACACGCGGCGCTCCCTCAGCACTGACCCTCCCACAGCGCGCGCTCCCTCAGCACTGACCCCCCCAAGCGCGGCGCCCCCTCAGCATACCCCCCACAGCGCGGCGCTCCCCTCAGCACTGACCCTCCCACAGTGCGGCGCTCCCTCAGCACTGACCCTCCCACAGTGCGGCGCTCCCTCAGCACTGACCCTCCCACAGTGCGGCGCTCCCTCAGCACTGACCCTCCCACAGTGCGGCACTCCCTCAGCACTGACCCTCCCACAGTGCGGCGCTCCCTCAGCACTGACCCTCCCACAGTGCGGCGCTCCCTCAGCACTGACCCTCCCACAGCGCGGTGCTCCCTCAATACCGACCCTCCCACAGTGCGGCGCTCCCTCAACAGTGATTCTCCGATCCCTTGTTACTGATGGGACTGGCCAGCAAAACGCGACCCAGGTGGTGATCCCAGTAAGTGCGCAACACTTACCAGGAACGCACACAACATGAAGAAACTGATGAAGTAGACAATAGCAAAGTTACTCCCACATGTGTACTCCTCTCCGGGCCCATAGTCGGACTCTGGATCACACTTTTTCCCTGGCAGACTGGCCAACATAATCTCCTGCCAGGCCTCGCCAGTTGCACACCTGCCCAAGCCAAACACAAGAAGGGTTACTGCCCTTGTTAGCCAGGGGAGTGCAAGCAAAGCCCATGTAAACAGGTCACGCTGCATTCCCGGCCTCCCACCACCAACAGCGCTCTACAGCATTCCCACTGAGCTATACATCACAGTTTAAAGTCTGAGGCAGTGGAGAGCAAGAGGGAGAGAGGGCAGAAGGTGAGGCCATTCCAACAGCTGTACAGTGGTCAGCATTGCTGCCTCACTGCGTCAGGGACTCGGGTTCGATTCCTGGCTTCGATCATTGTCTGTGTGGAGTCTGCAGGTTCTTCCCATGTTTGCATGTCTCCCCAGGTCTTCTTTCCTTTCATAATCCAAAGATG
Organism: Sphyrna mokarran; assembly: GCA_024679065.1. Lineage (NCBI taxonomy): Eukaryota > Metazoa > Chordata > Chondrichthyes > Carcharhiniformes > Carcharhinidae > Sphyrna > Sphyrna mokarran. The sequence goes on along the minus strand of JAGIQG010000013.1, from coordinate 82,895,517 downwards.
TGCAGGTTAGGTGGATTGGCCGTGCTAAATCGCCCCTTAGTGTCCAAAGATGTGGAGGTTAGGTGGATTGGCCATGCTAAATCGCCCCTTAGTGTCTAAAGATGTGCAGGTTAGGGGGATTGGCCATGCTAAATCGCCCCTTAATGTCCAAAGATGTGCAGGTTAGGTGGATTGGCCATGCTAAATCGCCCCTTAGTGTCCAAAGATGTGTGGGTTAGGTGGATTGGCCATGCTAAATTGCTGCTTAATGTCCAAAGATTTGCAGGTTAGGTGGATTGGGCATGTTAAATTGCCCCTTAATGTCAGAGGATTACAAGGTAAATATGTTGGGTGATAGGGATAGGGCCCAGTTGGGATTGTTGTTGGTGCAGGATCAATAAGCTGAAAGACCTCCTTGTGCAGTGGAGAGATTCTATAATTGACAATGGGAAAATTCTATGTAAATATGTCACACTGTAATACCAGACTCCGACCACTAGCGGTGCTATATGACACATTAAACATGACCCGCCATGCTCTTTGCCACTGGCAGTTTACCCATTTCTCCGAGTGGTCATATCCCAGGAACATGTAGGACATATCTCTCCCCGCATCCTGTCCTGAAGAACCCATGTCATCCCTTTCCTCAGCTCCGCAGACACTCACCCTACCCTCACACTGAGGCTCCATACCTGAACAGGAGGAGAACGGCCTGGGGGAAGGTTTGGAAGTTGTTGTTCATGTTGATCTCCGTGTGGTCCTGCATCGCAATTTTCCCAAACGTCTAGGAACAAGAGAGTTCACCCTCAGCATTAGATCAGATTGCTGCGCTCGCAACCACACCCCTTACTGTTCACTGGCTGTTGTGGTCAAAGAGTGCGGGGCTCCCTCAACACTGACCCTCCCGCAGTGCGGCGCTCCCGCAGCCCTGACCCTCCCGCAGTGCGGCGCTCCCTCAGCCCTGACCCTCCCGCAGTGCGGGGCTCCCTCAACACTGACCCTCCCGCAGTGCGGCGCTCCCTCAACACTGACCCTCCCCAGGCGGCGCTCCCTCAAACACTGACCCTCCCGCAGTGCGGCTCCCTCAACGACCCTCCCGCAGTGCGGCGCTCCCTCAGCACTGACCCTCCCGCAGTGCGGCGCTCCCTCAGCACTGACCCTCCCGCAGTGCGGGGCTCCCTCAGCACTGACCCTCCCGAGTGCGGCGCTCCCTCAGCACTGACCCTCCCCGCAATGCGGCGCTCCTCAGCACTGACCCTCCCGCATGCGCGCTCCCTCAGCACTGACCCTCCCGCAGTGCGGCGCTCCCTCAGCACTGACCCTCCCGCAGTGCGGCGCTCCCTCAGCACTGACCCTCCCGCAGTGCGGCGCTCCCTCAGCACTGACCCTCCCGCAGTGCGGCGCTCCCTCAGCACTGACCCTCCCGCAGTGCGGCGCTCCCTCAGCACTGACCCTCCCGCAGTGCGGCGCTCCCTCAGCACTGACCCTCCCGCAGTGCGGCGCTCCCTCAGCACTGACCCTCCCGCAGTGCGGCGCTCCCTCAGCACTGACCCTCCCGCAGTGCGGCGCTCCCTCAGCACTGACCCTCCCGCAGTGCGGCGCTCCCTCAGCACTGACCCTCCCGCAGTGCGGCGCTCCCTCAGCACTGACCCTCCCGCAGTGCGGCGCTCCCTCAGCACTGACCCTCCCAAGTGCGGCGCTCCCTCAGCACTGACCCTCCCACAGTGCGGCGCTCCCTCAGCACTGACACTCCCACAGTGCGGCGCTCCCTCAGCACTGACCCTCCCACAGTGCGGCGCTCCCTCAGCACTGACCCTCCCGCAGTGCGGCGCTCCCTCAGCACTGACCCTCCCGCAGCACTGAACCTCCCACAGCAAGTGACTGACCATCCAGGTTGGGGAGGGGGGTGGTGGTCTGTTTGGTGTAGATTCTGAAACACGAGTCAGAGTTAATGAGAGCCGGTGATTGATTTGGTGACCGGTTGCTAGGTGAGGCCTGAGGCCTAGATGGTTTGATGAGACGAAAGAGGAAGAGGCACTCACCTGCATACCAATGACAGAGTAGATGAAGAAAATCATGGCGATGAGAAGAGCAACGTACGGCAGGGCCTGTGGAAAGAGAGAGGATGAGGAGGGAGAGAGAGAGAGAGAGACAGGAAAGAGATAGAGAGGAAGATAGAGAGTTTAGAAAATGTATAAATCAAGCTCAAACAGTTCAAATTCCCCACACAATATCTCCTGTCTCTGTGCTCTCTGAGACAGCTATCAGGGATTCAAGATTTGGGTACTGTAGATGGCCCCACAGAAATAAACAGCCTAAAAACCAGGACAGAGAGATGCTATCACAGAGAGAAGCAGAGCTTCAGTTATCATATCAACTGTAGTGTGATTCACAGGACAGGTACAACACGGGGTTAGATACAGAGTAAAGCTCACTCTACACTGTCCCCATCAAACACTCCCAGGACAGGTACAGCACGGGGTTAGATACAGAGTAAAGCTCCCTCTACACTGTCCCCCATCAAACACTCCCAGGACAGGTACAGCACGGGGTTAGACACAGAGTAAAGCTCCCTCTACACTGTCCCCCATCAAACACTCCCAGGACAGGTACAGCACGGGGTTAGATACAGAGTAAAGCTCCCTCTACACTGTCCCCATCAAACACTCCCAGGACAGGTACAGCACGGGGTTAGATACAGAGTAAAGCTCCCTCTACACTGTCCCCATCAAACACTCCCAGGACAGGTACAGCACGGGGTTAGATACAGAGTAAAGCTCCCTCTACACTGTCCCCCCATCAAACACTCCCAGGACAGGTACAGCACAGGGTTAGATACAGAGTAAAGCTCCCTCTACACTGTCCCCCATCAAACACTCCCAGGACAGGTACAGCACAGGGTTAGATACAGAGTAAAGCTCCCTCTACACTGTCCCCATCAAACACTCCCAGGACAGGTACAGCACGGGGTTAGATACAGAGTAAAGCTCCCTCTACACTGTCCCCCCATCAAACACTCCCAGGACAGGTACAGCACGGGGTTAGATACAGAGTAAAGCTCCCTCTACACTGTCCCCCCATCAAACACTCCCAGGACAGGTACAGCACGGGGTTAGATACAGAGTAAAGCTCCCTCTACACTGTCCCCCCATCAAACACTCCCAGGACAGGTACAGCACGGGGTTAGATACAGAGTAAAGCTCCCTCTACACTGTCCCCCCATCAAACACTCCCAGGACAGGTACAGCACGGGGTTAGATACAGAGTAAAGCTCCCTCTACACTGTCCCCCATCAAACACTCCCAGGACAGGTACAGCACGGGGTTAGATACAGAGTAAAGCTCCCTCTACACTGTCCCCCATCAAACACTCCCAGGACAGGTACAGCACGGGGTTAGATACAGAGTAAAGCTCCCTCTACACAGACCTGGAAGGATTTGATGAAAGTCCAGAGGAGTGTCCGGATTCCTTCCCCTTTGCTCAGCAGTTTGACGAGACGCATTACCCGGAATAATCGAAAAAATGTAATGGAAATCCGGGAACTGTCTTCTGAACTCTGGGATAGCAAGAAATAGAGAATGGTGGATTTTATTCAGATTTTGAAGCAGATTACAACCACAGATAAATGCTCTTCAGATGCGAGAGTGTCGATGGCATCGCAGGAATCCGAGCTCCAGCATCCTGACTCAACAATTGTGCAAAAACAGCACTGAGGGAGCGCAGCACTGTGGGAGGGTCAGTGCTGAGGGAGCCACCGCACTGTGGGAGGGTCAGTGCTGAGGGAGCCGCACTGTGGGAGGGTCAGTGCTGAGGGGAGCACCGCACTGTGGGAGGGTCAGTGCTGAGGGACCACCGCACTGTGGGAGGGTCAGTGCTGAGGGAGCGCCGCACTGCGGGAGGGTCAGTGCTGAGGGAGCGCCGCACTGCGGGAGGGTCAGTGCTGAGGGAGCGCCGCACTGTGGGAGGGTCAGTGCTGAGGGAGCGCCCGCACTGTGGGAGGGTCAGTGCTGAGGGAGCGCCGCACTGTGGGAGGGTCAGTGCTGAGGGAGCGCCGCACTGTGGGAGGGTCAGTGCTGAGGGAGCGCCGCACTGCGGGAGGGTGATTCTTTGCATTGCAACAGTGACCGCATTTCAACAAACAAAATAATTCCTCCAGTGGACGTTAGTCACTTTGTGACGTTCTGAATGGATGAAAGGAATTGAGGATATCTGAGTCTCACACTCCAAACAAAACACTGAGTTCAACAGCATCGATATGTTAATTACCTCACCAAGATGGCCGCCATTCTGAGACAGCGCGAAGACATGAAAGATGAAATCATGGAGGGTTCCGGAAAACAAGCGGTGAGGAGGACATGAAGACCACAACGATGAAATGAATGTGGGAATGAGTGAGAGACAACAGCAATCATTAACAATTCACCAATTATAGCTAACTCTCAGACACAACACACAGAACAACACAGATCCTGGGAGGGAGTCACGGAATCTAATCGAGGGGTTCGGGGTGGTTTATATATAGAATAACAGATACCCGGGAGTGAGTTACAGACTGGAATCTAATCGAGGGGTTCGGGATGGTTTATATATAGAATAACAGATACCCGGGAGTGAGTTACAGACTGGAATCTAATCGAGGGGTTCGGGATGGTTTATATATAGAATAACAGATACCCGGGAGTGAGTTACAGACTGGAATCTAATCGAGGGGTTCGGGGTGGTTTATATATAGAATAACAGATACCCGGGAGTGAGTTACAGACTGGAATCTAATCGAGGGGTTCGGGGTGGTTTATATATAGAATAACAGATACCCGGGAGTGAGTTACAGACTGGAATCTAATCGAGGGGTTCGGGTGGTTTATATATAGAATAACAGATACCCGGGAGTGAGTTACAGACTGGAATCTAATCGAGGGGTTCGGGGTGGTTTATATATAGAATAACAGATACCCGGGAGTGAGTACAGACTGGAATCTAATCGAGGGGTGGGGTGGTTTATATATAGAATAACAGATACCCGGGAGTGAGTTACAGACTGGAATCTAATCGAGGGGTTCAGGGTGGTTTATATATAGAATAACAGATACCCGGGAGTGAGTTACAGACTGGAATCTAATCGAGGGGTTCGGGGTGGTTTATATATAGAATAACAGATACCCGGGAGTGAGTTACAGACTGGAATCTAATCGAGGGGTTCGGGGTGGTTTATATATAGAATAACAGATACCCGGGAGTGAGTTACAGACTGGAATCTAATCGAGGGGTTCGGGGTGGTTTATATATAGAATAACAGATACCCGGGAGTGAGTTACAGACTGGAATCTAATCGAGGGGTTCGGGGTGGTTTATATATAGAATAACAGATACCCGGGAGTGAGTTACAGACTGGAATCTAATCGAGGGGTTCGGGATGGTTTATATATAGAATAACAGATACCCGGGAGTGAGTTACAGACTGGAATCTAATCGAGGGGTTCGGGGTGGTTTATATATAGAATAACAGATACCCGGGAGTGAGTTACAGACTGGAATCTAATCGAGGGGTTCGGGTGGTTTATATATAGAATAACAGATACCGGGAGTGAGTTACAGACTGGAATCTAATCGAGGGGTCGGATGGTTTATATATAGAATAACAGATACGGAGTGAGTTACAGACTGGAATCTAATCGAGGGGTTCGGGTGTTTATATATAGAATAACAGATACCCGGGAGTGAGTTACAGACTGGAATCTAATCGAGGGGTTCGGGGTGGTTTATATATAGAATAACAGATACCCGGGAGTGAGTTACAGACTGGAATCTAATCGAGGGGTTCGGGATGGTTTATATATAGAATAACAGATACCCGGGAGTGAGTTACAGACTGGAATCTAATCGAGGGGTTCGGGTTGGTTTATATATAGAATAACAGATACCCGGGAGTGAGTTACAGACTGGAATCTAATCGAGGGGTTCGGGGTGGTTTATATATAGAATAACAGATACCCGGGAGTGAGTTACAGACTGGAATCTAATCGAGGGGTTCGGGGTGGTTTATATATAGAATAACAGATACCCGGGAGTGAGTTACAGACTGGAATCTAATCGAGGGGTTCGGGGTGGTTTATATATAGAATAACAGATACCCGGGAGTGAGTTACAGACTGGAATCTAATCGAGGGGTTCGGGGTGGTTTATATATAGAATAACAGATACCCGGGAGTGAGTTACAGACTGGAATCTAATCGAGGGGTTCGGGGTGGTTTATATATAGAATAACAGATACCCGGGAGTGAGTTACAGACTGGAATCTAATCGAGGGGTTCGGGGTGGTTTATATATAGAATAACAGATACCCGGGAGTGAGTTACAGACTGGAATCTAATCGAGGGGTTCGGGGTGGTTTATATATAGAATAACAGATACCCGGGAGTGAGTTACAGACTGGAATCTAATCGAGGGGTTCAGGGTGGTTTATATAGAATAACAGATACCGGGGTGAGTTACAGACTGGAATCTAATCGAGGGGTCGGGTGGTTTATATATAGAATAACAGATACCCGGGAGTGAGTTACAGACTGGAATCTAATCGAGGGGTTCGGGGTGGTTTATATATAGAATAACAGATACCCGGGAGTGAGTTACAGACTGGAATCTAATCGAGGGGTTCGGGGTGGTTTATATATAGAATAACAGATACCCGGGAGTGAGTTACAGACTGGAATCTAATCGAGGGGTTCGGGATGGTTTATATATAGAATAACAGATACCCGGGAGTGAGTTACAGACTGGAATCTAATCGAGGGGTTCGGGGTGGTTTATATATAGAATAACAGATACCCGGGAGTGAGTTACAGACTGGAATCTAATCGAGGGGTTCGGGGTGGTTTATATATAGAATAACAGATACCCGGGAGTGAGTTACAGACTGGAATCTAATCGAGGGGTTCGGGGTGGTTTATATATAGAATAACAGATACCCGGGAGTGAGTTACAGACTGGAATCTAATCGAGGGGTTCGGGATGGTTTATATATAGAATAACAGATACCCGGGAGTGAGTTACAGACTGGAATCTAATCGAGGGGTTCGGGGTGGTTTATATATAGAATAACAGATACCCGGGAGTGAGTTACAGACTGGAATCTAATCGAGGGGTCGGGGTGGTTTATATATAGAAAACAGATACCCGGGAGTGAGTTACAGACTGGAATCTAATCGAGGGGTTCGGGGTGGTTTATATATAGAATAACAGATACCCGGGAGTGAGTTACAGACTGGAATCTAATCGAGGGGTTCGGGGTGGTTTATATATAGAATAACAGATACCCGGGAGTGAGTTACAGACTGGAATCTAATCGAGGGGTTCGGGGTGGTTTATATATAGAATAACAGATACCCGGGAGTGAGTTACAGACTGGAATCTAATCGAGGGGTTCGGGGTGGTTTATATATAGAATAACAGATACCCGGGAGTGAGTTACAGACTGGAATCTAATCGAGGGGTTCGGGGTGGTTTATATATAGAATAACAGATACCCAGGAGTGAGTTACAGACTGGAATCTAATCGAGGGGTTCGGGGTGGTTTATATATAGAATAACAGATACCCGGGAGTGAGTTACAGACTGGAATCTAATCGAGGGGTTCGGGGTGGTTTATATATAGAATAACAGATACCCGGGAGTGAGTTACAGACTGGAATCTAATCGAGGGGTTCGGGGTGGTTTATATATAGAATAACAGATACCCGGGAGTGAGTTACAGACTGGAATCTAATCGAGGGGTTCGGGGTGGTTTATATATAGAATAACAGATACCCGGGAGTGAGTTACAGACTGGAATCTAATCGAGGGGTTCGGGGTGGTTTATATATAGAATAACAGATACCCGGGAGTGAGTTACAGACTGGAATCTAATCGAGGGGTTCGGGGTGGTTTATATATAGAATAACAGATACCCGGGAGTGAGTTACAGACTGGAATCTAATCGAGGGGTTCGGGGTGGTTTATATATAGAATAACAGATACCCGGGAGTGAGTTACAGACTGGAATCTAATCGAGGGGTTCGGGGTGGTTTATATATAGAATAACAGATACCCGGGAGTGAGTTACAGACTGGAATCTAATCGAGGGGTTCGGGGTGGTTTATATATAGAATAACAGATACCCGGGAGTGAGTTACAGACTGGAATCTAATCGAGGGGTTCGGGGTGGTTTATATATAGAATAACAGATACCCGGGAGTGAGTTACAGACTGGAATCTAATCGAGGGGTTCGGGGTGGTTTATATATAGAATAACAGATACCCGGGAGTGAGTTACAGACTGGAATCTAATCGAGGGGTTCGGGGTGGTTTATATATAGAATAACAGATACCCGGGAGTGAGTTACAGACTGGAATCTAATCGAGGGGTTCGGGGTGGTTTATATATAGAATAACAGATACCCGGGAGTGAGTTACAGACTGGAATCTAATCGAGGGGTTCGGGGTGGTTTATATATAGAATAACAGATACCCGGGAGTGAGTTACAGACTGGAATCTAATCGAGGGGTTCGGGGTGGTTTATATATAGAATAACAGATACCCGGGAGTGAGTTACAGACTGGAATCTAATCGAGGGGTTCGGGATGGTTTATATATAGAATAACAGATACCCGGGAGTGAGTTACAGACTGGAATCTAATCGAGGGGTTCGGGGTGGTTTATATATAGAATAACAGATACCCGGGAGTGAGTTACAGACTGGAATCTAATCGAGGGGTTCGGGGTGGTTTATATATAGAATAACAGATACCCGGGAGTGAGTTACAGACTGGAATCTAATCGAGGGGTTCGGGGTGGTTTATATATAGAATAACAGATACCCGGGAGTGAGTTACAGACTGGAATCTAATCGAGGGGTTCGGGGTGGTTTTATATAGAATAACAGATACCCGGGAGTGAGTTACAGACTGGAATCTAATCGAGGGGTTGGGTGGTTTATATATAGAATAACAGATACCCGGGAGTGAGTTACAGACTGGAATCTAATCGAGGGGTTCGGGGGGTTTATATATAGAATAACAGATACCGGGAGTGAGTTACAGACTGGAATCTAATCGAGGGGTTCGGGGTGGTTTATATATAGAATAACAGATACCCGGGAGTGAGTTACAGACTGGAATCTAATCGAGGGGTTCGGGGTGGTTTATATATAGAATAACAGATACCCGGGAGTGAGTTACAGACTGGAATCTAATCGAGGGGTTCGGGGTGGTTTATATATAGAATAACAGATACCGGGAGTGAGTTACAGACTGGAATCTAATCGAGGGGTTCGGTGGTTTATATATAGAATAACAGATACCCGGGAGTGAGTTACAGACTGGAATCTAATCGAGGGGTTCGGGGTGGTTTATATATAGAATAACAGATACCCGGGAGTGAGTTACAGACTGGAATCTAATCGAGGGGTTCGGGTGGTTTATATATAGAATAACAGATACCCGGGAGTGAGTTACAGACTGGAATCTAATCGAGGGGTTCGGGGTGGTTTATATATAGAATAACAGATACCCGGGAGTGAGTTACAGACTGGAATCTAATCGAGGGGTTCGGGATGGTTTATATATAGAATAACAGATACCCGGGAGTGAGTTACAGACTGGAATCTAATCGAGGGGTTCGGGGTGGTTTATATATAGAATAACAGATACCCGGGAGTGAGTTACAGACTGGAATCTAATCGAGGGGTTCGGGGTGGTTTATATATAGAATAACAGATACCCGGGAGTGAGTTACAGACTGGAATCTAATCGAGGGGTTCGGGGTGGTTTATATATAGAATAACAGATACCCGGGAGTGAGTTACAGACTGGAATCTAATCGAGGGGTTCGGGGTGGTTTATATATAGAATAACAGATACCCGGGAGTGAGTTACAGACTGGAATCTAATCGAGGGGTTCGGGGTGGTTTATATATAGAATAACAGATATCCGGGAGTGAGTTACAGACTGGAATCTAATCGAGGGGTTCGGGGTGGTTTATATATCGAATAACAGATACCCGGGAGTGAGTTACAGTCTGGAATCTAATCGAGGGGTTCGGGGTGGTTTATATATAGAATAACAGATACCCGGGAGTGAGTTACAGACTGGAATCTAATCGAGGGGTTCAGGATGGTTTATATATAGAATAACAGATACCCGGGAGTGAGTTACAGACTGGAATCTAATCGAGGGGTTCGGGGTGGTTTATATATAGAATAACAGATACCCGGGAGTGAGTTACAGACTGGAATCTAATCGAGGGGTTCGGGGTGGTTTATATATCGAATAACAGATACCCGGGAGTGAGTTACAGACTGGAATCTAATCGAGGGGTTCAAGGTGGTTTATATATAGAATAACAGATACCCGGGAGTGAGTTACAGACTGGAATCTAATCGAGGGGTTCGGGGTGGTTTATATATAGAATAACAGATACCCGGGAGTGAGTTACAGACTGGAATCTAATCGAGGGGTTCGGGGTGGTTTATATATAGAATAACAGATACCCGGGAGTGATATACAGACTGGAATCTAATCAAAGGGTTCGGGGTGGTTTATAAATAGAATAACAGATACCCGGGAGTGAGATACAGACTGGAATCTAATCAAGGGTTTCAGGATGGTTTATATGTAGAATAACAGATACCCGGGAGTGAGTTACAGTCTGGAATGTAATCGAGGGGTTCAGGGTGGTTTATATATAGACTAACAAATATCCGGGAGTGAGTTACAGACTGGAATCTAATCGAGGGGTTCGGGATGGTTTATATATAGAATAACAGATATCCAGGAGTGAGTTACAGACTGGAATCTAATCGAGGGGTTTGGGGTGTTTTATATATAGAATAACAAATATCCGGGAATGAGATACAGACTGGAATCTAATCGAGGGGCTCGGGGTGGTTTATAAATAGAGTAACAGGTACCCAGGAGTGAGTTACAGGCTGGAATCTAACCGAGGGGTTTTGAAAGACACGTGATGTATTGTTGATGTAGGCTGGGGTGTGGGTAGTCTGGGTTATCACATGGAGAGGATGGTATTATCACTGGGACAATCTGTCCCCAAATCCCTCTGGAAAATCTGTCTTTACTCACATTTATCTCGGTGACTGCAATGTCCATCACACTCCCAACAACAATCAGAGCATCAAAGGTGTTCCAGGCATCGCAGAAATAATGCTGTATGAAGTGGGACAGAAGGAATGGGGAGAGTTAGGGGGAGGAATAGGCAGGAAGACAACAAGTAAAAAGAGAGAAAGGGGCAGTGAAGATAGAGAGGGAGAAAAGAGAGAATGGAAGAAATTGAAAGAGAGACAGAGGGAAAGAAGAGGGAAAGTGGTGTAAACAGAGCACAGACATAGAGAAATTGGGAGATAAAGTTAGACTAAGATTTATTGATTTCAAAAACAGGTTGTTGGAAAACTATCTCATTAACTTCCACTATATACCAATGCTATCTTTCAAACCTACAACCCTCCCTATCTATAACCTCCTCCAGCCCCTACAACCCTCCCTATCTCTGTAACCTCCTCCAGCCCCTACAACCCTCCCTATCTCTGTAACCTCCTCCAGCCCCTACAACCCTCCCTATCTCTGTAACATCCTCCAGCCCCTACAACCCTCCCTATCTCTGTAACCTCCTCCAGCCCCTACAACCCTCCCTATCTCTGTAACCTCCTCCAGCCCCTACACCCTCCCTATCTCTGTAACCTCCTCCAGCCCTACAACCCTCCCTATCTCTGTAACCTCCTCCAGCCCCTACAACCCTCCCTATCTCTGTAACCTCCTCCAGCCCCTACAACCCTCCCTATCTCTGTAACCTCCTCCAGCCCCTACAACCCTCCCTATCTCTGTAACCTCCTCCAGCCCCTACAACTCTCCCTATCTCTGTAACCTCCTCCAGCCCCTACAACCCTCCCTATCTCTGTAACCTCCTCCAGCCCCTACAACCCCCCTATCTCTGTAACCTCCTCCAGCCCCTACAACCCTCCCTATCTCTGTAACCTCCTCCAGCCCCTACAACCCTCCCTATCTCTGTAACCTCCTCCAGCCCCTACAACCCTCCCTATCTCTGTAACCTCCTCCAGCCCCTACAACCCTCCCTATCTCTGTAACCTCCTCCAGCCCCTACAACCCTCCCTATCTCTGTAACCTCCTCCAGCCCCTACAACCCTCCCTATCTCTCTAACCTCCTCCAGCATCTACAGCCCCCCCCAACTCCCTCACCTCCCGCAGCCCTCTGAGATCTCTGCACTCCTCCCATTCCGGCCTCTCGAGCATCCACCTGATTCCCATCGCTCCAACATTGGCTGCTGAGCTTTTAGCTGCCTGGAGGGCCCTGAACTCTGGAATTGCCTCCTTATATCTTTGTCTCTCCCTTTTTCCCTCCCACTCTCTCTTTCTCTCTCTATCTGTCTGTCTCTCTCTTTCTCTGTCTCTTTCTCTCTCTCTGTTTCTCTGTCTCTGTCTCTCTCTTCTCTCTGTCCTTCTTTAAGATGATCCTTCTAAAGCTTTTGGTTGCCTGTCCCCAGTATCTCCAAGTGAGGCCCGGGGTCAGACTCTGTCTGATTGACACGGGTGTGAATGGGATGTTTTATTGCGAGTGAGGCGCTAGAGAAATGCAGGGTTGTGTTGTTGAGTGAGAGGTACCTTTGGTTTGAAAGCGATGATCTTTAACAACATTTCCACAGTGAATAGACCAGTGAAAACCATGTTTAGTACGTCCATGGCGTAGTTGAATGGAACTGACTGTTCATAGTGCTGGAAATTGAACGGAATAAATATTAGTGCTGCTTCTGACATGGTTCACTACTCCGACAGGCTTACGGCCTAGTCACCCTGGATACATATGGAAGACGTGCCCAATTCCAGCATTTATGACATAGAAACAGACCATTCAGCCCCTCTGCTCCATGCTGGTGTTTCTACCCTCAGCCCAGCCTCCTCCTACACCTCATACTTCATTTTCCACCATCACCCCCCAGATCCTTCCATTCCTCTCCCCCTTCCGTGTGTTTATTCAACTTCCCCCCTTAAACACATTGACACAATTCACCTCAATCGCTCCCCTTGGGAGCGGCCCCCGCACTCTCCCCGCGGGAGCGGCCCCCGCACTCTCCCCGTGGGAGCGGCCCCCGCACTCTCCCCGCGGGAGCGGCCCCCGCACTCTCCCCGCTCCCCGTGGGAGCGGCCCCTGCACTCTCCCCGCTCCCCACGGGAGCGGCCCCCGCACTCTCCCCGCTCCCCGTGGGAGCAGCCCCCGCACTCTCCCTGCAGGAGCGGCCCCCGCATTCTTCCTGCTCCCTGTGGGAGAGGCCCCCGCACTTTCCCCACACACTCTACGTAGACTCTATCAAAACCCACTGCATTAATTTATATCAGTCAGATCACCCCCTCTTTTGTTAATCTAAAGTATTCTCACTGAACTGAGGCCTAGATTTCAGAATGCTTTGAGTTTCACCATGAAAGTCCCCTCCATGTTGTCTCTCTCTCTCTCTTTCTCAGTATGTGTGTGTGTGTTTGTGTATGTTTGTGTATGTTTGTATGTATGTGTGTGTCTCCTCTCTGTGTGTGTGTGTGTGTGTGTGTGTGTGTGTGTGTGTGTGTGTCTCCTCTCTGTGTATGTGTGTGTGTGTCTCCTCTCTGTGTATGTGTGTGTGTGTCTCCCTCTCTGTTTTCCTCTCTGTGTGTGCACATTTTTCTCTCTCTCTCTTTCTCTCTCTCTCTCTGTCCCTCTCTATGTACCTCTCTCTCTCTCTGTGTCTCTCTCTCTGCAACCCTTTCTCTCTTCTCTGTTTCTTTCCCTCTCTCTGTCTCTCTCTCTCTGCTGTCTCTCTCTCTCTCTCTCTCTGTCTCAGTGCCTGCCAGATGTGGAGCTATTCGCCTGTGGAAAGCATCACTCCTTCCTCGCATGCACTCAGCGTGAAAGCCACAAGAGGTCCTCACAAGAGCCAGAATGTGTTTTATTACAGCACACTGACCCACAGTGCCACCAAGCTCTCGTCATTCATTTCAAAGCAATCTCCCACCCAACCAATCTCTCAGCCGCCCACCCACACTGTCACCAAACACCCTGTCATTCACGCCAATGCAATCTCTTACCCAACCAATCTGCCAGCCCCTGGGCAGCATACCCTCCACCTCCTTCCCACACTCCCCTCAACGTTGGGTAAGAGACATCACTGAGATTCGCTGGAACCCCTGCGTCCATTCTCAGCCTTGCACTGAGCGGCTCACCCACCTCGAGAAGTCCGCAAACACTTCTGACAATCTCTCTCCTGCAGTAAATACAGATTCATAAGGTGACCCTGCTAAATTGCCCCTTAGTGTCCAAAAATGTGCAGGTTAGATGGATTGGCTGTGCTAAATTGTCCCTTAGTGTCCAAAGATGTGCAGGTTAGATGGTTAGGTGAATTGGCCATGATAAATTGCCTCTTAGTGTCTAAAGATGTGTAGGTTAGTGGGATTGGCCATGCTAAATTGTCCCATTAGTGTCCAAAGATGTGCAGGTTCAGGGGACTGGCCATGATATGTATGTGGGTTTACAGGGGTAGGATGGAGGAGAGAGCCTGGGATAAATCTCTTTTGGAGAGTCAGTACACACTTGATGGATTGAATGGTCTCATTCTGCACTATAGGAATTCGATGATTAAACTTTAAGCTTCTCAACATCTGTACCTTGTACAGTTGTGGTCTCTTCACCCTTACTGAAGGAGGGATCTACTTGCATTGGAGGCCGTTCAGAGAAGGTTCACTGGGCCGATTCCCTGGGTCTTATGGGAAAAAGGTTGAGCAGGTCGGGGCCTGAACCCGTTGGAGTTTAGAAGAATGAGAGGGGATCTTATTGAAACATCTGAGATTCTGAGGGGGTGGCGGTTTGACAGGGTGGATGCTGAGAAAATGATTCTCCCCCTCATGGGGCCGGGTGGGGTAGAATCTAGAACTGGAGAGGGGGAGCAGGGTTTCTGAATGAGGGGGTACGCCATTGAAGACGGAAACGAGGCGAATTTCTTCTCTCTGAAGATGGTGAGTCTGCAGAGTGCAATCCCCCCCCTCCACTGCCCGTCCTCCCCCCACAACAGCGGGGGGCTGCAGCTCATTGAATACAACTGGGTATCTCAGTGGGCCATTTCAGAGAGAATTTGAGAGTCAACCACATTGCTATGGCTCACATGTAGTCATGATGTGGAGATGTCGGTGTTAGACTGGGATAAGCACTGTAAGAAATCTCACAACACCAGGTCAAAGTCCAACAGATTTATTTGATAACACAAGCCACGAGCTTTCGGAGCCATGCTCCTTCATCTGGTGAGTGGGAGCTTTGTTCACAAAGACACAAACTCAATTTACAAACTAATGGTTGGAATGCGAGTCTTTACAGGTAACCAATCTTGGCTTCATGTCACATTCTCTGTAACCTCCCCCCATGACTTACCTGGACTTGCAAAATCTCACTAACGGTCCTGGCTACAGATTCTTTAACCTGTGCTTAACCTTCTCTCTGCTCGCATTCTCTGTCTCTTTAAGACTTGATTACCTGTAAAGACTCGCATTCCAACCATTATTTTGTACATTGAGTTTGTGCCTTTATACGCCCTGCTTGTGAGCAGAACTCCCACTCAACTGATGAAGGGGCAGCGCTCCGAAAGCTCGTGTTGCCAAATGAACCTGTTGGACTTTAACCCGAGACTTCTTACTGTGTCACATGTAGGTCAGACCAGGCAAGAACGACAGATTTCCTTCCCTGAAGGAGATCAGTGAACCAGACGGGTTTTTCCGACAATGGTTTCATGGTCATCGGTAGATTCTTAATTCAAGATTCTTTTTTATTAAATTCTAATTCCACCATCTGCTCTGGTGGGATTCGAACCTGGCTCCCCCAAACACCAGCTTATTATTAATCTGGGATTAATAGTCTAGTGAGAAAGCACTTGGCCATCACCTCTCGATATACAGTAGGCTGAGTTAGACAGATTTCTAATGGACAAAGGAAGTTGAGGGTTCAGGGGTTGAGGGTGTAGGGAGGGACGGACAGGAAAGTAGAGTTGAAGTTCAAATTTATTTATTGGTAAAATTTATTTATTTATTAACACTGCAATGAAGTTACTGTGAAATTCCCCTCGTCACCACACTCCACACCTGTTTGAGTCAATACACCTAATCTAAGTTGAGGCCACAGTCAGATCTTCATAGAATGGAACAGCAGGAGTCACAGGGCTGAATGGCCCCATTCCTGCTGCTACTTCTTACCAACGTAACGTGGGTTAACAGGAAGGGAAAGAAATAGGAGGATGTGGGTGATGGAGAGAGAGAGGAGATGAAGTCAGGAGGGTGGAAGGCAATATTTATCCCTCGACAACGATAATGAGAAAAAACATGGAATTTTATCTCCCCCCCTCCCCCTCCCACCTCCCCCATCAACCCCACCCCTCACTCCTCCGGGGGGAGGCTTACCTGCATGGCGAGTGTGATGGTGTTGAGTAGAATCAGGATGAACATGATATACTCGAAACCGGTGCTGTTGACCATGTACCAGACCTTGTACTGATAGCGGTTCTTGGGGATGTAGAGACGCAGGGGTTGAGCTTTCATGGCGTACTCCACACACTGCCTCTGTGGGAGACATTGGGAGTGGGGAGAGAAAGGTTAACGTACGTTAGCAACTGCGGTCTGTGACAATCATATCGTATAGCTAACCGCCTCTCCGGGCACTGGTCATTGACTCAAACGTCCGTGAGACACGGCTGGGAAATCTCAACGAGTCTGCATCCCTGCCGAGTGGGGCTCAGAATAAACTTGCTGAAGGTAAAAGACTGAGTATTTCCTTCGTTTCCCCCCCCACCACCCTCCCCCCCGCCAATAACACACACCAACCAACACTGGATATTGACAGTAGGGTCAACTCAGAATGCCCAATAAAGGGTCAGTTTTCAAACTGCGACAGCCCCTGGGATTGGGGGGTGGGGGGGGTGGGGGGGGCGGTGGTGGGGGTGACACAGGAAATTGTGAATATGCACACGCTTACGCCGTGTGAGCTTTCTCTATATGTGCACAGTCCACGCATTTTCCCGACGACCACATGGGAAGAATATTCCAAACCGTGGACATGTGGGTTTCGGGGCTGCGTACCACACGGACATGGTACAAGCACGTCTGTCTGGGTGAAAATGGATTGGTGGTAGCAGGTGGCGAGGGGTGGGGTTGTGGCTGACAAGAGAAATTGGCCCTAGCTCGAAAGATGCAGCAGGCAGCGTGGGCAGTGCCAGTCACAATCACAGCAGGGCATGAATGGGCTAGCAGGGTGGACAGATGAGTGGCCAGTTGGATCTGTGGGGGGGGTGGCAGGAGCAAGAGAGAGATTGGCACGGTGCTAACCCAGAGTGCAGGAGAGCTGGATAGCACGGTGGTTAGCACTGCTGCTTCACAGCGCCAGGAACCCAGGTTCGATTCCCAGCTTGGGTCACTGTCTGTGTGGAGTCTGCTCATTCTCCCCATGTCACCCAGGTACTCTGGTTTCCTCCCACACTCCAGTGCAGGTTAGATGGATTGACCATCTTAGTGTCAGGGTGACTAGCTCGGGTAAATATGTGAGGTTATGGGAATAGGGCCTGGGTGGGATTGTGGTCGATGCAGACTCGATGGGCTGAGTGGTCACCTTCTGCACTGTAGGGATTCTATGATGTGGACAGATTGTGGAGAATGACAGGGTTATATTGAGAGAGTGGTTCGCAGACAGGACACGCTGTGAGGCTTCATCAATAAAATTACTCAACACAAAAACAGCCAAGGTGACAACAGATTGCACGAGGATTTAATTTTTCATTTTACTTCATGTCACTGGCCAGGCCCAGCATTTACCCCCATCCCTAATTGCCCCTTTGAGAAGGTGGTGGGTGAGCCACCATCTTGAACCCGCTGCAGCCCCGTGTGGTGTAGGTACACCCACAGCGCTGTTAGGGTGGGAGTTCTAGGTGTTGGGTTTGGGTGGTGCTGTCGAAGGAGCC
Organism: Sphyrna mokarran; assembly: GCA_024679065.1. Classification (NCBI taxonomy): domain Eukaryota; kingdom Metazoa; phylum Chordata; class Chondrichthyes; order Carcharhiniformes; family Carcharhinidae; genus Sphyrna; species Sphyrna mokarran. Next base: position 82,877,517 of record JAGIQG010000013.1, on the reverse strand, counting down.
TTGGCGAGTTGCTGCGGTGTATTTTGTAGACGGTACACACTGCTGCCGCTGTGCGTCGGTGGTGGAGGGAGTAAATGTTGAGGGTGGGTGATTAATTGTGTCATCGAATGGGGTTTGCTTTATCCTGGAAGGTGTCGAGCTTCTCGAGTGTTATCAGAGCCGCGCTCATCCAAGGCGAGTGGGAGAATATTCCATCATACTCCTGACTTGTGCCTTGGAGATGGTGGACAGGCTGTGGTGGGGGGGGGAGTCAGGAGGTGAGTTACTCTCCGCAGGATTCCCAGACCTGCTCTGAGAGCCACAGTATTCATATGGCTGGGTCCAGTTCAGTTTCTGGTCAATGATAACTCCCAGGATGTTGATAGTTGGGGGGATTCAGCGATGGGAATGCCATTGAATATCAAGGGGAGATGGTTCGATCCTCTCTTGTTGGAGGTGGGCATTGCCTGGTGCTTGTATGGTGCCAATGTTACTCGCCATTTGTCAGCTAATGGTAATGTTGTTTAGTATAAAAGACTGAGTGTGGGTGGCGGAGTGGGGTGAAGGCAGGGTGGGGTGGGAAATATATGGAGGGAAATAAGCCCAGTCCAAAGTCATGTGGGGTTAGGCCACCCTAAATTGTTCCTTATTGTCGCAGGATGTGTAGGTTAGAGGGATTAGCAGGGCAAATATGTGGGTTTATGGGAATAGGGCTTGGGTGGGATTGTGGTCAATACCGATTCGAAGGGCTGAATGGCCTCTTTCTGCACGATAAGGTTTCTAACTGGTTTTGACCTCAACTTGCTGGGTTAAGGGGACAGAATGCAGGAAGGGGAGGGTGGCAGGCTGAGTGGATTGCTAACGGAGGGGGGTGGGGGGAGTTGGCATGGAGGCAGTGGGCACTGAGGTCTTCCTCAGTGGAATAGCCCAGCTCCCACACGCCAGGCGGTGGGACCTACCTGGTTCTTATCGAGCTCACAATTCTGATACTCCTTTTCACCCTGCTCCCGGAATGTGATGATGACAAATCCCACGAAGATGTTCATCATGAAGAAGGCGATGATGATGATATAGACGATAAAGAATATAGAGATCTCCACCCGATAGTTGTAGATGGGACCCTCGTTTTCTGCATTGGCGTCGATGGCCTTGTACAGGAGGCTGCAGGGGAACACACACACACACCCCACCAAAGCATCAGATCGCATGCAATCCTGGGCAGCAGGAGGCCATTTGGTCCATCGTCAACACTGTCAGACCGATTCCCCCAGTTCTCCTAACCCTTCCTCCCCCTCTCCCTCTCCCCCTACCACTCCTTCCCCGCAAACCCACCTCTCATTCCCCCCCAACTCCCCTCCTCCCTTACCCTCCAGCCCCTCCCTCCCCTTTCACCAACCCCCCCCCCCCCCCCCCCAGTTGCGAGTGTGGGAGGAAACTGGAGCACCCGGAGGAAACTCACGCAGACACGGGGAGAACGTGCAAACGCAGGCAATGACCCGAGCTGGGAATCAAACCCAGGTCCCTGGTGCTGTGAGGCAGCAGTGCTAACCACTGTGCCACAGTGCTGTTTGTATTGTATGTAACAAGAAGCTTAATTTGACTTATGGATTTATTTAATTTGAATGTTATTTGGGAATGAGAAAGTCTTCGGGACTTTATCTTGCAACAAGGAGTAATTTCTAGATAAACTGTGTAATCGTTCAATAATTCATGTCTTTAATATATCCTAGTTGTCTGTTTTGTCAGTTCTTTAATCTCCTTCAATGTCATCAAAACGCAGGAGATTGTCATCGACTTCAGGAAGTGTAAAGGAGAACATGCCTCTCTCTACATCAATAGGGACAAAATAGAAATGGTCAAGAGCTTCAGATTTTTAAATGTTCAGATCAACAAACCCCATCCCGATATTATAGTCAAGAAAGCCCACCAATGTCTCTACTTTCTCAGAAGACTAAGGAAATTTGACATGTCAGCTACGATTCTCACCAACTTTTACAGATGCACCATAGAAAGCATTCTTTCTGGTTGTATCACAGTTTGATATGGGTCCTGCTCTGTCCAAGACATAAAATATTGTGAATGTAGCCCAATCCGTTACGCAAACCAGCCCTCCATCTACCCACACTTTCCGCTGCCTCAGAAAAGCAGCCAGCAAAATTAAGGACCCCCACGCACCCCGGACACTCTCTCTTCCATCTTCTTCCATCAGGAGAAAGATATAAAAGTCTGAGGTCATGTACCAACCGACTCAAGGACGGCTTCTTCCCTGCTGTGTCAGACTTTTGAATGGACCTAGCTCGCATTAAGTTGATCTTTCTCAGCACCCTAGCTATAGCTGTAACACTACATTCTACACTCTCTCTTCTCCTTCTCTATGAATGGTATACTCTGCATAGCATGCAAGAAACAATACTTTTCACTGTATACAAATATATGTGGCCATAATAAATCAAATCAAAATTAATTCAATGCCTTTAGTGATTGTTATGCAACGTCGGGGGTTTCATTTGACTCCTCACACTGTTCCAAGAACAAAACTATACACCAAGTTGGGATGCCCTCACAGATATCATCCTCACACTTCAGGTAATGAAAAATTTTGTCCTTCATTGCAAGAGGGATGGAGTTTAAAAACAGGGAGGTTATGTTGCAGCTGTATAAGGTGCTGGTGAGGCCACACCCGGAGAACTGGGTACAGTTTCGGTCTCCTTACTAGAGAAGGATACACTGGCACTGGAGGGGGTGCAGAGGAGATTCACTAGGTTGATTCCAGAGTTGAGAGGGTCGGCTTCTGAGGAGAGATTGAGTAAACTGGGGCTACACTCATTGGAATTCAGAAGAATGAGGGGAGATTATGACGGGAATAGATAAGATAGAAGCAGGCAAATTGTTTCCACTGATGGGTGAAACTAGAACTCGGGGGAGGCATGGCATCAAAATAAGGGGGAGCAGATTTAGGATTGAGTTGAGGAAGAACTTTTTCACACAAAGAGTTGTGAATCTGTGGAATTCCCTGCCCAGTTGAGGCTACCTCATTGAATGTTTTTAAGGCAAGGATAGATCCATTTTTGAACAGTAAAGGGATTAAAGGTAAAAATAAATTCCTACAGATGCTGAAACCTGAAACCAAAAGAGAAAATGCTGGAAAATCTCAGCAGGTCTGGCAGCATCCGCGAGGCGAGGAAAGAGCTGGTGTTTCGAGCCCAGATGACCCTCAAAGAGAAACGTCAGCTCTTTGCTCTCCTCACAGATGCTGCCCGACCTGCTGAGATTTTCAAGGGGATTAAGGGTTATGGTGAGCGGGTGGGGGAAGCGGAGCTGAGTCCGTGAAAAGATCACCCATGATCTTATCGAATGGCGGAGCAGGGTCAAGGGGCCGGATGGCCGACTCCTGCTCCTAACGTGTTAATGGAGAGAGAAAGAGAGAGATAGAACGTGAGATAGAAAGTGTGACTTACGCAGGCCAACCCTCGAAGGTGGAGACAGTGAAGAGAGCCATCATTCCAGCAAGAACGTTATCGAAGGTGAAGTCATTGTTGTGCCAGATGCGCTGACGGACCATGGGCTGGGTGACATCGCCATCCTTGAAGACAATAAACGTCCCCCTGCAAGAGCAGCCTGAGAGTTAGCGAGGCCGCACGCTTCACCTTCACCACTGTGCGGAGGGACGCAGAGATGACACCAGGGACGGGAGTTTTGTCGTCCGAAAACAGAATTCAGTGGCAAGAGTGGGAATGTTTTTTGTGTCCCCCTGGGGTGACCATGTCACACTGGTCAGCCCGGAGGGTGGAGGAGGGGGCGCAAACCTCACGGCATTGTTGGCAATGTGTGGAAGGGTTGTTGTGGGGAGTGGTGCTGGGGTTCAGGCACTGGCTCGAAGCTCCGGGTGCACATTTTAAGGGCAGCCCCCCACCCCACATTGGTCTTCTCGATATCCCCTTCCTGCCCCCCCTTCACCCCACCATGAAGTGCAGATCGCTTCGCAGGTGGACTCGGTGGCAGAGAAAGGGAGTTTGCCATGGAGCATGCATCAGGTGACAACGACTGACAGTTAACCGCCAAGCACTGTTTGAAAATTAAAACCAGGTAGCTTGACACTGATCGTCAAGGCATTGCCCTGAGGAATGGAGCAGCAAGTGGCTGCCATTTACTTTCTTCAGCTGAAACAGGCGCAATGTGTCTACGTATTTTTTTCTGACTGCAAAGAAAAGGGTTTTGTGCATTAATATCTGTAGCATCCAGCAAACAGGAACACCGCACTGCAGGAGGGTCAGTGTAGTGGGAGCGCCGCACTGTGGGAGGGTCGGTGCTGAGGGAGCGCTGCGCTGTGGGAGGGTCAGTGCTGAGGGAGCGCCGCACTGCAAGAGGGTCAGTGCTGAGGGAGCGCCGCACTGCAAGAGGGTCAGTGCTGAGGGAGCGCCGCACTGTGGGAGGGTCAGTGCTGAGGGAGCACGCACTGCGGGAGGGTCAGTGCTGAGGGAGCGCCGCACTGCGGGAGGGTCAGTGCTGAGGGAGCGCCGCACTGGGAGGGTCGTGCTGAGGAGCGCTGCGCTGTGGGAGGGTCAGTGCTGAGGGAGCGCCGCATGCAAGGGTCAGTGCTGAGGGAGCGCCGCACTGCAAGAGGGTCAGTGTAGTGGGAGCGCCGCACTGTGGGAGGGTCAGTGCTGAGGGAGCGCCGCACTGCGGGAGGGTCAGTGCTGAGGGAGCGCCGCACTGCGGGAGGGTCAGTGCTGTGGGAGCGCCACACTGTGGGAGGGTCAGTGCTGAGGGGTCTGGAGAATCGGTCTGGGAGTGACTCACCGACATTCCTCAGGAGTGTGCTTCGCCTCATCAGTACAGCTGTAAAACTTGCCCTGAAACACAAACAGTTGTGTTGGAAGGTTACAGAAGGGTACCAGGTGCAGAGTGAAGAGTCAGAGGCAGGATGATAATAGATACTGCACCAACCTTAAAGAGCTGGACTCCGATACAGGCAAACATGAACTGCAGCAGTGTGGTCACAATCATAATGTTCCCGATAGTTTTGATTGCTACAAAGACACATTGAACAACATGCTGTGGAGAGAGACAGAGTGTGAAAGAGAAACAAAGAGAGAGAGATAGAGAGAGAGAGACAGAGAAAGTGAGGGAAAGAAAGAGAGCAACAGAGATTTAGAGAGAAAAGTAGAGACATTTGGTTATTAGAATGTAGACTTGTCCCTCAATCCCCGCCTTCTCCCCGTATCCCTCAATCCCCGCCTTCTCCCCGTATCCCTCAATCCCCGCCTTCTCCCCGTATCCCTCAATCCCGCCTTCTCCCGTATCCCTCAACCCCGCCTTCTCCCCGTATCCCTCAATCCCGCCTTCTCCCCGTATCCCTCAATCCCGCCTTCTCCCCGTATCCCTCAATCCCACCTTCTCCCTGTATCCCTCAATCCCCACCTTCTCCCCGTATCCCTCAATCCCCACCTTCTCCCTGTATCCCTCAATCCCCACCTTCTCCCCGTATCCCTCAATCCCCACCTTCTCCCTGTATCCCTCAATCCCCACCTTCTCCCCGTATCCCTCAATCCCACCTTCTCCCCATCCCCCAATCCCCACCTTCTCCCTGTATCCCTCAATCCCCACCTTCTCCCCGTATCCCTCAATCCCACCTTCTCCCCATATCCCTCAATCCCACCTTCTCCCTGTATCCCTCAATCCCGCCTTCTCCCCGTATCCCTCAATCCCACCTTCTCCTCGTATCCCTCAATCCCCGCCTTCTCCCCGTATCCCTCAATCCCTACCTTCTCCTCGTATCCCTCAATCCCCACCTTCTCCCCGTCTCCCTCAATCCCCACCTTCTCCCCGTATCCCTCAATCCCCACCTTCTCCCCGTATCCCTCAATCCCCACCTTCTCCCCGTATCCCTCAATCCCCACCTTCTCCCCGTATCCCACCTTCAATCCCCACCTTCTCCCCGTATCCTACCTTCAATCCCCACCTTCTCCCCGTATCCCACCTTCAATCCCCACCTTCTCCCCGTATCCTACCTTCAATCCCCACCTTCTCCCCGTATCCCACCTTCAATCCCCACCTTCTCCCCGTATCCCACCTTCAATCCCTACCTTCTCCCCGTATCCCTCAATCCCCACCTTCTCCCCGTATCCCACCTTCAATCCCTTGGCTCGATTGATGGCTCGAAGAGGTCTCAGCACTCTCAGCACCCGGAGGATCTTTACCACGGAGATGGCGCTGGATCTGTGACGGAAGAACAGGAGTTATCCCAAAAGGAAATCTCTCTTCAGGGAATCTTCCATTTTCCACACATTCCCAGCTTCCCAGCTCTTGCTGTTTCAAAAAAGCAGCTTTCCCTCACATTTCCCAACCTGCCTTCCTACCAAACTTTGCCCAAAATCTGCCCTCACGCCCAACAACACCACCCCTCTACCCCACCAGATGGGTACCCTTGGCCAATGGGAACAGCTGTACTGTGTTATCCTTGACCAGACCTATCCTGAGCTTGTTTACCCCTTTCCGAATTTCCCCTCCATCCCCGGAGACAAATGACACTTGCTTCTCCCCCTGTGATAAAAGTAGCCCCCTCCACCATCACTCAAACCGCTCTGATAAATCCCCACCCCTTCCCCTAGTACCCCCATCCGCATCTCGAAGACCCTCACATCCTCCTGAAGTGTTAACAATGCACGCAGGATGCGATAGTCTCAGTTGGGGCTTCAGCATGAACCTTCCAGCTCCTGTGTCCAATCTGTCCACATACGCAGCCTGAGGTCCTACTCAGGGTTAACTGAGGACGGGCTGATGGAAGCTAGAGGCGCCCACGCTCCAGGAGCAAATTGAAAGGAGAAAGACCTTCCGTCAAACGCACCCACTTCCCACCATCTTGGGACATGGATGTATACGGAGGCCCCTCTGCCTCCCTTTGCCCACAGGACTTTGCTGCCTCTCTCTATTCCACACTCCCCTCCTCCTTCCCCAACATGCACACACATACACACACGCGCGCACGTATACACGCACAGACGCGCCCGCGCGCACACACGCGCCCGCCCGCGCGCACACACGCGCCCGCCCGCGCGCACAGACACGCCCGCGCGCGCACAGACACACAGACATATACGCACACGCACACATACACACGTACACACACACACACACACACAAATTTCAGCCAGGATACTCACTGGAGCCAGAAGGAGATAAGCGACACACTGACCACCAGCAAATCCAGGAGGTTGAAGGCGTTTCTACAGAACGAGCCCTTGTGAAGGAACGCTCCGAAAGTTGTCATCTGGCCCCGGGTGGTGAACAAAAACAAATGTTAGTGGGTCACCAGGGGATCAAGGGGCAAGTTTCACATCCGGTTATTTATGAGTCACAAGTAGGCTTACATTAACACTGACTGCAATGAAGTTACTGTGAAAATCCCCTAGTTGCCACAGTCGGGCGCTTGTTTGGGTAACATTGAGGGAGAATTTAGCACGGCCAACCCACCTAGCCTTTCAGACTGTGGGAGGAAACTGGAGCCAGAGGAAACCCATGCAGACATGGGGAGAATGTGCAGATTCTGCACAGGCAGTGACCCGAGCCAGGATCGAACCCGGGTCCCTGGTGCTGTGAAGCAGCAGTGCTAACCACTGTGCTGCCCCATTGGGATGCTTGGCCCCTCTTGCCCCATGTTTCTGCCCCAACATACTGACCTCCACCCATGCCTTGCATCGCCCGCAACTACTCCATCTCCCCATTCTCTCTATCCATCACATCCTTCTAATTCCCTTTCTGTCCCTCATCCAACCCTTCAGAAGAAATAGAAGCAGGAGTGGGCACCAAGCCCTTCGAACCTGCCCCACCATTCAATACCATCATGGCGGATCTATATTGGCCTCAGTTCCTTATCTGGGCTATTTCCTCATCGCCCTCCGTTCCTCGATCCAGCAAATATTTATCCAGCTCCACTTTCAATACTTGTAACGATCCAGTCTCCACCACCCTTTGGGACACAGAATTCCAGAGATTCACCAACCTCTGGGAGGAGAAACGTCTACACATCTCAGTTTTAACTGACCGGCCCTTTATCCTGTAGCTATGTGTTCGATACTCTCCCACTAGTGAAAACATTTCAGCATCTACCCTGTCAGGCCCCTTTCAGGATCTTGTGTGTCTGAATAAGGTCACCCCTACTCTTCGAAACTCCAACAAATATAGACTCAGGCTATTTAGTATCTCTCGAAAGGACAACCCTCTTATCCTGGGAATTAGCCTAGTGACTCTCCTCTGGACTGCCTCCAATGTTACGTATTCCTTTTAGAATTGTCTCTTCGTGACCAAAGGTGTATAGGTTAGGCGGATTGGTCGTGCTAAATGGCTCCTTAGTGTCCAAAGATCATAGAATCAGAGAATCATGGAACCCTACAGTGCAGAAAGAGGCCCTTTGGCCCATCAAGTCTGCCCTGAACACAATCCCACCCAGGCCCTACCCTCACGTGTTATACCCACTAATCCCTCTAACCTACACATCCCTGGATACTAAGGAGAAATTTCTTAGCACGGCCAATCAACCTAACCCACACAAGTTTGGACTGTGGGAGGAAACCGGAGCACCCGGAGGAAACCCACGCAGACACGAGGAGAATGTGCAAACTCCACACAGGCAGTGACCCGAGCCGGGGATCGAACCTAGGACCCTGGAGCTGTGAAGCAGCAGTGCAGACCACTGTGCTACCGTGCCGCCCAGATGTATAGATTAAATGGCTAGCCATGATAAATTGCCCCTTCATGTCCAAAGATGTGTAGGTTAAGGTGGATTGGCCATGGAAAAGATGCTGGGTTACAGGGATGGAATGGGATTGGGGGGGATGCCCTTTCGGAGGGTCAGTATTGACTTGATGGGCCAAATGGCCTCCTTCTGCACTGTTGGGATTCTATGATCACATTTTTTCCACCCCCTTTTAATCATATCTTCTCCTTCTTTGAAACAGAGATGTTAACCATGCTGTGTTGTTGTCGAGGTCTTGAAGAGTGCGTGCCAATAACTGGACAACCCCATTGTTTTGGGGGGGCCCGCCTGGCCCCACACGTGGCAGAGGCTGCTGAGTGAGCTTGACGGCCATCTTGGAGTCCATCGGACTGTGGGGGGATGAGGAAACGGCCAAGGAAAAGGGATTCGGAGGTTTTTAATCCATAGATCTATAAACATAGACAGGTATCATGGGTAGAGGTGGGAACATCGGGTTGGCAGCGCGGGCTCGTTGGGTCGAAGGGCCTGTTTCCTGTGCTGTTTTGTTCTTTGTTCTTTGTAAGGGAGCAATAGAGAGGTGAGGCAGGGGAAATTGAGCAGATATAGGGACATTCTCGCCCACCCTGATTGCCCAAGTCACGGAGTCATGGAGATAGGAGGGAACACTGGTCCAGTCTCAGAGACGCACCCCCCGCTCCCTGCCGGACTCCCAGCCCCCAGTTGTACACTGAGCGACAAGCAGTGTCAGAAATACCTTAAATAAGATCTCCACAGTAAAAATTGAGGTGAATGCATAGTCGAAATAGCCCAGGATCTGAAAGACATCGAGAAAACACGCGGGTGAGTGAAGGGGGCCACACCAGACACCCACAATTCACAATCGGCAGTATAACTCAGGTATGAAAACATGGATTCAACTCCCTTCACGCTTTGCTTTCCCAGGCAGAATCTCGATAAAAGGGGTCTCTGATGGGGGAAGATTCTCTCTATAAAAGGGGTCTCTGATGGGGGCGGGAGACTCTCTCTATAAAAGGGGTCCCTGATGGGAGAGACTCTCTCTATAAAAGGGGTCTCTGATGGGGGGAGACTCTCTCTATAAAAGGGGTCCCTGATGGGAGAGACTCTCTCTATAAAAGGGGTCTCTGATGGGGGAGACTCTACAAAAGGGGTCTCTGATGGTGAGGAGACTCTCTCTATAAAAGGGGTCCCTGATGGGGGGAGACTCTCTCTATAAAAGGGGTCTCTGATGGGGGGAGACTCTCTCTATAAAAGGGGTCCCTGAGGAGAGACTCTCTCTATAAAGGGTCTCTGATGGGGGAGACTCTCTCTATAAAAGGGGTCTCTGATGGGGGAGACTCTCTCTATAAAAGGGGTCTCTGATGGGGGAGACTCTCTCTATAAAAGGGGTCTCTGATAGGGGAGACTCTCTCTATAAAAGGGGTCTCTGATGGTGGAGACTCTCTCTATAAAAGGGGTCCCTGATGGTGGGGAGACTCTCTCTATAAAAGGGGTCCCTGATGGTGGAGACTCTCTCTATAAAAGGGGTCCCTGATGGTGGGGAGACTCTCTCTATAAAAGGGGTCTCTGATGGGGGAGACTCTCTCTATAAAAGGGGTCTCTGATGGGGGAGACTCTCTCTATAAAAGGGGTCCCTGATGGGGGAGACTCTCTCTATAAAAGGGGTCTCTGATGGGGGAGACTCTCTCTATAAAAGGGGTCTCTGATGGGGGAGACTCTCTCTATAAAAAGGGTCCTGATGGTGAGGAGACTCTCTCTATAAAAGGAGTCTCTGATGGGGGGAGACTCTCTCTATAAAAGGGGTCTCTGATGGAGAGACTCTCTCTATAAAAGGGGTCTCTGATGGTGAGGGAGACTCTCTCTATAAAAGGGGTCTCTGATGGGGGAGACTCTCTCTATAAAAGGGGTCCCTGATGGGGGAGACTCTCTCTATAAAAGGGGTCTCTGATGGGGGAGACTCTCTCTATAAAAGGGGTCTCTGATGGGGGAGACTCTCTCTATAAAAGGGGTCTCTGATAGGGGAGACTCTCTCTATAAAAGGGGTCTCTGATGGGGGAGACTCTCTCTATAAAAGGGATCTCTGATGGTGGAGACTCTCTCTATAAAAGGGGTCCCTGATGGTGGGGAGACTCTCTCTATAAAAGGGGTCCCTGATGGTGGAGACTCTCTCTATAAAAGGGGTCCCTGATGGTGGGGAGACTCTCTCTATAAAAGGGGTCTCTGATGGGGGAGACTCTCTCTATAAAAGGGGTCTCTGATGGGGGAGACTCTCTCTATAAAAGGGGTCCCTGATGGGGGAGACTCTCTCTATAAAAGGGGTCTCTGATGGGGGAGACTCTCTCTATAAAAGGGGTCTCTGATGGGGGAGACTCTCTCTATAAAAGGGGTCTCTGATGGGGGGGAGACTCTCTCTATAAAAGGGGTCTCTGATGGGGGAGACTCTCTCTATAAAAGGGGTCCCTGATGGGGGAGACTCTCTCTATAAAAGGGGTCTCTGATGGTGGAGACTCTCTCTATAAAAGGGGTCCCTGATGGTGGGGAGACTCTCTCTATAAAAGGGGTCCCTGATGGTGGAGACTCTCTCTATAAAAGGGGTCCCTGATGGGGGGAGACTCTCTCTATAAAAGGGGTCTCTGATGGGGGAGACTCTCTCTATAAAAGGGGTCTCTGATGGGGGAGACTCTCTCTATAAAAGGGGTCTCTGATGGTGGGGAGACTCTCTCTATAAAAGGGGTCTCTGATGGGGGAGACTCTCTCTATAAAAGGGGTCTCTGATGGGGGGAGACTCTCTCTATAAAAGGGGTCTCTGATGGGGGAGACTCTCTCTTAAAGGGGTCTCTGATGGGGGAGAATCTCTCTATAAAAGGGGTCCCTGATGGGAGACTCTCTCTATAAAAGGGGTCCCTACGGGAGACTCTCTCTATAAAAGGGGTCCCTGATGGGGGAGACTCTCTCTATAAAAGGGGTCCCTGATGGGAGACTCTCTCTATAAAAGGGGTCCCTGATGGGAGACTCTCTCTATAAAAGGGGTCCCTGATGGGAGACTCTCTCTATAAAAGGGGTCCCTACGGGAGACTCTCTCTATAAAAGGGGTCCCTGATGGGAGAGACTCTCTCTATAAAAGGGGTACCTGATGGGGGAGCTCTACAAAAGGTCTCTGATGGTGAGGAACTCTCTCTATAAAAGGGGTCCCTGATGGGGAGACTCTCTCTATAAAAGGGGTCTCTGATGGGGGGGACTCTCTCTATAAAAGGGGTCTCTGATGGGGGAGACTCTCTCATTAAAAGGGTCTCTGATGGGGGGAGACTCTTCTATAAAAGGGGTCTCTGATGGTGGGGAGACTCTCTCTATAAAAGGGGTCTCTGATGGGGGAGACTCTCTCTATAAAAGGGGTCTCTGATGTGGGGGAGACTCTCTCTATAAAAGGGGTCCCTGATGGGGGAGACTCTCTCTATAAAAGGGGTCTCTGATGGGGGAGACTCTCTCTATAAAAGGGGTCCCTGATGGGGGAGACTCTCTCTATAAAAGGGGTCTCTGATGGTGAGGAGACTCTCTCTATAAAAGGGGTCTCTGATGGGGGAGACTCTCTCTATAAAAGGGGTCTCTGATGGGGGAGACTCTCTCTATAAAAAGGGCTCCTGATGTGGAGACTCTCTCATAAAAGGGGCCTGAGGGGGAGACTCCTGATGGGGGAGACTCTCTCTATAAAAGGGTCTCTGATGGGGGAGACTCTCTCTATAAAAGGGGTCTCTGATGGGGGGGACTTCTCTATAAAGGGATCTCTGATGGGGGAGACTCTCTGTATAAAAGGGGTCTCTGATGGGGGGGGGGGAGACTCTCTCTATAAAGGGGTCTCTGATGTGGGAGACTCTCTCTATAAAGGGGTCCTGATGGGGGGGAGACTCTCTCTATAAAAGGGTCCTGATGGGGGAGGAGACTCTCTCTATAAAGGAGTCTCTGATGGGGGGAGACTCTCTCTATAAAGGGGTCTCTGATGGGGGGAGACTCTCCTATAAAAGGGGTCCCTGAGGGGGGGGAGACCCTCTATAAAAGGGCCTCTGATGGGGGGGAGACTCTCTCTATAAAAGGGGTCCCTGATGGGGGGGGGAGGACTCTCTCTATAAAAGGGGTCCTGATGGTGAGGAAGACTCTCTCTATAAAAAGGGCTCCTGATGGTGAGGACTCTTCTATAAAGGGGTCCCGATGGGGGAGACTCTCTCTATAAAGGGGTCTTGATGGGGGAGACCTCCTATAAAAGGGTCCTGATGGGAGACTCTTCTATAAAAGGGGTCCCTGATGGGGAGACTCTCTCTATAAAAGGGGTCTGATGGGGGAGACTCTCTCTATAAAAGGGGTCTCTGATGGGGGAGACTCTCTCTATAAAAGGGGTCTCTGATGGTGGGAGACTCTCTCTATAAAAGGGGTCTCTGATGGGGGAGACTCTCTCTATAAAAGGGGTCTCTGATGGGGGAGACTCTCTCTATAAAAGGGGTCTCTGATAGGGGAGACTCTCTCTATAAAAGGGGTCTCTGATAGGGGAGACTCTCTCTATAAAAGAGGTCTCTGATGGTGGAGACTCTCTCTATAAAAGGGGTCCCTGATGGTGGGGAGACTCTCTCTATAAAAGGGGTCCCTGATGGTGGAGACTCTCTCTATAAAAGGGGTCCCTGATGGTGGGGAGACTCTCTCTATAAAAGGGGTCTCTGATGGGGGAGACTCTCTCTATAAAAGGGGTCTCTGATGGGGGAGACTCTCTCTATAAAAGGGGTCCCTGATGGTGGGGAGACTCTCTCTATAAAAGGGGTCTGATGGGGGAGACTCTCTCTATAAAAGGGGTCCCTGATGGGGGAGACTCTCTCTATAAAAGGGGTCTCTGATGGTGGAGACTCTCTCTATAAAAGGGGTCCCTGATGGTGGGGAGACTCTCTCTATAAAAGGGGTCTCTGATGGTGAGGAGGGACTCTCTCTATAAAAGGGGTCTCTGGTGGGGGGGGGAGACTCTCTCTATAAAAAGGGGTCTCTGATGGGGGGGGAGACTCTCTCTATAAAAGGGGTCTCTGATGGGGGGGAGACTCTCTCTTAAAAGGGGTCTCTGATGGGGGAGAGACTCTCTCTATAAAAGGGGTCTCTGATGCGGGAGACTCTCTCTATAAAAGGGGTCTCTGATGGTGGGGGGAGACTCTCTCTATAAAAGGGGTCTCTGACAGGGGGAGACTCTCTATCACAGCGAGAGCCTGTTTGCTGGATCTGTCGATGAATCTGGGCCCCCCTCTCCACACCCGTGCCTTGCCCCGCTCCCGCACTGCGGATCCCCCCCTGCCCCACTCCCGGGACTCCCCCAATCGGTACTCACGTGGTTCCGGAAGGAGTGGGCCCTGATGGGGTCTTCGGCTGCCAGTGAGATGCTGCTGAGGATGATGAAGACGAGGATGAGGTTGGTGAAGATGTGGTGGTGGATGAGGCGGTGACAGGCCACCCGGATCCTGGCAGCAGGGGGAACAGTGACTGTCAGTATGGCGGCTGCCCTGAAAACCACGCCAGCAAACTCCCAACGGCAATACTCCCCGCCACTTACAACACACGCCTCCAATCAGACCTGCCCTACAGTAGAGGCCTCTCTGTACTGTAGGCCAGTGTTACTGACCCTCCCACACCAGCCCCCTCGTGCGTGAAACCTGAGCCTTGAATCACAGCACAGAAATAGGCCATTCTGCTCCTCTGCTCCATGCCAGTGTTGTTGCTGCCTCAAAACCCCTATTTCACCTCCCCCTTTATCCTCCCTATCCTACTAACCTTTCCCCATTTATCCTTGACGATGGTAAGGAATTGCAGCAGGAGGAAGGCCTCCCCCCACCACCCACCCCACCTTCCCCATCGTCTGTCTGTCTAACTCAGCACTGAGTATATTCCGTGAGCTGCAGCCCCTACTACTGTCGGGGGGGGAGAGAGTGTTGGAGGAGAATTCCACAGACTGACCACCCTCTGAGAGAAGAAATTCCTCCTTTTCATAGAATTCTACATTGCAGGAAGAGGCCATTCGACCCATCGGGTCTATACCGACTCCCCACCGATAGATCCCACTGGGCTCTATCCGTCTAACACTGTGTTTTTACCCAACTCATCCTCCTAACCTGCACTATCTTTGGACGCTAAGGGTCAATTTAGCATGGCAATGCATCTAACCAGCACGTCTTTCGGACTGTGGGGGGAAACCGGAGCACCTGGAAGAAACCCACACAGACACGGGGAGAATGTGCAAACTCCACACAGACAGGAGGCCGGAATTGAACCCGGATCGCCAGCGCTATGAGGCAGCAGTGCTAACCCACTGTGCCACCATAAACAAGTATCCCCATCTTCTTTGGGAAAACCCCTCATTCTGAAACTGTGCCACCATCCTCCCACACTTCTAGATCCCACCACCCCCTCATCCTCCCTGATGGAAGGAGGTGGGGGCAGAGAATGGAGTGTGCCCTGTATCCAACTCTCCTCACACCCACCCCCAGCTCCTTACCCATTTTCCAGCCCACACCCACAGCAATGATGGCGTACAGGCCCAGCAGCCATTCCCCGGTGAACATTGGCACTCACGGGTTGGTGGAGCTGAGCAGGAAGAAAGCGCTGCCCTCTGGAATCGGTAAAATCTTTTCCTTTGGGGGGGCGAAGTTCGACACCTCCTCCACCGTGGAGCCCACCAGGCTTTCTGCATGACCCTCCTCCCCCTCGTCGCCTCCTCGGCCTGCCAGGTGAGACAGCGATAAACGTCAGTGTTCCCGAACGGAGAATTCCCACTGTCCTCTGAGGAATGTCGGGGGAGGGGGGGGCGTAGATGGTCATCTCCAAATGTTTAACCCAATCCTTTAAAAGCTCTGTTCCTGCTGCACTTCACAGCCGAGCTTCATGCACCCGGTTTTCTTTGCTCGGAATCAACACCCAGGCATAACCAATGAAGCACATTTACCGTCAATCAGTCACGAGGCTCTCATAACAGGAGGTCAGAGGCTGCGAATCCTGCGGAGAGTAACTCACCTCCTGACTCCTGACTTGTGCCTTGCAGATGGTGGACTCTTTGGGGGGAAGGAGTGTGATGGAATATCTCCCACTCACCCTGGATAAGTGCGGCTCCAACAACACTCGAGAAGCTCGATACCATCCAGGACAAAGCAGCCCCACGTCCCCCCCACCACCCCCACCGCTCAGTAACACTGAGCCCTCACCCCACCCCCGTGTTTATTCAGTAACACTGAGCCCTCACCCCCCCCCCACGTGTTTATTCAGTAACACTGAGCCCTACCCCACCCCCCGTGTTTATCCAGTAACACTGAGCCCTCACCCCCACCCCCCCCGTGTTTATCCAGTAACACTGAGCCCTCACCCCACCCCACCTGTGTTTATCCAGTAACACTGAGCCTCACCACCCCCCCCGTTTTATCCAGTAACACTGAGCCCTCACCCCCCACCCCGTGTTTATTCAGTCGGACTGAACCCTCACCTCCTGCTTCGCTGCGTTCTTCCTCCTGCTCAGATTCTTCACCCTGCTCCTCGCCGGGAAACACAAGTGAGAAAGTGAAGTGTTCTGGAAGGCTGTATTGGGAGGGACAGAGGCTGTGATAGCAGGCAGCTACTCTGAGGGGCTGGGGGTCTGAAAATTCATCCATTTACCCGGAGACACAGACGGGGATTGATCTGGGGGCTATGAAAGCTCAAACTCCGAAAGGCAGCATAGCAGTTTGATCAGGTCACCAAAGCAAATGTGGGAATACTATGCACAGTTCCCATCTCCCTATCCCACTCGGAATACTGTGCACAGTTCCCATCTCCCTATCCCACTCGGAATACTGTGCACAGTTCCAGTCTCCCTATTCCACTCGGAATACTGTGCACAATTCCAGTCTCCCTATTCCACTCGGAATACCGTGCACAGTTCCCGTCTACCCATTTCACTTGGAATACCTTGCACAGTTCCCGTCTCCCTATTCCACTCGGAATACTGTGCACAGTTCCCGTCTACCTATTTCACTTGGAATACTGTGCACAGTTCCAGTCTCCCTATTCCACTCGGAATACTGTGCACAGTTCCCGTCTACCTATCCCACTCGGAATACTGTGCACAGTTCCCATCTCCCTATCCCACTTGGAATACTGTGCACAGTTCCAGTCTCCCTATTCCACTCGGAATACTGTGCACAGTTCCCATCTCCCTATCCCACTCGGAATACTGTGCACAGTTCCAGTCTCCCTATTCCACTCGGAATACTGTGCACAGTTCCCGTCTACATATTTCACTTGGAATACTGTGCACAGTTCCAGTCACCCTGTCCCATTTGGAATACTGTGCACAGTTCCCGTCTCCCTATCCCACTCGGAATACTGTGCACAATTCCCATCTCCCTATCCCACTCGGAATACTGTGCACAGTTCCCATCTACCTATTCCACTTGGAATACTGTGCACAGTTCCAGTCACCCTGTCCCATTTGGAATACTGTGCACAGTTCCCATCTCTCTATCCCCTCGGAATACTGTGCACAGTTCCCGTCTCCCTATCTCACTCGGAATACTGTGCACAGTTCCCGTCTCCCTATCCCACTCCAAATACTGTGCACAGTTCCCATCTACCTATTCCACTTGGACTACTGTGCACAGTTCCAGTCTCCCTATCCCACTCGGAATACTGTGCACAGCTGAAGGAGCTGGAGGAGGTTACAGAGATGGGGAGGGTTGTAGGGGCTGGAGGAGGTTACAGAGATGGGGAGGGTTAGGGGCTGGAGGAGGTACAGAGATAGGGAGGTGTTTTGGGGCTGGAGGAGGTTACAGAGATGGGGAGGGTTGTAGGGGCTGGAGGAGGTTACAGAGATAGGGAGGTGTTTTGGGGCTGGAGGAGGTTACAGAGATAGGGAGGGTTGTAGGGGCTGGAGGAGGTTACAGAGATAGGGAGGGTTGTAGGGGCTGGAGGAGGTTACAGAGATAGGGAGGGTTGTAGGGGCTGGAGGAGGTTACAGAGATAGGGAGGGTTGTAGGGGCTGGAGGAGGTTACAGAGATAGGGAGGGTTGTAGGGGCTGAGGAGGTTACAGAGATAGGGAGGGTTGAAGGGCCTGGAGGAGGTTACAGAGATAGGGAGGGTTGTAGGGGCTGGAGGAGGTTACAGAGATAGGGAAGTTGTAGGGGCTGGAGGAGGTTACAGAGATAGGGAGGGTTGTAGGGGCTGGAGGAGGTTACAGAGATAGGGAGGGTTTAGGGGCTGGAGGAGGTTACAGAGATAGGGAGGGTTGTAGGAGCTGGAGGAGGTTACAGAGATAGGGAGGGTTGTAGAGGCTGGAGGAGATTACAGAGATGGGGAGGGTTGTAGAGGCTGGAGGAGATTACAGAGATAGGGAGGGTTGTAGGGGCTGGAGGAGGTTACAGAGATAGGGAGGGTTGTAGGGGCTGGAGGAGGTTACAGAGATAGGGAGGGTTGTAGGGGCTGGAGGAGGTTACAGAGATAGGGAGGGTTGTAGGAGCTGGAGGAGGTTACAGAGATAGGGAGGGTTGTAGGGGCTGGAGGAGGTTACAGAGATGGGGAGGGTTGTAGAGGCTGGAGGAGATTACAGAGATGGGGAGGTGTTTTGGGGCTGGAGGAGGTGACAGAGATAGGGAGGTTTTATTTGTAAAGAAAGTTGGCAATCTTCAAAGAGAGATGTTGCTAGGTGCGGAGCCAGTACAGGTCAGCGAGTAAATAGGGATTAGGTTTGGGTTTCCACACGGGGAAAGGCTGCTAGTGTTCAGCTGAGGCAGTCTGACATCCGTACCTTCACCTCATTCGCACCCTTCGCCAGCTCACTGCTGCTGACATCCACACTGTCCAGAGGAGAGCCAGAGAGAGAAAGGTGTCAGATTGTGTGAAGCCCAGTCAGCTGATTCTAGCACAACTACGTGTAGGCCTCAGGCTTCCAGAGCTCCAAATTACCCTCGGCCCCGCCACACCATCTGATCCCAGGAGACCCAGCCCTGCTCCCTACACTCCAGACTGAGGGGTCCATCCTCTGGGGGTTGAGGGGAAAGTAGGGGTGGTGAGCAAGGGGTTAGCAGAGAGGTGTTTTGCCTCAGGTATCACCGCAGGATGCAGACTTAACATCCTCACTCTCCATAGCCCTGCACCACAATGGTCAAAGCAAGAGGTTGACCTCAATGGCGGTACCTTTACACATATCTTTCTCAAAGCCCAAACAGTGGGCATCATGCCCAGGGAGGGGGCGTAATGATAGATGGGATTAGGGCTCATTTCAATCCCTCATTCAACCCTCTCCTTCCAACACAACTCCCTCCCGCACACCCCTAACCCACCAGCTAGCACAGCCACCCATTCAGGGAACACACAACCTTACCTGCCCATTCCTTTCTTTTTGCCCTTTTTGCCCTCTCCACTATCAGCGTCTGCCAGGTTGTCCACAGCAATGGCCAAGAATACATTCAGCAGAATGTCTGGGTCACATGGAATCAGGGAAAGTCAACACAGCAGCACGGGGTTAGATGCAGAGTAAAGCTCCCTCTACACTGTCCCCATCAAACACTCCCAGGACAGGTGCAGCACGGGGTTAGAAACAGAGTAAATCTCCCTCTACACTGTCCCCCATCAAACACTCCCAGGACAGGTACAGCACAGGGTTAGATACAGAGTAAAGCTCCTCTACACTGTCCCCCATCAAACACTCCCAGGACAGGTACAGCACGGGGTTAGATACAGAGTAAAGCTCCCTCTACACTGTCCCCATCAAACACTCCCAGGACAGGTACAGCACGGGGTTAGATACAGAGTAAAGCTCCCTCTACACTGTCCCCCCATCAAACACTCCCAGGACAGGTACAGCACGGGGTTAGATACAGAGTAAAGCTCCCTCTACACTGTCCGGGTGCTCTGGTTTCCTCCCACAGTGCGAAAGCCAGGCTGGTTAAGAGCATTGGCCATGCTAAATTCTCTCTCAATGTACCCCATTAGGCGCCGCAGTGTGGAGAATTGGGGATTTTCACAGTAATTTCATTGCAGTGTTCATGTAAGGCTGCTGGTGACACTAATAAATAAACTTAAACTGAAACACGGAAGATCAGTAGAGGATACAATTTCCACAGATAAAGAGGATGATGAAATAAATGGAGACCAGCATTCCCGGAAAGTAGGGTCCTCCAAAGGCCATGATCCCATCATACATCACCACATTCCAATCTTCTCCCGTCAGGATCTGTTAAAGACCAGGATAGGAGATAATGTCAGCAGAGTGAATGTTCGCACTGTTCAAGCACATGAGGAGGCCATTTGACCCATCGTATCAATGTGTCCCTTCTGCAGGAGTAACCCAGCCCAATCCTATGACTCTCATAGAGTCACAGAGGTGTACAGTATGGAAACAGGCCCTTCGGCCCAAGTTGTCCAAGCCACCCTTTTTTTTAAACCCCTAAACTAATCCCAATTGCCTGCATTTGTCTCATATCCCTCTATATCCCTCTTACCCATGTAATTATCTAAATGCTTTTTAAAAGATAAAATTGTACCCACCTCTGCTCCTGCCTCTGGCAGCTTGTTCCAGACACTCACCAGCCTCTGTGTGAAAAAATTGCCCCTCTGGACACTTTTGTATCTCTCCCCTCTCACCTTAAACCTGTGCCCTCTAGTTTTAGACTTCCCTACCTTTGAGAAAAGCTATTGACTATCTAGCTGATCTGTGCCCCTCATTATTTTATAGATCTCTATAAATAAGATCAGCCCTCAGCCTCCTACACTCTAGCGAAAAAAGTCCCAGTCTACTCAGCTTCCCCTTATAACTCAATCCCAATAGCATCCTAGTAAATCATTTCTGCACTCTTTCTAGTTTAATAATATCCTTTCTATAATAGGGTGACCAGAATTGCACACGGTATTCCAAGTCTGGCCTTACCAATATCTTGTACAACTTCAACAAGACCTCCCAACTCCTGTATTCAATGTTCTGACCAATGAAACCAAGCATGCCGAATGTCTTCTTCACCACTCTGTCCACCTGTGACTCCACTATGAACATGTACCCCAAGATCTCTTTGTTCTGTAACTCTCCCCAGTGCCCTACCATTAACTGAGTAAGCCCTGCCCTGGTTCAATCGACCAAAATGCATCACTTTGTATATTCCCTGTAGTAACTCAGCCCAGTCCCCTCATCCTTCCCCCATGACCCTGCCGGAG
Source organism: Sphyrna mokarran (assembly GCA_024679065.1). Taxonomy (NCBI): domain Eukaryota; kingdom Metazoa; phylum Chordata; class Chondrichthyes; order Carcharhiniformes; family Carcharhinidae; genus Sphyrna; species Sphyrna mokarran. Next base: position 82,856,614 of record JAGIQG010000013.1, on the reverse strand, counting down.
TAACTCAACCCAGTCCCCCCCTCCATGACCCTGTGGTGAACCACAAACCCCACCCCCCCAAACCACCCACCACCCCCAAACCAACCAAACCCACCCCACCAACCCACCCCACACCACCACCCCCCCAACCCAACCCCCACCCCCCCCAACCCGTAACTCAGCCCAGTAACCCCACCCTTCCCCTGTGGGAGTAACTCAGCCCAGTCCTCTCACCCTTCCTTCCTGCAGGAACGACCTTATAACCTTGCTAATCCGAGGGGAGTGATCAAGCCTTGAACAAACGGGACATTGACAAAAAGAGTTTGATTCACTTGATAACCCAGTTGCCCAGAGGGATTGGCAATGCTTCTCCCTCCCTCCTTGCCTACCTGTTGGAGGATGGGTGGCACTGGTGCCTACCTGGAAACTCAGTAAAGTTTTGCAACACCAATTTTAAATCCAACCAATTTATTTGATAGTAAATCCGCGAGCTTTCGACACTATGTTGTGCCTTCGTCAGGCAAATACAGTGTTCTGATCTGCAGAGGCACTCATATCCACACAGACAGTTACAGATTGCTGATTAGAATGCGAATCCTTACATCTAACCTGCTATTCAAGTGTTAAAGTGGCTAACAATGTGTGTGAAGGGAATCCTGAGCATTGGTTAGAGAATTGTGTATTTTCTCCAGACAGCACAGTAAGTGAGGTTTTTTGCTAACCCAGGCAAGTTACGGGGGTTACAGATAGTGTGTCATGAAGCCAAGATCCCTGTTAAGACCGTCCTCATGTGTGCGGAACTTGGCTATCAGTCTCTGCTCAGCAACTCTGCGCTGTCGTGTGTCACGAAGGCCCCCTTGAAGAACATTTACCCGCAGGTCGGAGGCCGAATGCCCATGACTGCTGAAGTGTTCGCCCACAGGAAGGGAACTGTTTTGCCTGGTGATTGTTGAGCGATGCTCATTCATCCGCTGTCGTAGTGTCTGCATGGTCTCCCCAATGTACCATGCTTCAGGACATCCTTTCTTGCAACGTATTAGGTAGACAACGTTGGCCGAGTTGCAAGAGTATGTACCGTGTACCTGGTGAATGGTATCCTCACGTTTGATTATGTCGTCCATGTCTATGATCTGGCATGTCTTGCAGAGGTTGCTGTGGCAGGGTTGTGTGGTATTGTGGTCACTGTTCTCCTGAAGGTTGGGTAGTTTGCTGCGAACAATGATCTGTTTAAGGTTGTGCGGTTGTCTGAAAGCAAGAAGTGGGGGTGTGGGGATGGCCCTAGCGAGATGTTCATCGTCATCGATGACATGTTGAAGACTCCGGAGAAGATGTCGTAGCTTCTCCACTCCGGGGAAGTACTGGACAACAAAGGGTACTCTGTCCACCTTGTCCCGTGTTCGTCTTCTGAGGAGGTCAGTGCGGTTTATCGCTGTGGCACGTTGGAACTGTCGATCGATGAGTCGAGCGCCATATCCTGTTCTCATCAGGGCATCCTTCAGCGTCTGGAGGTGTCTGTCACGATCCTCCTCATCTGAGCAAATTCTGTGTATACGGAGGGCTTGTCCATAGGGAATGGCTTCTTTAACGTGTCTAGGGTGGAAGCTGGAGAAGTGGAGCATTGTGAGGTTGTCTGTCGGTTTTCGGTACAGTGAGGTGCTGAGGTGACCGTCCTTGATGGAGATGCGTGTGTCCAAGAATGCAACTGATTCTGGAGAATAGTCCATGGTGAGTCTGATGGTGGGATGGAACTTGTTGATATCATCATACAGTTGTTTCAATGATTGTTCACCATGAGTCCAAAGGAAAAAGATGTCATCAATGTATCTAGTATATAACCTTGGTTGAAGATCTCGTGTGGTGAAGAAGTCTTGTTCGAACCTGTGCATGAAGATGTTGGCATACTGAGGTGCGAATTTGGTCCCCATGGCTGTTCCATGTGTCTGGATGAAAAGCTGATTGTTGAAGGTGAAGACATTGTGGTCCAAGATGAAGCGGATGAGTTGTAAAATTGCATCCGGAAACTGGCAGTTGTTGGCATTGAGTACTGAGGCAGTTGCAGCAATACCATCGTCGTGGGGATGTTGGTGTAGAGCGCCGAGACATCCATTGTGACAAGGAGTGTCCCTGGTTCAACTGCTCCATGTGTGCTGAGTTTCTGTAGGAAGTCCGTAGTGTCAAGACAAAAGCTGGGGGTTCTTTGTACAATGGGTTTCAGGATGCCCTCGATATAGCCGGAGAGGTTCTCACACAGAGTCCCATTGCCCGATACGATGGGACGGCCGGGTATGTTTGACTCATAGGGGACTGCAAGGGACTACAGATCACGAACCCACTCAGGTCAACCTAATGAAAGCCCGAGGCTTTGCCGTCGCACCTCTCTCACACTTCCAATCACCTCATACACCAGCTCTATAGCAAACGCCGCACCCTGGAAAGTAAAATGGAATACATATTCTCAACTTGTCTAGGACGCGTGCGAAACTTGAGCAGATGAGGAAACTACACCATTTACATCACCAAGAACAGGAAACTTGAAAAACTCGGCATCGACCAGCAACACCTCCCTTGGCACCACAGTAGAAAACAACACTACCGCAGGGAGGTCCATTGTTAACCTGTCAGACTACACACTTCAATCAGAGGAAATCGAAGTTCTCAGCCGAGGGCTCAATTTCTGTCCCACCACCAAAATGGACCCCATCAGTCTTGCAGCAGACACAGAGGAATTTGTCAGGCGAATGAGGCTGCGTGAGTTCTTCCACAAACCCCAAGAGGCCAATAGCAGACTCAATGAGACAGCTAATGAACCAGAACAGCCGACAGAGGGATCCGCAGTGCAGCAACCGAAGAGGAACGAATCCAATTGGACTTCCCCCGACTGGACATGTATGCCCAAGCCATCAGGAGGTGCGTGAACACCAGATTCATCAACCGCACTTACAAGACAGTCCCAAACATCATCCAAGCACAAAGCAAGGCCATCCGTGCTCTTAAGACCAACCGCAACATTGTCATCAAACCAGCAGACAAAGGAGGCGCCACCGTCATACTGAACAGAACGGACTACTGTGAAGAAGTGTACCAACAACTAAACAATGAGAAACACTACAGACAGTTACCAGCAGATCCGACCAAAGAACACACTCGTCAACTCAACACTCTGATCAAAACCTTTGATCCGGACCTTCAGAACACCCTCCGGGCTCTCATTCCACGTACTCCCCGCATTGGAGATCTCTACTGCCTCCCAAAGATCACAAGGCAAACATACCCGGCCGTCCCATCGTATCGGGCAATGGGACTCTGTGTGAGAACCTCTCCGGCTATATCGAGGGCATCCTGAAACCCATCGTACAAAGAACCCCCAGCTTTTGTCTTGACACTACGGACTTCCTACAGAAACTCAGCACACATGGAGCAGTTGAACCAGGGACACTCCTTGTCACAATGGATGTCTCGGCGCTCTACACCAACATCCCCCACGACAATGGTATTGCTGCAACTGCCTCAGTACTCAATGCCAACAACTGCCAGTTTCCGGATGCAATTTTACAACTCATCCGCTTCATCTTGGACCACAATGTCTTCACCTTCAACAATCAGCTTTTCATCCAGACACACGGAACAGCCATGGGGACCAAATTCGCACCTCAGTATGCCAACATCTTCATGCACAGGTTCGAACAAGACTTCTTCACTACACGAGATCTTCAACCAAGGTTGTATACTAGATACATTGATGACATCTTTTTCCTTTGGACTCATGGTGAACAATCATTGAAACAACTGTATGATGATATCAACAAGTTCCATCCCACCATCAGACTCACCATGGACTATTCTCCAGAATCAGTTGCATTCTTGGACACACGCATCTCCATCAAGGACGGTCACCTCAGCACCTCACTGTACCGAAAACCGACAGACAACCTCACAATGCTCCACTTCTCCAGCTTCCACCCTAGACACGTTAAAGAAGCCATTCCCTATGGACAAGCCCTCCGTATACACAGAATTTGCTCAGATGAGGAGGATCGTGACAGACACCTCCAGACGCTGAAGGATGCCCTCATGAGAACAGGATATGGCGCTCGACTCATCAATCGACAGTTCCAACGTGCCACAGCGATAAACCGCACTGACCTCCTCAGAAGACGAACACGGGACAAGGTGGACAGAGTACCCTTTGTTGTCCAGTACTTCCCCGGAGTGGAGAAGCTACGACATCTTCTCCAGAGTCTTCAACATGTCATCGATGACGATCAACATCTCGCTAGGGCCATCCCCACCCCCCCACTTCTTGCTTTCAGACAACCGCACAACCTTAAACAGATCATTGTTCGCAGCAAACTACCCAACCTTCAGGAGAACGGTGACCACAATACCACACAACCCTGCCACAGCAACCTCTGCAAGACATGCCAGATCATAGACATGGACGACATAATCAAACGTGAGGATACCATTCACCAGGTACACGGTACATACTCTTGCAACTCGGCCAACGTTGTCTACCTAATACGTTGCAAGAAAGGATGTCCCGAAGCATGGTACATTGGGGAGACCATGCAGACACTACGACAGCGGATGAATGAGCATCGCTCAACAATCACCAGGCAAAACAGTTCCCTTCCTGTGGGCGAACACTTCAGCAGTCATGGGCATTCGGCCTCCGACCTGCGGGTAAATGTTCTTCAAGGGGGCCTTTGTGACACACGACAGCGCAGAGTCGCTGAGCAGAGACTGATAGCCAAGTTCCGCACACATGAGGACGGTCTTAACAGGGATCTTGGCTTCATGTCACACTATCTGTAACCCCCGTAACTTGCCTGGATTAGCAAAAAACCTCACTTACTGTGCTGTCTGGAGAAAATACACAATTCTCTAACCAATGCTCAGGATTTCCTTCACACACATTGTTAGCCACTTTAACACTTGAATAGCAGGTTAGATGTAAGGATTCGCATTCTAATCAGCAATCTGTAACTGTCTGTGTGGATATGAGTGCCTCTGCAGATCAGAACACTGCATTTGCCTGACGAAGGCACAACATAGTGTCGAAAGCTCGCGGATTTACTATCAAATAAATTGGTTGGATTTAAAATTGGTGTTGCAAAACTTTACTGAGTTTACCCCAGTCCAATGCCGGCATCTCTACATCATGCCTACCTGGAAGACAGTCAAGAGAGCTTGAGGGAAGGTGTCGAAGGTGCTTCTCTTGGTCTGGGTGTCGTCGAAGTTAAACTTGCCCCCGAAGACCTGCATCCCCAACAGGGAGAAGATGATGATGAAGAGGAAGAGGAGCAGCAGCAGCGAGGCAATGGACTTCATGGAGTTGAGCAGCGAGGCCACCAGGTTGCTGAGGGCTGACCAGTGCCTGGGGAGGAAGAAGGAGAGCCAGCTGGTGAGGTAACACCTCAGCCTGTGACCCAGGTCCCCCCAAGACCACTCACCCCAATCAAGGGAGGGTCACAGGGATGATGAATTATTCCCAGCGGCCTGTAACTGGCTATCCAACGAGGGAGGCACAAACTGAGACCGTGTAGAAAGAATTTGGCAGGTGGATGAAGAACAGGGATGAAAGAGAGAGCCTCATGAAAGAGCCTCTGGAGCACGATGGGATTGACTGGTTTACTCAAGAGCCGAATGGTCTCTCTCTCTCTCTGTGTTTTAATCACAGTTTATGTCTGAGACACACTAGCAGATATCAGGGACAGGAGACCAAAAGGTCGTTCAAATACGCCAGTTTTTAATGAAATTCTTAAAGGAGGAGAGAGAGATAGAGAGTGAGAGACAGACAGAGACAGAGAGAGAGAGAGAGACAGAGAGAGAGAGACAGAGAGAGAAAGAGAGAGAGAGAAAGAGAGAGAGAGAGAGAGAGAAAGAGAGAGACAGAGAGAGAGAGAGAGACAGAGGGAGAGAGAGAAAAAGAGAGAGAGAGAGGAAGAAACGGAGAGAGAGAGACAGAGAGTGAGAGAGACAGAGAGAGAGAGAAAAGAGAGAGAGAGAGGAAGAAACGGAGAGAGACAGAGAGAGAGAGAGAGACAGAGAGAGAGAGAGAGATGGGGGGGTGGTTGGGTGGTGGGGGGGGTCCAGTCCTTGAACTGGGCCTGAGGCCTTTGCCCAACTTTTCAGGCAAACACCAAACAGTACAGGGGGCCACTCGGCCCATCGACATGGGGATAGTCGCGCGCGACGCAAGGCGAGGCCTCACCTGGTGAATTTGAAGATCCTCAGAAGCCGGACGCAGCGGAGGACCGAGATCCCCAGAGGTGACATGATCTGGAATTCCACCAGGATGGTCTCCACGATGCCTCCGCACACCACAAAACAGTCGAAGCGATTGAAGAAGGAAACAAAGTAGGCGCTGAGTCCAAGGCTGTACATCTTGAGTAACATCTCACAGGTGAAGAGGGCCAGCAGAGCCTTGTTGGCCATGTCTGGTGCCGGGAGGGAAAGAGGCGAGGCATGATTAAAAAGAACAAGTTACTCGCGTACCTCATTTGCAATTAATGTCAGACTAACCTCCACTGACTGCACTTCCCATTGGGAACCAATGGCCAGTCTGTTTAGATTTCTATAAAGACCAAGCAACTTCCTCACCCATTATTCAACAGAAAACCGTGACACATTGCGAGTGGGACTCAGAATGTGCCAAAGGAGGCCATTCAGCCCGCTGTACCTGTGCTGGACCCCGATGCATTGACCGGCTTGCCTCTGCACCCAATTGTTCCTTACTGACCCTGAACATCTCAATTCAGTCTCCCCCTTAACCTTCTCCACTCCATCACAACGCCACCTCCCACCTGCCTCTCCGATTGCCCCCACTTGTGATTATTAATGACCACAGTTCTTACAAAAAATCGTTCACAGGCCCAGCATTTACTCTCCCCCCCCATCCCTAATTGCCCCCTTGCGAAGGTGAACCACGATCTTGAACCCGCTGCAGTTCTGGTACCGTCACACAGTGGGGTTAGCACTGCTGCTTCACAGCTCCAGGGTCCTGGGTTCGATTCCCGGATCAGGTCACTGTCTGTGTGGAGTTTGCACATTCTCCTTGTGTCTGCGTGGGTTTCCTCCGGGTGCTCCGGTTTCCTCCCACTGTCCAAAGATGTGTGGGTTAGGTTGATTGGCCATGCTAAGAAATTGGCCCTTAGTGTCCAGGGATGTGTAGGTTTGAGGAATTAGTGGGTATAATGTGTAGGGATATAGAGGTAGGACCTGGGTGGGATTGTGTTCGGTGCAGACTCGATGGGTGGAAAGGCCTCTTTCTGTCCTGTAGGGTTCTATGTCCTGTGTGGTGTAGTTATACTCACAGTGCTGTTAAGGAGGGAGCTCCAGAATTGTGTGTGTGTGTGTATGTGTGTGCGAATATGGAGGGGGTCTCAGAGGGGGAACTTGCAGGCAGTGGTGTTCCCCATGGCACCTGCTGCCCTTGTCCTTCCAGGAGATAGAGGTGGTGGGTTTGGGTGGGGCTGTCGAAGGAGCCTTGGCGAGTCGCTGCAGTGCATCTTGTAGACGGTACACACTGCTGCCACTGTGCATCAGTGGGGGAGGGAGTGAATATCGAGGGTGGGTGGTTAATGTGTCGATCGAGCGGGGGGACTGCTTTGTCCTGGATGGCGTCGAGCTTCTCGAGTGTTGTCGGAGCCGCGCTTATCCAGGGCGAATGGGAGAGTATTCCATCACACTCCTGACTTGTGCCTTGTAGATGGTGGACAGGCTTTGTGGGGGGTGGTCAGGAAGTGAGTTACTCTCCGCAGGATTCCCAGCCTCTGACCTGCTCTGGGAGCCACAGTATTTATATGGCTGGGTCCAGCTCAGTTTCTGCTCAATGGTAACCCCCAGGATGTTGATAGTGAGGGGGATTCAGCGATGGGAATGCCATTGAATGTCAAGGGGAGATGGTTAGATCCTGTCTGGTTGGAAATGATCTGGTATTGGGTGGCATGAATAGCATTATTTTATGTGTGTCTGATTAATACAGGCCTTAAATATTAGGAATAGGACAAGTCCATCAGGTTTGCTGGATAGTTGCTTAAAATCCATCTGGTTCACTAACATTCTTCTTTAGGGAAGAGGAAATCTGCCATCTTGACACACACACACACACACGCGCGCACACACATGCACACGCACACACGCGCACATGTGCACACGCACACACATACACACGCACGCACACACATACACACGTGCGCGCACACATACACACACTCGCGCACACACACGCACACACACACATACACACACGCACACACACACACGCACACACAGACACACACACATACACACGCGAGCACACACATACACACATACTCGTGCACACACAGATACACACATGCACGCAAACACACACACACGCGTGCATGCACTCACGCATACAGACACATACACACATATGCATGCACACATGCACACACATACGTGCACACAGACATACTCGCGCACACAAACACAGACGCACACATACACACACTCACACACAACATACAGACACACACGCACACACGCACTCACAACAATGTAGTTGATTCTTAACATTCCTGCTGTACTGCCCCCAGCAAGGGTGGATTTCAGTTCAAGAGGCAATTAGTGATGGCCAAAAGATGCTGGGCCTTCCCCAGTGATGCTTACATCCTGTTTTCTTTAAAAATTGACTTATTAATTGTTAATTAGAAGTGTCTACTGCTAAAAAGGGAGAGAGCCACTGGTAGCTGAGGAGGCAGGGGAATCCTGAAAGGGGTAATGTTATATATTTAAATGGTTGTATGATTGCTTTAGGAGCCGGTCACATGATTTAATGGTGATATCATTGGGGTGCCGCACAGGCTCCTGTTTAGTCTCAATCTCTACTCTGTCCAGGTGACAGCTCCTTCAATAAATCTGTTGTCAGTTCGAATCCACGCATGCAAACCACATCTTTTACTTTTTGTTTAAAACCCACAACTCACAATATAGTTTAGACATTAGGGGTGGGAATGTCGAGGAATGGAAGATCAAGCAAGAAGCTGAGGCAAGAGGCCACAGAGTGAGAGCGGGAAGGGAGGTTTAAGGGGATGGGATAGAACGGGGAGGCCGGTCAGTAACATGCAATTGATCTCTGAATAACCTCAGCAAGTAGTTCTGACCGACTGCTGGGATTGCCGGCCTCGGAATGAAGGGGTTAGGCAGCGAAGCGGGATGGGAGGCAGGAGGGCGGCGGTTTTGGGGAAGGTCAACGAGAACTTGCCCTGGGTCGTGGTCAGCCATTCGGGCTGGTTGTAGTGCTCCGAGGCAATGGTGGCGGTGTTGAGGAAGACCAGGAGCAGGACGATCCAGTAGAACGTCACCGACTTGACGGCGGCCCGGCACCGCCGCCGGCAATACCGGTTCCACCGGCGGAAACGCTTGCTGCAAGGCAGAGGGCAGGAACAGGAGGCGTGAGGCGGTGAACGACAGCAGTGGGCACGCGGCTGGAGCTTCAGGAGTCATTCAGACACGGGCGAGCTGGAACCATTGCGCGACCCGCCATTCTCATTGCAGTGTTGAGATACATGGGCGAGGGGCATTCTCCAGTGAAGTGCATTGAGTACGTATAAATAGAGGACGACAGGAGGAGGTGGAGGCAAAGTCCCTGGACCAGTAATCCAGCACAAACACTTCAGGGAGAGAGTTCAAATCCTACCTTAGCTGCTGGAGGTGATTAATAAATGGGGAATTATGAGATAATCTCAGTAATGTGGAGCTGAAATAGGGGATAGCTGGGGCACTGGCTGGGAGAGGAGAGCCAGAAGAACAAACAAAGCGATAACTTCTTTCAATGAAGAAAACGCTCCCGCTCTTAGTTTTGACTTCACCAATGGGATGCCATTAAGAAGCTCCACCCGCTGTCCCTGGGCGCGACAACAGGCTAGTTGACCACAAGAGGAATCGCAAATGAAAGGAACCAGCAATCTGACACTGCTGAATGTGGAGGCGGTGAGGGGAAAGGGGGGGGTGATGGCAGAGTGTGTGTGTGTGTGAGGTGCATTGCCCGGATAGCAACAGGCCGGGGGGGTTGGTCAGGGGAGAGGGGTCGTGGAAAACGAACCCATTCCCGTCCCAAACACAACTCTCGACACAGTTAACCCCTGATTTGCCACAGATCAGTGGGCAGAAATCCCCGAAGTGCCCATTACTCACTCATTGTGCCATCAGCGGCGGAGGTGGGGGGCACATCACGACGGGAATAGCGGTGGGGGGGGGGAGAGGGGGGGGGGTGCAGTGATAAACTGCTGAGATTAGTCAAAGGCAAGGAGCACACTCACCAGATACGCGTCTTGGCGACCGCAGCCCTGGAGGAGAGACAGATAACAATGAAGGCAAGTGAGCGACGATTCAACTCGCACTCCGGAGTCACACATATTGGATTCACATCCAAAGAACAAAGAACAAAACAGCACGAGGGAAACAGGCCCTTCGGCCCAACGAGCCCGCACCGCCACCCCGATGTTCCCACCTCTACCCGTGATCCCTGTCTATGTTTATAGATCTATGGATTAAAAACCAAATTTGAGACAATTTAGGGAGAATTTGCTCTGCCAATCAGCCCAAGAGCACATCTTTGGGATGTGGGAGGAAACTGGAGCACCCGGAGAAAACCCACGCAAGCACAGGGAGAATGCGCAAACTCCCACAGACACAGGCCCAAATCCATGTATTTTCACAGCACAGCGATAGTCACTGAGCTGTCGTGTTGCCCATCAAATGGTCCAGGTCAAGCGTACACTAACAATGTGAAGCACTAGGATACTCTCAAAAAAAAAATCCAAGAGCAGCCCTCTCACGACCCATCGCGTGTATGCCCCTCGTTAGACAACAAGGTGGACCAAAGTACCTGTAGGATAAAACAAATACATCAATATCCTCGCCACAGGATTCACACACAAGTACTCTCATAAATACACACTCTAACACACATGCACTCGCACAATCACACAAACAGAAAAACATACACATTCAATCACACACTTGCACACCCGCACACTCAATCGCACAAACACACACACATACTCACACAATCACACAAGCACATACACCCCCACACAAACACACAAACACATACACACGCACTCACACACTCAATCAAACAAACACACACACACACACACACACACAGACCCCACAAAAACCCATACACACACACACTCTCACACTCAATGACACAAACACAGACACACACACACACTCGCACATCAATCATACAAACACAGCACGCACACACACAAACATATGCACGCACACACCCATGCACATTAATGCACACACATATAAACACACATGCACACGCACGTTAATGCACACACATGCATGCATGTGCACATACACACACATGCACATGCGCACACACATACATACACGCATGCATGTACAGACACGTAAGCATGTGCCACACAGACAAACACTCATACACACACATGTGCACATGTAAGCACACACATTCACACACGACTCACGCACACAATCATGCATGCAAACTCTTGTGCTTAAAGAGACATAGACCAACAAGGGGAAGCAGCTCCTTGAAAAACCACAAGTCACAAATAGGTGCACAAATTCACAACAAAATCATAGAGGTCAAGACAACTTTCAATTCTCACTGGAACTAAGAAGTTTTTTTAAAGTATTTTAAAAGTTTGCTCCCTGTTGCAAGTCAGAGACAATATAGAGGGAGCTTTACTCTGTATCTAACCCCATGTTGTACCTGTCCTGGGAGTGTTTGATGGGGGACAGTGTAGAGGGAGCTTTACTCTGTATCTAACCCCGTGTTGTATCTGTCCTGGGAGTGTTTGATGGGGGACAGTGTAGAGGGAGCTTTACTCTGTATCTAACCCCGTGCTGTACCTGTCCTGGGAGTGTTTGATGGGGGGACAGTGGAGAGGGAGCTTTACTCTGTATCTAACCCCGTGCTGTACCTGTCCTGGGAGTGTTTGATGGGGGGACAGTGTAGAAGGAGCTTTACTCTGTATCTAACCCCGTGCTGTACCTGTCCTGGGAGTGTTTGATGTGGGGACAGTGTAGAGGGAGCTTACTCTGTATCTAACCCCGTGCTGTACCTGTCCTGGGAGTGTTTGATGGGGGACAGTGTAGAGGGAGCTTTACTCTGTATCTAACCCCGTGCTGTACCTGTCCTGGGAGTGTTTGATGGGGGGACAGTGTAGAGGGAGCTTTACTCTGTATCTAACTCCGTGCTGTACCTGTCCTGGGAGTGTTTGATGGGGGGAACAGTGTCGAGGGAGCTTTACTCTGTATCTAACCCCGAGCTGTACCTGTCCTGGGAGTGTTTGATGGGGGACAGTGTAGAGGGAGCTTTACTCTGTGTCTAACCCCGTGCTGTACCTGTCCTGGGAGCGTTTGATGGGGACAGTATAGAGGGAGATTTACTCTGTGTCTAACCCCGTGCTGTACTCACAGACACTTGGCGCAGCACCCTGCATGATCCTCCTCTCCGACGATCTCTGTGTTGATCGAGGCGGTCTCGCTGGCCGGAAGGCTCGCTGTCAGCGTGAAAGAAACTGTTAGCGAGGAATCATGTGGGGGTCATGAGGGACAGACAGGGATTATGAGGGAGTCATGTAGGGGACGTGTGAGGACCCTGCACATATGATGTGGGGTCATGTAATGGTTGTCCGAGGTCGTGCAAAGGTGAGGCAGGGGTGATTGGGGTGGGGAGGGGGGTTCATGCGGCATAATGCAAGGATCAGAAAATGGTGATTTGGGGGTGATGTGGGAGTCATACCGGGTCATGTGGGGGTCAGGCGGGGTTGGATCTGGGGGTGATCTGGGGGTCATGTAAGAGTCATGCAAGGGTCAGGCTGGGGTGATCTAAGGTGATGTGGGGGGCATGTGAGGGTCAGGCAGGGGTCATGCGAGGGTCAGACGGGGGGTCAGGCAGGGGTGATCTGGGGTCATGTGAGGGTCAGGCGGGGGTCAGCAGGGGTGATCTGGGGTCATGTGAGGGTCAGGGGGGGTCATGCGAGGGTCAGACGGGGGTCAGGCAGGGGTGATCTGGGGTCATGTGAGGGTCAGACGGGGGGTCAGGCAGGGGTGATCTGGGGTCATGTGAGGGTCATGCGAGGGTCAGACGGGGGTCAGGCAGGGGTGATCTGGGGGTCATGTGAGGGTCATGCAAGGGTCAGACGGGGTGATGTGGGGGTGAAGGAGTCTGGATGCGGCTTGTTGTCACTCACTGTGCGTCTCGTTTGATGTGCTGAACCATCCGTGTTTCCCTTTCTTCCTGCTGGCAATGTCGGCCAACGTCACACCTTGGCAATGAAGGAGGGAGATCGGCATGCAGGGCGAGGCGTGACGGGGAGGGAGAGGGAGAGGAGAGAGGGACAGTAAGATAGAGAGACGGGGAGTGAGGGATGGGAGACAGACAGAGGGAGACACAAGGGAGGAATTGGGTGGGAGAGAAAGGGGGGAGAGAGAGAGAGGCAGATAGTGATGGGAGCAGTGAATGGGAGGAGGGGGACAGAGGAAGAGTGGTAAGGTGTGCAAGGGAGGGGGATAGAGTGAGAAGGCAGGGAGAGAGAAGAGAGATAGAGGGATAGAGGGCAAATAAAGTAAGAGAGAGGGAAGATAAATGATAAAAGGGAGGGAAAAAAGCTCAAAAGAGGGTGGGAGATAGGCAAGAGGAGAGAAAGAGGGAGAGAGAGAGGGGAGAGGGCGTGGAGAGAGAGGGTGGAAGAGAGAAAAAATGGCAGAAAGAAGAAGAAAGAAGGGCAGAGAAAGTGAGAGAGCAAATGTGAAGTGGGAGAGGCAGAGAGTGCGTAGAGTGTGTGTGATAGAGAGAGAGAGCGGAAGGTCAGGTGAGAAGGAGAGGCAAAAAGAGGCAGGTGGAGAGAGAAAAACCAATGAGATAAAGAGAGAGTGGGTGTTGGGGCGAGAGATGCAGTGGGAAAGGGAGAGAGAGAACGAGTGATAGAGAGAGAGTTGGAAAACAGGCAGAGGGGAGGGTGATGAAGGGAAAGAAGGAGTGTGTGTGTGAGAGAGAGGTAAAAGAAGAGAACAGGAAGAGCGAAATTATTATCTGCAGAGGCTGAAATGAATTTTTGTGTTCATGGGCTGATTACAAGTGATCTTCACTGCTACACAATTTATATTAGATGGAAAATGACAGTGTGCATTTTGTCCAATTGAGTGAGTCTGCTTGGGATAGGTTTGATAGGATGAAGAGCCCTGGTAGATCCAATTCTAAATATCCAAATATGTTTCATCACCCCGCCCGAGATCTAACTGTGCTGTGCTGCATCCCATTTCCCAACACCCCTCCCCCTTACAGAAATGCACAGAGGTGGGATGAAACTATAACCCCAAAATTCCATCCTGAGCCACTGTCACAACGAAGATGCACCTCGATTTGATGAAAGATTTTGCGTTATTCAGAAAGGGATTGAGAGAAAATATTTCTGAATAGGCCTACTCCTGTGGCAGTGTAACAGGCTTGAAGAGGGACTGAATGGCAGCCTTTCATCTTTGTGCAATAGGCTTGAGAAGGGGGTGCCAAATGGCTGCTCCAGTTCCTGTGAAAAGGGCTTGAGAAGGGATGAATGACCTTCTCCTGTTTCTGTGCAACAGGCTTGAGAGGGGCTGAATGGCCTCCTCCTGTTCCTGTGTAACAGGCCTTCACTACCCAACCCCCAACTTTGTTTAACAGCCAATTGACGAAGACTTCACAGACAAGTACAGTGCTGAACGATGGCACTGCTGCAGTCTCCACCGATATCACAGAACCAATATACACTCAATATATTGCTGCACACTCACTGCCGAGTGTTGGGGGTGGGCGCGAATGGAGTGGAGTTGTGGCGGGGGGGAAGGGGCTGGATGAGAAACCTTGGCTCCAATAAAGGAGAAGCTAGCCATAGCTCAGGCACCTTTCAACGATGGGGAACATCACATCAGAGCCTGGATCCATTCCTGTTCTGATATTCACTGGAAACGCTCATTTCTACATGGTGAAGGGCAGGCAATGGACTCAGTGACGGACTGGGAGATAAATCAGGCATGGATAGCTGCTTAGGAGCATCTCTGTTTCAAAATCCAAATCCTTATCTTCAGATCCCTGTCTCTCTAACCTTCTCCAGCCCCTACAACCCTCCCTATCTCTGTAACCTCCTCCAGCCCCTACAACCCTCCCTATCTCTGTAACCTCCTCCAGCCCTACAACCCCCCTATCTCTGTAACCTCCTCCAGCCCCTACAACCCTCCCTATCTCTGTAACCTCCTCCAGCCCCTAACCCTCCCTATCTCTGTACCTCCTCCAGCCCCTACAACCCCTACTCTAACTCCAGCCCCTACAACCCTCCCTATCTCTGTAACCTCCTCCAGCCCCTACAACCCTCCCTATCTCTGTAACCTCCTCCAGCCCCTACAACCCTCCCTATCTCTGTAACCTCCTCCAGCCCCTACAACCCTCCCTATCTCTGTAACCTCCTCCAGCCCCTACAACCCTCCCTATCTCTGTAACCTCCTCCAGCCCCTACAACCCTCCCTATCTCTGTAACCTCCTCCAGCCCCTACAACCCTCCCTATCTCTGTAACCTCCTCCAGCCCCTACAACCCTCCCTATCTCTGTAACCTCCTCCAGCCCCTACAACCCTCCCTATCTCTGTAACCTCCTCCAGCCCCTACAACCCTCCCTATCTCTGTAACCTCCTCCAGCCCCTACAACCCTCCCTATCTCTGTAACCTCCTCCAGCCCCTACAACCCTCCCTATCTCTGTAACCTCCAGCCCCTACAACCCTCCCTATCTCTGTAACCTCCTCCAGCCCCTACAACCCTCCCTATCTCTGTAACCTCCTCCAGCCCCTACAACCCTCCCTATCTCTGTAACCTCCTCCAGCCCCTACAACCCTCCCTATCTCTGTAACCTCCTCCAGCCCCTACAACCCTCCCTATCTCTGTAACCTCCTCCAGCCCCTACAACCCTCCCTATCTCTGTAACCTCCTCCAGCCCCTACAACCCTCCCTATCTCTGTAACCTCCTCCAGCCCCTACAACCCTCCCTATCTGTAACCTCCTCCAGCCCCTACAACCCTCCCTATCTCTGTAACCTCCTCCAGTCCCTACAACCCTCCCTATCTCTGTAACCTCCTCCAGCCCCTACAACCCTCCCTATCTCTGTAACCTCCTCCAGCCCCTACAACCCTCCCTATCTCTGTAACCTCCTCCAGCCCCTACAACCCTCCCTATCTCTGTAACCTCCTCCAGCCCCTACAACCCTCCCTATCTCTGTAACCTCCTCCAGCCCCTACAACCCTCCCTATCTCTGTAACCTCCTCCAGCCCTACACCCTCCCTATCTCTGTAACCTCCTCCAGTCCCTACAACCCTCCCTATCTCTGTAACCTCCTCCAGTCCCTACACCCTCCCTATCTCTGTAACCTCCTCAGCCTACACCCTCCCTATCTCGAACTCCTCCAGCCCTACAACCCTCCCATCTCGTAACCACCCCCCCACCCCTCCTCCAGCCTACACCTCCCTATCTCTGTAACCTCCTCCAGTCCCTACAACCCTCCCTATCTCTGTAACCTCCTCCAGTCCCTACAACCCTCCCTATCTCTGTAACCTCTTCCAGTCCCTACAACCCTCCCTATCTCTGTAACCTCCTCCAGTCCCTACAACCCTCCCTATCTCTGTAACCTCCTCCAGTCCCTACAACCCTCCCTATCTCTGTAACCTCTAACCACCCTCTGAGATCTCTGCACTCCTCCAATTCCAGCTCTCGAGCATCGCCTGATTCCCATCGCTCCAACATTGGCTGCTGTGCCTTCAGCTGCCTGGAGGGACGGGTGGGGGGTGTCCTTAAACTCTAGAATTCCCTCCAGGACTTCCCTACCATTCTCTGCTTCTCTCTCTCTCTCTCTCTTCCTCTCTGTCACTCTCCCTCTCTCCAACTTTAACACGCTTCTTGAAAACCGGCCTCTGTGACCAAGCTTTTGGTCACCTGTCCCTGATATCTTCCGATGGGGCTCAGGGTCAGATTCTGTCTGTTATTTGCTATAATGAAGCCCCTTGAAGATTTTTAACTGCAGTGCTGGCGCTAGAGGAATGCAGACAGTTGGTTGTTTCAGATTATGATGTCTGTGACTGAAGGATTATCTTTCTCTTCAGTGTGTATTGAGAGCTGTGGAGGTTTAATCCCTGATTATTCTCTCACCATCTGTGACAATCTGGGACATTCCGCGGCACCCCCACCCCCCATTCCCATCAATGGCTGGATGCAGTGAAGCTGAATCCAAGAGTTCACCTACCCCCTCAGCACTGACCCTCCCACAGTGAATCGCTCCCTCAGCACTGACCCTCCCACAGTGCGGCGCTCCCTCAGCACTGACCCTCCCACAGTGAATCGCTCCCTCAGCACTGACCCTCCCACAGTGAATCGCTCCCTCAGCATTGACCCTCCCACAGTGAATCGCTCCCTCAGCACTGACTCTCCCACAGTGAATCGCTCCCTCAGCGCTGACCCTCCCACAGTGAATCGCTCCCTCAGCACTGACCCTCCCACAGTGAATCACTCCCTCAGCACTGACCCTCCCACAGTGATCGCTCCCTCAGCGCTGGCCCTCCCACAGTGAATCGCTCCCTCAGCACTGAACCCCCCGCAGTGCGGCGCTCCTTCAGCACTGACCCTCCCACAGTGCGGCGCTCCCTCAGCACTGACCCTCCCACGTGCGGCGCTCCCTCAGCACTGACCCTCCCACAGTGCAGCGCTCCCTCAGCACTGACCTACCCACAGTGCGGCGCTCCCTCAGCACTGACCCTCCCACATTGAATCGCTCCCTCAGCACTGACCCTCCCGCAGTGCGGCGCTCCCTCAATACTGACCCTCCCCCAATGCGGCGCTCCCTCAGCACCAATCGTCCCACAATGCGGCACTCCCTCGGCACTGACCCTCCCGCAGTGCGGCGCTCCCTCAGCACTGACCCTCCCACAGTGCGGCGCTCCCTCGGCACTGACCCTCCCACAGTGCGGCGCTCCCTCAGCACTGACCCTCCCACAGTGCGGCGCTCCCTCGGCACTGACCCTCCCACAGTGCTGCACTCCCTCAGCACTGACCCTCCTGCAGTGCGGTGCTCCCTCAGCACTGACCCTCCCACAGTGCTGCACTCCCTCGGCACTGACCCTCCCACAGTGCTGCACTCCCTCGGCACTAACCCTCTGGTACTGTCAGCCCGCCCCCCCCGCCGACACTTACGATTTGCCCTGCCGCCATCTTCGTCCTCGTCCTCGTTCTCTGGGTCAATGTCCTCAGCCTGTGTAATCCAGTCGAGGTAACCCTTCAGGTCCTCCTCCAGCTGTTGTTTCTCCCTCAGCTTCTGGAAGTCTCCACGAGCTTTGGCCTTCTCACGTTCCTTGGAGAACTCACTGCGACAGAGCAGTAGAAATTGGAGCAGGAGCATGTCCATTCAGCCCCTACCCTCATATTATACAAGATCTGCTCATGGCCTCAACTCCATAGAATCCTCCCCATACAGAAGGAGGCCATTCAGCCCATCGAGTCTGCACAATCCCACCCAGGTCGTACCCCAGTAACCCCATGTATTCACCCTAGCTAGTATCCGTGACACTGAGGGACAATTTAGCACGGCCAATCCACCTAACCCGCACATCTTTGGACTGTGAGAGGAAACCGGATCACCCAGAGGAAACCCATGCAGACATGGGGAGGATGTGCAAACTCCACACAGACAGTGACCCCAGCCAGGAATCGAACCTGGCTCCCTGGCGCTGTAGGGCAGCATTGCTAACCCACTGAGCTGCCTCACCACTTTCCTGCCTGGCCCTCCTTCCCTCTGGGCGGCAGGGTAGCACAGCGGTTAGCACTGCTGCTTCACATTCTAGGGTCCTGGGTTCGATTCCCGGCTCGGCTCACTGTCTGTGTGGAGTTTGCACATTCTCCTTGTGTCTGTATGGGTTTCCTCCGGGTGCTCCAGTTTCCTCCCACAGTCCAAAGATGTGCGGGTTAGGTTGATTGGCCGTGCTAAGAAATTGCCCCTTAGTGTCCAGGAATGTGTAGGTTGGAGGGATTAGTGGGTATGATATGAAGGTAGGACCTGGGTGGGATTTTGTTTGGTGCCGAAGGGCTTCTTTCTGCACTGTAGGGTGCTATTAACCCTCGACACCTCCGCATCCCCTTGTCAATCAGAAACCTGTCTAACTTACCCCTGAATATATGGAATGAGCTGCCGGGAAAAGTGGTTGAGGCAGGTTCAATAGCATGGGAAAGGATTGGAGGGATGTGGGCCAAAGGCAGGGAATGGCCTAGCGGTATTATCGTTAGACTATGAATCCAGAAACTCAGCTAACGTTCTGGGGACCAGGGTTCGAATCCCGCCACGGCAGATGATGGAAATTGCAATTCAATAAAAAATATCTACAATTAAGATTCTACTGATGAAACTATTGTCAGAAAAATCTATCTGGTTCACTCATGTCCTTTAGGGAAGGAAATCTGCCGTCCTTATCCGATCTGGCCTACATGTGACTCCAGAGCCACAGCAATGTGATTGTCTCTCAACTGCTCTCGGGCAACTAGGGATGGGCAATAAATGCTGGCCCAGCCAGAGACACCCATGTATCATGAATGAGTGAAAATAAATTGGGACTGGTTGGTAGGCTGCCGGGGTCAGTATGGGCTGGTTGGGCTGAAGGGCCTGTTTCCACGCCATGTTGCTCTGTGACTCATCTCCATCTTCAATGGGAGACCCCCCATTCTTAAACCGTGCCTTCTCCTTCGGTTCTAAATCCCCCCCCTCATGGGGGAAGGGAAACATCCTCTCAGAATCCACCCTGTCAAACCCCCCACTCAGAATCTGAGATGTTTCAATAAGATCCCCTCTAATTCTTCTAAACTCCACAGCCCCGACCTGCTCAACCTTTTCCTCATAAGACAAAAACCCCTCCCCACCCGGCAATTGGCCCAGTCAACCTTCTCTGAACTCCCTCCAAAGTGAGTAGATCCCTCCTTCACTAAGGGTGAGGAGACCACAACTGTTTGCAGTTCTCCAGCTGCAGAAACACCAACTCCCTGCACAGCTGGACTTCCCAACACAGTGCATTTGCCCTCATCAACATTTGGGGGTTTGATGCTGGCGCCATGTTGTTGCCCCACAGTCCACCACCCTCAGCTCGCTGGCAGTTGGGGAGGCTTCAGGACTACTGATTCCCATGCCTTTCCCTGTCCCCCTCCCCCCTCCAGCTAATCTTCCCCCCTCTATTCACACTTGCGAGCAATAGCTCCCCCTCGCTCAACCTCGCCGGGAACGCTACGCAGCTGGTGGACTGCAGTAGGCATCGCTGACCAGCCGGCAAAGTACCTCTCCCCTAAATCCCAACCCCCTCATTCGCTTCCCCCCACTCCCCGATCCTTCCCAACCAACCTGACACACTCGAGTTCCCCAAAAAATAGACACGGAGTTTCTGCCCCCAACTCCTCACCCATACCAGGACTGCCCTAAATGACTCACTTCCCAGGGGGAAGGTGTGGGCACACCATCGCCACTGCCTCGTGCATGGCAAGATCCCATTAATCAGCTGAGCAACAGAGAAACGAGAGAGGTTTACCCCGTCTGTCTTTCCACCATTTTTGGTGGGTTGAGATGGGTGGGGTGGGGGAGACTGAGTGCCCATCCCCCCCCCTCCCTCGCAGGGACACCAAGGAGAACTTCCACTCTCCCCCCACCACCCTCAGCAGCTCCCCTCCCCTTCCCTTCACACACCCACTCACGCCTGGTTACCGTTTTCTTTCTGGGGTCTTGCTGTGCCCTCAGCATCATGCACCGTTTCCCCACTCCCGAGGATAAACCACACCTCCCCCCCCTCCACCCTCCAGTGGGGCCCTCGGAGTGACCAGTAGGCAGGAGTGTGCTGGAGGCCCCAGGGGTTGACAGGCGCTGAGGTGGGGGAGGAGGGGAAACTGTCGAAGTAATGACTACTCTGAAGGCTAATGGGGGCTTGGGAGGGAGCGCCAGTGAGTCACGAGGCAGCTGTTGGCTGTCAGTCAGTTCCCTCGGCCCAGCGCCTCAGCCGCAACCACCACCCCCTCCTCTGAACACCACCCTCACCGTGCCCTCTCCCTATCTCTTGCCCCAACCCTCTGCTCCCTGCCCCCACCTACCAAAGCAGAGGCACCAGTAGGCAGGAGGTTGGGGGGGGGGGCGGTTCAGTGCCTGAAGCACTTTCTCTTCAGCCCACGCTCCCTCTCTCCCACCTCCTCCTCCTTCCCCCCCACCTCCCATTCACCCCTCCCGCACCGGCGTGGAAAAACCCTCTCCCAATATAAAGGGGCAGCTTACCCACTCAACACCCCCAAGACCAGGTTCAGCACGAAGAACGAGCCGAAGATGACCAGGCTGACAAAGTAGACCCAGGGGAGCTCGTAGCCCATGGCGTCCTGCATCTGCGGAGTGAGAGATAGGGAGCGGGCACGGTGAGGGTGGGGGCAGGGTCAGGAGGGGCAGAGACAGGGAGCAGGCACGGTGAGGATGGGGGCAGGGAGGGTCAGGAGGGGCGAGAGACAGGGAGCGGGCACGGTGAGGGTGGGGGCAGGGTCAGGAGGGGCGAGAGACAGGGACAGGAGGGGCGAGAGACAGGGAGCGGGCACGGTGAGGGGGGGGCAGGGTCAGGAGGGGCGAGAGAGGGTCAGGAGGGGCGAGAGACAGGGAGCAGGCACAGTGAGGGTGGGGGCAGGGGGCAGGAGGGGCGAGAGACAGGGAGCGGGCACGGTGAGGGTGGGGGCAGGGGCAGAGGGGTGAGAGACAGGGACCGGGCATGATGAGGGTGGGGGTAGGGGACAGGGGGTGAGAGACAGGGAGCGGGCATGGTGGTGAGGTGGGGCAGGGTCAGGAGGGGCGAGAGACAGGGAGCAGCACGTGAGGGTGGGGGTAGGGGACAGGGGGTGAGGGACAGGGAGTGGGCATGGTGAGGGTGAGGCAGGGGACAGAAGGGGTGAGAGACAGGGACCGGGCATGGTGAGGGTGGGGCAGGGGACAGGGGGTGAGAGACAGGGAGCGTGCATGGTGAGGGTGGGGGTAGGGGACAGGGGGTGAGAGACAGGGAGCGGGCATGGTGAGGGTGAGGGCAGGGGACAGGGGGTGAGAGACAGGGCGGGCATGGTGAGGGTGGGGTAGGGGACAGGGGGTTGAGAGACAGGGAGCGGGCACGGTGAGGGGGGGGGTAGGGGACAGGGGGTGAGAGACAGGGAGCGGGCATGGTGAGGGTGAGGGCAGGGGGCAGGGGGGAGTGAGAGACAGGGAGCAGGCACATTGAGGTGGGGCGGGGGCAGGGGGGTGAGAGACAGGGAGCAGGCACAGTGAGGGTGGGGGCAGGAGGGTGAGAGACAGGGAGCAGACACGGTGAGTGTGAAGGCAGGGACGGGGGGGTGAGAGACCAGGGAGCGGGCACGGTGAGGGTAGGGGCAGGGGGGGGGGGGGGGGGGGGGGGGGGGGGCGAGAAATGGGGCATTAACAAGTGGACAAAAAAAGACAATGTCGTGGAATATTTTAACCAGGTACTTATCAGGACAAGCCCCAGAATGCCAAATTTCAGGCAACCACTGCCATCAACACTGCTGGAGGAAAGGATGGTGAACTGAGCTGTTGCCAAGGAGACAGGACTGGAGAGAACCATAACTATTCAAATTTAAAAAGGTGCAGAGTTTGAACCTTTGTTTGGAGTGAGCGACACTCCAAAGTTTATTTATTACTATCATAAGTAGGCTTACATTAACACTGCAATGAAGTTAGTGTGAAAATCTCCTAGTCTCCAAACTCCGGTGCCTGTTTGGGTACACTGAGGGAGAATTTAGCATGGCCAATTCACCCAACCAACTCATCTTTCAGACTGTGGGAGGAAACCAAAGCACCCGGAGGGAACCCACACAGACATGAGGAGAATGTGCAGGTTCTGCACAGACAGTGATCCAAGCTGGGGTCTCTGGCGCTGTGAGGTAGCAAATGCTAACTAATGCTAAACTGTATGCGAATATGGGGCATCTCGAGCATATAGAAATGGGCCACGTTAATGAGCTGGATGGATTGTCTTGAAGCGGTTGTGAGTGTAGCTATTGGCGCACTCAGTATTTCCCAGTAAGTGCTGCTCACTGGTAAAATCCCATCGCACAGTCAACACTGCGTTGTGGGTTTTGTCAGTGCAGGCAATTGGTTGAGTGCTCTGCCTGACATGGATAACCAAAAGAATATATTTTCTCCCTGGTAACAGCTCTGACCAATCAGCATTGATTTGTCAATCACATGGCCCTCTCTCCCCTCTGGTTGTATAAATGATTGTGATCGTATGAAACTTGCTACTCTTTGCCCTGATGAGTGGGAAGTGAAAGATTCCACAATGCGTCAATCTTTCTGGGAAGGCCCAAGCTCTGTAATAGCAGGGAACATGGAGGAGGCCCTTCAGCCCCTCAGATCCTACTCCCCTATTCAACATCACTGTGGCTATTCTCCCACCTCTATCCCACTTTCCACACCCCTCCCTATCCCTTAATTCCCTCAGTGTCTGAAAGCCTCTCGCAATGTGTCACAAATCTACTCAGCAACTGAGATTCTGCTATGGTTGACAATTCTCTGTGTCTCAATTCAAAATGGTCACCCTCTTACTCTGAGAGGGTGAGTCATTACCCTGCACACACCCCCATAGAGAGACAGACAGCCTCAACTCTGGTCCGAGATCCAGTTCTGGACATCACACTTTAGGAAGAATGCGACAGCTTTAGAGAGAGAGACAGAGACAGAGAGAGAGAGAGGGGGATGGAGGGAGAGAAAGAGAGACAGAGTAAAAGACAGAGACAGAAAAAGACAAAGAGAGTGGGTTAGAGAGAGGCGGAGAGAGAGACAGAATGAGGTAGGGAAGGAAAAAGAGAGAGAGAATCAGAAAGAGAGAGAGAAGCAGAGAGAGAAAAAGAGAGATAGAGACAGAAAGGGAGAGAGAGAGACAGAGAGACAGAGAGAGAGAAAAATAGAGACAGACAGAGAGAGAGAGACAGAGGGAGAGACAGAGAGAGAGAGGGAGAGGAAAAGAGAGAGAGAGAGAGAGAGAGACAGAGAGAGGGAGAGGAAAAGAGAGAGAGAGACTGAGAGAGAGAAAAATAGAGACAGAGGGAGAGAGAGAGAAGAGAAAGACAGAGAGAGAGAGAACAGAGAGAGAGAGAGACAGAGAGACAGAGAGAGAGACAGAGAGAGAGAGAGAGACAGAGAGACAGAGAGAGAGAGAGAGAGAGATGGGGAAAGGTGGGTTTGGATGGTTGGAGAGGGAATGGTGGGTCATTGGTGATTCGGTGAGGTGAAGGGTGGGTTATTGAAAGGGGTGGGGGTTGGGGGTTGGGGGAGGGTCTCACCCAGTACAGGACGTCCGTCCAGCCCTCCATGGTGATGCACTGGAATACTGTCAGCATGGCGAAGAAGAAGTTGTCAAAGTTGGTGATGCCGCCATTGGGTCCCTGCCACTTGCCACGGCACTCGGTGCCGTTCAGGGTGCACTGCCGCCCGTGTCCCGAGAAGGCGCAGGGCACGGGGTCCTCCTCCACCATAACATCTGCGGACAGAACAGTACCGAGCGGAGGGGAGGGGTGAGTGAGGGAACATCAGAGACTCACAGAGACAGACTGGGAGGAGCTGGGATCATTCTGCTGTGGAGCAGAAAAAGTTAAGGGGGGAGATTTAATCGAGGACATCACTACCACGAGGGAGCTTCGATCGAGCGAATGAGGAGAAAGGGTTTCCCCAGCGGTAGGAGACTCAGGAACCAGAGGGGTGGGGGTAGGAAGGTGGAGGGCGGGCACAGATTGTGAAGAGAATCCCAGGTTGGGGAGGAGATGAGGACAATTATTTTTGGCGCAGTAAGTTGTGATCTAGAGGGCAAGCAGGGGGGAAGTTGGAGAATTATTTAAGGGGGAAAAGCTTGCAGGGAAGCGGGGGAAAGAATGGTGGAGTGGGAGAGAGTGTGCTACTAATTTTCCAAAGGGGCTAGTACAGGTAAGGTCAGCTGAATAAGCTCCAGCTCCATCACAATATTGAAAATAGTCAAGCAAACACTGAATCCAACACAAACCGAGCAAAAACAAATCCGGGGACAAGTGCGATGCCTCCCAGAGTTGAACAGATTTGGAGAGGAGGCTCGATTTCACATACAGTGGCCATACAGGTGTTGGTGAGGGAATGGGAAGTGGGGTGCCACTAGTGAAAAAGGAATTCTCGGGATGAGCCCATCCCTAATTGCCACTTTGGGAAGAGTGGTGAGTGAGCCACCATCTTGAACCCGCTGCAGTCTCGTGTGGTGTAGGTACACCCACAGCGCTCTTAGGGAAAGAGTTCCAGGATTTTGACCCAGTGAAGGAACGGCTGGGGGATCGTGTATGTGCGTGTGTGTGTTTGGGATGGGGGAAATGGGAGGGGAACTTGCAAGGCATGGCTGTTCCCCATGGCACCAGCAGCCCTTGTCTTTCTAGTGGGTAGAGATGTTGGGTTTGGGTGGCGCTGTCAAAGAAGCCTTGGCGAGTCACTGCAGTGCATCTTGTAGACGGTACACACTGCTGCCGCTGTGCATCGGTGGAGGAGGGAGTGAATGTCGAGGGTGGGTGGATAGAGTTAGGACGACGCAGTTGATAAAGTGAACCAAACTCACCCTGTCCAACGTAAAAACAGGTTTTGTGCAGTCTGCCGATAAATAACTCCAGTCCAATGATGGCGTAAATAATGATCACAAACAACACAAGCAAGGCGATGTGTAACAAGGGAACCATTGCTTTCATAATGGAGTTCAGTACAATCTGCAAACCTGCAAAACAGCACAGATACAGAGTAAAGTTCCCTCTACACTGTCCCCCATCAAACATTCCCAGGACAGGTACAGCACGGGGTTAGATACAGAGTAAAGCTCCCTCTACACTATCCCCCATCAAACATTCCCAGGACAGGTACAGCACGGGGTTAGATACAGAGTAAAGCTCCCTCTACACTGTCCCCCCATCAAACACTCCCAGGACAGGTACAGCACGGGGTTAGATACAGAGTAAAGCTCCCTCTACACTGTCCCCCCATCAAACACTCCCAGGACAGGTACAGCACGGGGTTAGATACAGAGTAAAGCTCCCTCTACACTGTCCCCCATCAAACACTCCCAGGACAGGTACAGCACGGGGTTAGATACAGAGTAAAGCTCCCTCTACACTGTCCCCCCATCAAACACTCCCAGGACAGGTACAGCACGGGGTTAGATACAGAGTAAAGCTCCCTCGACACTGTCCCCCCATCAAACACTCCCAGGACAGGTACAGCACGGGGTTAGATACAGAGTAAAGCTCCCTCTACACTGTCCCCTATCAAACACTCCCAGGACAGGTACAGCACGGGGTTAGATACAGAGTAAAGCTCCCTCTACACTGTCCCCATCAAACACTCCCAGGACAGGTACAGCATAGGCTTAGATACAGAGTAAAGCTCCCTCTACACTGTCTCCCCCATCAAACACTCCCAGGACAGGTACAGCACAGGGTTAGATACAGAGTAAAGCTCCCTCTACACTGTCCCCCATCAAACACTCCCAGGACAGGTACAGCACGGGGTTAGATACAGAGTAAAGCTCCCTCTACACTGTCCCCCATCAAACACTCCCAGGACAGGTACAGCAGAGGTTAGATACAGAGTAAAGCTCCCTCTACACTGTCCCCCCATCAAACACTCCCAGGACAGGTACAGCACGGGGTTAGATACAGAGTAAAGCTCCCTCTACACTGTCCCCATCAAACACTCCCAGGACAGGTACAGCACGGGGTTAGATACAGAGTAAAGCTCCCTCTACACTGTCCCCATCAAACACTCCCAGGACAGGTACAGCACGGGGTTAGATACAGAGTAAAGCTCCCTCTACACTGTCCCCCATCAAACACTCCCAGGACAGGTACAGCACGGGGTTAGATACAGAGTAAAGCTCCCTCTACACTGTCCCCCCATCAAACACTCCCAGGACAGGTACAGCATGGGGTTAGATACAGAGTAAAGCTCCCTCTACACTGTCCCCATCAAACACTCCCAGGACAGGTACAGCACGGGGTTAGATACAGAGTAAAGCTCCCTCTACACTGGCCCCCCATCAAACACTCCCAGGACAGGTACAGCATGGGGTTAGATACAGAGTAAAGCTCCCTCTACACTGTCCCCATCAAACACTCCCAGGACAGGTACAGCACGGGGTTAGATACAGAGTAAAGCTCCCTCTACACTGTCCCCATCAAACACTCCCAGGACAGTTGCTGGGTTAACCATCTGTGATGAGGTAAGATGATTCAGAAGGCTTTGGTAATTCTTTGTAACCTCCGACTTTTGATGGACTGACTCTCTCACTTTCATCCCAAATCCAATCCTTTGCAGGGAGTAACTGGACCTAGGCAATGAGTTCCTGCCCACACCCACCCCACCCACTCTCCTTCACCCCACCCACTCAACCCACGATTCTGCAGCTCTGCTGACTTTCCACACTCACTGGGGACTCCCGAGACAAGACGCAGGGGTCGGAGCACGCGGAAGGCCCTCAGAGCCTTGACATCGAAGCCTCCGGCCTTCCCCGCCATGTGGTGGCTCTCACCAGGCTTGTGGGTGACGGTTTCCAAGACGACACTGAAGAGTCTGCACGGGGAGGGAGGGTGGGGGGAAATAATAGAAAATTCACATCGATCAGTGGCAGCTTCCAAATACACAAATTCAGCAAACTCACTGTGGGAGGATCAGTGCTGAGGGAGCACCGCACTGTGGGAGGGTCAGTGCTGAGGGAGCGCCGCACTGTGGGAGGGTCAGTGCTGAGGGAGCGCCGCACTGTGGGAGGGTCAGTGCTGAGGGAGCGCCGCACTGTTGGGAGGTCAGTGCTGAGGGAGTGCCGCACTGTGGGAGGGTCAGTGCTGAGGGAGCGCCGCACTGTGGAGGGTCAGTGCTGAGGGAGCGTTGCACTGTGAGAGGGTCAGTGCTGAGGGAGCACCGCACTGCAGGAGGGTCAGTGCTGAGGGAGCGCCACACTGTGGGAGCGCTGCACTGTGGAAGGGTCAGTGCTGAGGGAGCGCCGCACTGTGGGAGGGTCAGTGCTGAGGGAGCGCCGCACGGTGGGAGGGTCAGTGCTGAGGGAGCGCCGCACTGTGGGAGGGTCAGTGCTGAGGGAGCGCCGCACTGTGGGAGGGTCAGTGCTGAGGGAGCACCGCACTGTGGGAGGGTCATGCTGAGGTTTTTAGATGATTACCAATTTAAATGATTAGATGGTCGCTCCCCCCCCCGCATGCGGAAACTATCGTTAAGAAAGCCCACCAATGCGTCTACTTTCTCAGAAGACTAAGGAAATTTGGCATGTCAGCTACGACTCTCACCAACATTTACCGATGCACCATAGTCGGATCACAGCTTGGTATGGCTCCTGCTCTGCTCAAGACCACAAGGAACAATAGTGTAGCCCAGTCCATCACACAAACCAGCTTCTATTAATTGACTCTGTCTACTACTTCCTGCTGCCTCGGAAAAGCAGCCAGCATAATTAAGGACTCCACGAACCCCGGACATTCTCTCTTCCACCTTCTTCCATCGGAAAAAGTTACAAAAGTCTGAGGTCACGTATAAACCGACTCAAGAACAGTTTCTTCCCTGCTGCCGTCAGACTTTTGAATGGACCTACCTTTCTCTGCATCCTAGCTATCTGCAACACTACATTCTGCTCCCTCTCCTTTCCTTCTCTATGAACGGTATGCTTTATCTGTATAGCACACAAGAAACCATACTTTTCACTGTATACCAATACGTGTGATAATAATAAATCAAATCAAATTAAATCAAAGCTGGTCAATTCACTCAGCTAGGCAGTACAACCCCGAGCCCACTGCCCACTGCAGCATCTACCCGCTGAATCAGTCGTGCACATTGGAGGAATCCCATTTGTACGTGCTCGAAGCCGTGCACATTCACATGCAGGGACAGTCCTCTGCAAACAAAAGGAAGATGTTCAAGCTTTAGCCCTTGTTGCAAGATAACGAGAAGCTTGGGGAACCTCTTGTTCCTTGTTGCTTGGGCCAGTCATAAAATCCATTATAGAATCCCTACAGTGCAGAAGGAGGCCATTTAATCCATCAAGTTTGTACCAACCACATCCCACCCAAGTCCTATTCTTGTAAACCCTCATTCACCCTGATAGTAGGTCAATTTAGCACGGCCAATCCATCTAACCAGCACATCTTTGGACGATGGGAAAAAAACCAGAGCACCCAGAGGAAACCTACATAGTTTTGTGGGAGAACATGCAGATTCCACACAGACAATGACCTGAGGCTGGTATTGAACTCGGGACCCTGGCACTGTGAGTCAGCAGTGCTAACCATTGTGCCACCGTTCCTAGCTCAACTTGGCAAACAATCAGCATCCTCCTGGGTGACGACCCTCTGAAATTTGGTTTGGCTGGGGTTGTCCTGACACACGCAAACAGGGAAGCTTCAATGACCGATCTCTATTGCTCTGTGATATTACATACTGAGGGTGGAGACAAACCGTCCTGCCTACTCTGGACTATTTAAAGGTACATTGACCTTGGGAGGAATTTCCTCAGTCTTCGGGTGCGTGCACCAAGCAAAACCCTGGCATAACTGAGCGTTTCGAGCTACTTTCACACCTTGATAAGCATTCCCTTCCCAATTTAGAACATAGAACATAGCACATTACAGCGCAGAACAGGCCCTTCAGCCTTCGATGTTGCGCCGACCAATTAGGAAAAAGCAATGACCCTCTAACCTAAACCATTCCCTTTTCGTCCATAAACTTATCTACAAACCTCTTAAACGCCACCAAACTTGGCGCATCTACAACTGACGCAGGCAGGGCATTCCATACCCTTACCACCCTCTGGGTAAAGAACCTCCCTCTGACATCCGTCCTATAACCACCACCCCTTAATTTAAAGCTATGTCCCCTCGTGCTAGCTTTATCCATCCTGGGAAAAAGGCTATCACTGTCCACCTGATCTAAACCTCTAATCATCTTATATGTTTCAATAAGGTCTCCTCTTAGCCGCCTTCTTTCTAACGAAAACAACCTCAAACCCTCAGCCTCTCTTCATAAGACCTGCCCTCCATACCAGGCAACATCCTGGTAAACCTCCTCTGTACCCTCTCCCAAGCCTCCACATCTTTCTTATAATGTGGGGACCAGAACTGCACACAATACTCCAAGTGCGGCCGCACTAGAGTTTTGTACAGTTGCAACATGACGTTGCGGCTCCGAAATGCAATCCCCCTACCAATAAAAGCTAAGACTCCATATGCCTTCTTAACAACTTATCGACTTGACTGCCTACTTTTAGGGATCTATGCACATGTACACCAAGATCCCTCTGTTCATCAACACTATTAAGAATCCTAACATTAGCCCTCTACTCTACACATTTATTATTCCTGCCATAGTGCATTACCTCACACTTTTCCACATTAAACTCCATTTGCCACCTCTCGGCCCAGCTCTGCAACTTGTCAAGTCTCTCTGCAAACTATAACACCCCTCTTCACTATCTACCACTCCACCGACTTTAGTGTCATCTGCAAATTTACTAATCCATCCTTCAATACCCTCATCCAGATCATTTATAAAAATTACAAACAGCAGGGCCCCAAAACAGACCCCTGAGGTACACCACTTGTAACCGAACTCCACGATGAATATCTCCCATCAACCACCACCCTCTGTCTTCTATCTGCTAGCCAATTCCTAATCCAATTAGCTAAATCACCCTCAATCCCATACATCGGCATTTTCTGCAGAAGCCTTCCATGGGCCACCTTATCGAACGCCTTACTAAAGTCCATATATACCACATCAACCGCCTTACCCCCATCCACCTCTTTGGTCACTTTTTCAAAAAAACTCAATAAGGTTAGTAAGGCACGACCTACCCTTCACAAAAACCATGCTGACTATCCCCAATCAATTCATTTCTCTCTAAATAACTATAAATCCTATCCCTAATAATTCTCTCCAATACTTTGCCCACAACAGAAGTAAGACTCACCGGCCTACAATTCCCCGGAAAGTCTCTCTTCCTCTTCTTGAACAATGGGACCACATTCGCTATCCTCCAGTCTTCCGGCACTATACCCGTAACCAACGACGACCTGAAGATCAGAGCCAGAGGCTCTGCAATCACCTCTCTCGCCTCCCAGAGAATCCTAGGGTAAATTCCGTCCGGCCCAGGGGAATTACCTAACTTCAAACCCTCAAAAATATCTAGCACATCCTCCTTATCTACTTCAATACTTTCCAGTTTGCAACCCTGTATCCCAGTGTTTTCCACAACTACATTTACATCTCCCTGCATGAATACCGAAGAGAAATATTTATTCAGTGCCTCTCCAATCTCTTCAGGCTCCACGCACAACTTCCCACTGCTGTCTATGACTGGCCCTAATCTTGTCCTAACCAATCTTCTATTCTTAACATATCTAAAGAAAGCTTTAGGATTCTCCTTAATCCTATCAGCCAAAGTCTTCTCGTGTCCCCTCTTAGCTCTCCTCAATTCACTCTATAGCTCCCTCCTGGCTAATCTATAGCTATCCATTGCACTAACCGAGCCTTCAAGCCTCATCCTGACATAAGCCTCCTTTTTCCTTTTAACCAGCGAATCAACTTTTTTCGTACACCAAGGTTCCCTTACTCGACCATTTCCTCCTTGCCTGACAGGGACATATTATCAAGGACTCGCAGCAGCTGCTCCTTGAATAAGCTCCACATTTCAGATGTTCCCAGTCCCTGTAGTTTCCTAGTCCAACCTATGCACCCTAATTCCCTCCTTATGGCCTCATAATTACCATTCCCCCAGCTATAACTACTGCCCCTAGCTTCATGCCTATCCCTATCCATCACTAAGGTGAACGTAACTGAATTGTGGTCACTATCACCAAAATGTTCACCAACTTCCACCAATTTAAGCACCTTTGCAGTGTTTAATGATGCAGGGAGTGAGCTGTTTTTACATGAGCAGCTGTTCAATACTAACCCCACAATCACAATGACAAAGTCTAACAGATTCCATCCGTTACGCACGTAGCTGTTCGGGTGCATGAAGAGACCGTAGGCAATGATCTTGAAAAATGTCTCCACAGTGAAAACAATCAGGAAGACGTACTCAACTTGCTCCTGCAAGAGACAGCACAAAGCCATTAATCATGGCAAAGTTCATTCCATCCCACCTCCCAGCCCCCCGCTCAGCCCTGCTTCACGGTCACTCCACCCCATCAGGTCACGCACTTTCCACTGACTCAGCAGTGAGCTCCACAATTGAGGCACGGGAAGGTCAGTGCTGAGGGAGCGCCGCACTGTGGGAGGGTCAGTGCTGAGGGAGCGCCGCACTGTGGGAGGGTCAGTGCTGAGGGAGCGCCACACTGTGGGAGGGTCAGTACTGAGGGAGCGCCACACTGTGGGAGGGTCAGCGCTGAGGGAGCGCCACAGTGTGGGAGGGTCAGTGCTGAAAGAGCGCCGCACTGTGGAAGGGTCAGTACTGAGGGAGTGCTGCACTGCGGGGGGTCAGTGCTGAGGGAGCGCCGCACTGTGGGAGGGTCAATACTGAGGGAGAGCCGCACTGTGGGAGGGTCAGTACTGAGGGAGAGCCGCAGTGTGGGAGGGTCAGTGCTGAGGGAGCGCCGCACTGTGGGAGATTCAGTGCTGAGGGAGCGCCGCACTGTGGGAGGGTCAATACTGAGGGAGAGCCGCACTGTGGGAGGGTCAGTACTGAGGGAGAACCGCACTGTGGGAGGGTCAGTGCTGAGGGAGCACCGCACTGCGGGAGGGTCAGTGCTGAGGGAGCGCCGCACTGTGGGAGGATCAGTACTGAGGGAGAGCCGCAGTGTGGAGGGTCAGTGCTGAGGGAGCGCCGCACTGTGGGAGATTCAGTGCTGAGGGAGCACTGAACTGTGGGAGGGTCAGTGCTGAGGGAGCGCCGCACTGTGGGAGGGTCAGTACAGAAGGAGCGCCGCACTGTGGGAGGGTCAGTGCTGAGGTCAAATGTCAAGGGTCACAGTGCCCGCTAGGCTAAGGATAAAAGTGTACAGTGCTGGTTAGGATAAAAGTCAAAGTGTAGTATGCTTGTTCAATCAATGGTCAAGTGCTCACTAGGTTAAGGAGCACAAAGCTTACTAGGGTTAAGGGTCAAGCAGCACAATGATTACTACGGTTAAGGGTCAAGTCACACAGTGCTTACTAGGGTGAACATAGAATAGGAGGAGGCTATTCAGCCCATCGTTGATCCTGATCATGGCTGATTGGACATTTTACTGGCCTTTTTCTCCACGCTATCTCCACAACCCTTTACATCAACGTTATTTAGAAATCTGTCAATCTCTGCACATATATCTTCGATGACGGTGTTTTCACAGCCCTCTGGCGTAGGGAATTGCAAAGAAACTCAAACCTCGGTGTAAAGACATTTCTCCTCATCTCTGTTCTAAATGGCGTCCCCCCGTGGTTCTATATTCCCCAACCAGGAAATATCCCACCCTCAGCTCCCCTTCTATTCCCTTTAAATTTCTGTCACTTTCAATATGATCACCTCTCATTCTTCACCACTCTGGAGAACACAGGCCCAGTTTGCTCCAATCAGTGCCGCTATCCCCGCACCCCGGTGAACGTTCGCTGTGCTCCCTCAGTGGCAGTAATATCCTCTCTGAGCTGAGGGGACTGTATCTGTAGACGCGTTACTGTGGGTGCAGTCTAACCGACTCCAATATAACTGAAAGAAAACCTCCCCACTCCTGTACACAAAACCTCATGGGTCAAAGTGCACAGTACCGATAAGGTCAGGGGTTAAGAAGTAAGGTGCAAACAGGTGATCCCCGGTTAACGATCAAGCTTCTTGGCACTCAATGAAAAGTCAGTAATCCTTACTGGGGTCACGGGTCAGGGTGTGAGGTACTCACGGGGTTAAGGGTCAGAGTGTGAGGTACTCACTGGCTTAAGGGTCAAGGAATGAAGTTGTCATGGGGTTAAGGGTCAGAGTGTGAGGTACTCTTGGGGTTAAGGGTCAGGCTGTGACGTACTCATGGGGTTAAGGGTCAGGATGTGAGGTACTTTCTGGAGGTGAAGAGTCAGAGTGTGAGGTACTCATGGGGTTAAGGGTCAGGCTGTGACGTACTCATGGGTTAAGGGTCAGGGTGTGAGGTACTTTCTGGAGGTTAAGGGTCAGAGGGTGAGGTACTCACGGGGTTAAGGGTCAGAGGGTGAGCTCGTCACGGGGTTAAAGGTCTGGGTATGAGGTACTCACTGGGTTAAGTTTCAGGGTGTGAGGTACTCACTCGGTTAAGGGTCAGGGTGTGAGGTCATGGGGTTAAAGGTCAGAGTGTGAGGTACTCACGGGGTTAAGGGTCAGGGTGTGACATACTCATGGGGTTAAGGGTCAGGGTGTGAGGTACTCTCTGGTGGTTAAGGGTCAGAGAGTGAGGTACTCACGGAGTTAAGGGTCAGAGGGTGAGCTCGTCACGGGGTTAAAGGTCTGGGTGTGAGGTACTCACCAGGCTATGGTTGACCTGATTGGAATCATCTTCGGGGAATGGAATATGGACGGCTAAGGCCACACAGTTTGCAAAGATGGTCAACAAGATCAAAATGTCAAAGGGTCTGAATTTCAGGTTAAGGAAAAAGAAAGTCTCAAAACACAGTGCTCATGGGAAGGGGAAAAGTGGCACTCCAGTGTCGAACAGCAGTGTAACATTCACTGTCTAACCCCCGTGCTGTACCTGTCCTGGGAGTGTTTGATGGGGGACAGTGTAGAGGGAGCTTTACTCTGTATCTAACCCTGTGCTGTACCTGTCCTGGCAGTGTTTGATGGGGGACAGCGTAGAGGGAGCTTTACTCTGTTTCTAACCCCGTGCTGTATCTGTCCAGGGAGTGTTTGATGGGGACAGTGTAGAGGGAGCTTTACTCTGTATCTAACCCTGTGCTGTACCTGTCCTGGGAGTGTTTGATGGGGACAGTGTAGAGGGAGCTTTACTCTGTATCTAACCCTGTGCTATACCTGTCCTGGGAGTGTTTGATGGGGACAGTGTAGAGGGAGCTTTACTCTGTATCTAACCCCGTGCTGTACCTGTCCTGGGAGTGTTTGATGGGGGGGACAGTGTAGAGTGAGCTTTACTCTGTATCTAACCCCGTGCTGTACCTGTCCTGGGAGTGTTTGATGGGGGGACAGTGTAGAGGGAGTTTTACTCTGTATCTAACCCCGTGCTGTACCTGTCCTGGGAGTGTTTGATGGGGACAGTGTAGAGGGAGCTTTACTCTGTATCTAACCCCGTGCTGTCCCTGTCCTGGGAGTGTTTGATGGGGACAGTGTAGAGGGAGCTTTACTCTGTATCTAACCCCGTGCTGTACCTGTCCTGGGGTGTTTGATGGGGACAGTGTAGAGGGAGTTTATTCAGTGTCTAACGTGATGGACCAGTGAAGGATACTTCCATTCGACGAAGCTGATACAGGCTCTCCGGATGGGGTTGTTGAGGTTGAGGCAGTAGAGGGCTCGCGGAGCCCGATTTCCTGCGCTGTTTCCTTGCGATTTGCTCCGTGAGTGCTGCGTACGTCTCCTTTGCGCGATGGCACTGCCTGGGGGGGTCAGGGGGTCCGCGGCAGACATTCCACCATCAGCTGGCCAGTCCAGAGGCGACTCCTCACTCGCTTCTGATGAAAGGTCAGGCTCGTGACCCTGGTCACCTGCAGAGTGAACCAAGATTGAAATGATCATCCGGAATCTTCCAACCTGGAACTCCCACCCACCCACCAACAGAGCCCCCTTCACTCCACCAACCTCACCCTCCCGCAGAACCGCAAACCACTTGCTCCTGTTTCATCCACAGCTTCACTCTATTTGGCTGCAGAAGGCATCGTAATGCTCAGTGGGTCAGCGCTGAGGGAGCGCCGCACTGTGGGAGGGTCAGTGCTGAGGGAGCGCCGCACTGCTGGAGGGTCAGTGCTGAGGAAGCGCCGCACTGTGGGAGGGTGCTGAGGGAGCGCCGCACTGCTGTGAGGAAGCGCCGCACTGTGGGAGGGTCAGTGCTGAGGGAGCGCCGCACTGCGGGAGGGTCAGTGCTGAGGGAGCGCCGCACTGCGGGAGGGTCAGTGCTGAGGGAGCGCCGCACTTCGGAGGGTCAGTGCTGAGGGAGCGCCGCACTGTGGGAGGGTCAGTGCTGAGGGAGCGCCGCACTGCTGAGGGTCAGGAAGCGCCGCACTGAGGGAGCGCCGCACTGTGGGAGGGTCAGTGCTGAGGGAGCGCCGCACTGCGCTGGGGAGCGCCGCACTGTGGGAGGGTCAGTGCTGAGGGAGCGCCGCACTGCGGGAGGGTCAGTGCTGAGGGAGCGCCGCACTGCGGGAGGGTCAGTGCTGAGGGAGCGCCGCACTGTGGGAGTCTGCTGAGGGAGCGCCGCACTGTGGAGGGTCATGATCTCAAAGTTCCTTCAAATCCTGCACTCCTCCAACACTCCCTATCTCTGTAACCTCCTATAACCCTTTGAAATCTCTGCAGTGCTCCAATTTTGGCCTCTCAAGCGTCTCCGAATTCCCATCGTACCACCATTTGCGGCTGGGCCTTCAGCTGCTTGGGGATGCTCTAAGCTCTGGAATTCCCCTCCTAAACCTCTCCACCCCGCTCACCCTCTCTTTGTGTCTCTTCACGGTGTCTGTCTTTCTTTACGTCTCTCTCTCCCTGTCTGTCTGTCTTTCGCTGTCTTTTTCTCTCTCTCTCTCTTACTCTGTCTCCCTTTCCCTCTCACTCGCTCTGAAACTCTCTCTCTCTCTCTGTCTTTCTCTGTCTTAGAAAGAAAGAACAACACAGCACGGGAAACAAACCCTTCAGCCCAACGAGCCCGTGCTGCCATTTTAACAGTGTGAGTTCCCTCTTCCACCCATGACCCTTGTCTATACTTATGGAAATCCATGTTGGAAACCAGACTGAGGGGAGACTAATTTAGGGACAATTTGTTACACCAATCAGCCTAACAGCACATCTTCTGTGTCTTCTGTCTCTCTCTATCTGTCTCTCTTGGTCTATCTCTCTCTCTCTCTTGGTCTATCTCTCTCTCTCTCTCTCTCTGTCTCTCTCTCTCTCTTTCTTTCTCTCTCTCTCTCTCTTCTGTCTCTGTCTCTCTCTTTCTGTCTCTCTCTCGTCTCTCTCTCTCTCAGTCTCTCTCTGTCTGTCTCTGTCTCTCTCTCTCTCTCTCTGTCACCCTGTGTCTGTCTGTCTGTCTCTCTCTCTCACCCTGTCTCTCACTCTCTTTCTCCCCCTCTCTCTGTCTCTCTCTCTCTTTGTCTCTCTCTCTCTGTCTCTCTCTTCTCTCACTCTCCTTTCTCCCCCTCTCTCTGTCTCTCTCTGTCTCTCTCTCTCTCTTTCTGTCTCTCTCTCTCTTTGTCTCTCTCTCCTCTGTCTCTCTCTCTCACCCTGTGTCTTGTCTCTCTCTCTCTCTCTCTCTCTCTCTCTCCCTGTCTCTCACTCTCTTTCTCCCCCTCTCTCTGTCTCTCTCTGTCTCTGTCTCTCTCTCTCTTTCTGTCTCTCTCTCTCTTTGTCTCTCTCTCTGTCTCTCTCTGTCTCTCTCTCTCACCCTGTGTCTGTGTCTATCTGTCTGTCTGTCTCTCTCTCTCACCCTGTCTCTCACTCTCTTTCTCCCCCTCTTCTGTCTCTCTCTGTCTCTGTCTCTCTCTCTGTTTCTGTCTCCTCTCTGTCTCTCTCTCTCTCTCTGTCTCTCTCTCTCACCCTGTGTCTGTGTCTATCTGTCTG
Source organism: Sphyrna mokarran (assembly GCA_024679065.1). Lineage (NCBI taxonomy): Eukaryota > Metazoa > Chordata > Chondrichthyes > Carcharhiniformes > Carcharhinidae > Sphyrna > Sphyrna mokarran. Next base: position 82,818,841 of record JAGIQG010000013.1, on the reverse strand, counting down.
TCTGTCTGTCTCTCTCTCTCACCCTGTCTCTCACTCTCTTTCTCCCCCTCTCTCTCCTCCTTTAAGAGGCTCTTTGAAAGCTGACCTCTTCGACCAGGTTTTGTGCCTGTTATCGCTGACAGCGGTTCCGAGTTGTGGGTTCCAGTCCGATTCTCCTCCCGCTCTTGTTGATTGGGGATTTACCTCAGTGGGTGAGGCCTGAGGCCTAGCTGGGTGGTAAAGTGGGGGAGTAGCTCGAGTCCCGAGGGGTTTTGTTCCCCGGCCAGCCACACTTGTCACCGCTGGGATTTGAGCTGCTGACCAGTGACAGATTTCCTGACCTCAGCACACAGGGGATCAGCCACCCTGAGCTCATCTCAACGCTTCATTTCCGGAAGATTCCAACACTGCCCCTGAGACACAGAGCAGCGCGCGGAGGTTGCACATCACTTCAGGGCTACTCTCTCACCCCGTGACAGCAACGGCAGAGGCAAGGTGGGGGGGGGGGGGGGGGGGGTGGGAGAGCAGTGAAGAGAGACGGGAGAGGGCAAAGAGCGTTTCCTTGATTTCGGACAGGCAGCTGGATGGAGGAGTCCGAGGGAAAAGGGGGAGGCAGAGCTGGAGGGAGAGGTGGATGGGAGAGGAGGAGATGGAGGGAGGAGGGAACCAAGGCAGCTGCACTGGAGCAAAAGACTTTGCGGGGAGGGGAGAGGTGAAGGAAGGGGGAAGAACAGTCAAAGGAAGTGATGGGGCAAAGAGCAATGGAGGAGATTGATGGAGGAGGAGGAAGGAGAGGGACAGTAGGGAGGGGGAGTTTGGATGAGGCTAAGGGAGGGAGACTGAAGGTGGAGAGGCTGGGTGAGGAAGGGGCTGAGGGAAGGACAGGCTAAGGGAGGCACAGAGGTTGAGGGAGGATGAGGCTGAGTGAGGCAGAGGCAAAAAGATGGAGGAGTGAGGGGGGGAGGGGCTGAGGGAGGGAGAGGTGGAGGGAAGGGAAGGCTGAGGCAGGAGGAAGCTGAGGAAGGGGGACAGGCTGAGGGAGGAGAAGAGTGAACTGAAAGATTAACTAGATCAGCACCTCAACAGAACATTCTGTTGTGAAATTCTTTATTACGAAGCGAGAATTCACAAGGGGAAGACAGAGAGACAGAGAAAGAGAGAGAGACAGAGAGAGAGAGAGAGAGATAGAGAGGGAGAGAGACAGAGACAGAGAGAGAAAGAGAAAGAAAGAAAGAGAGAGAGACAGCAAAAAAGACAGAGAGAGAGACAGAGACAGAGAGAGACAGAGACGGAAAGAGACAAGGAGAGAAAACAGAAAGAAAGAGAGACAGAGAGGGAAAGACAGAGAGAGAGAGACAGAGAGAAAGACAGAGGGAAAGACAGAGAGAGAGAGAAAACAGAGAGAGAAAAAGAGAGAGAGAGAGACAGAGAGACAAAGAGAAAGACAGAGGGAGAGAGAGCAAGAGACAGAGAGAGAAAGACAGAGAGAGAGAGAAAAAGAGAGACAGACAGAGAGAGATACAGAGAGACAGAGAGAAAGAGACAGAGAGAGACAGAGAGAGAAAAAACAGAGAGAAAGAGAGTCAGAGAGGGAGAGATAGAGAGACAGAGAAAGACAGAGAAAGAAAGACAGAGGGAGAGAGAGCAAGAGATAGAGAGAGAAAGAGACATCGAGAGAGAGAGACAGAGAGATAGAGAGAGACAGAGAGAGAAAGAGGGAGAGAGAAAAGAGAGAGAGACAGAGAGAAAGAGAGAGAGAGAAAAGCGACAGAGAGAGAGAGAGACAGGGGCATAGACAGAGGGATAGAGAGAGGGGAGGGTGACAGAGAAAGAGAGGGGGGGTGACAGTGAGAGAGAGAGAGACAGAGACAGAAAGAGAGACACAGAGTGAAGAAGATTGAAGAAAATAATAAACAGAAAAAGACAGAGAGAAAGAGTGAAACATTGAGAGAAAGAGGATAAGAGAGACACAGAGAGAGTGACAGAAGGAAAGAGTGAGAGAGGTTGACAGGAGGAAAGAGATAAAGAGATAGAGAGGGACAGAGAGATACATAGGGAACGAAACAGAAGGAGAGAGACAGAGAGAGAGACATTGCTGACCATTGCTGGGTAACATATTTGACATAAAATTCCCCATCCAAAAAAAGCCCGGAGACAGAATGAGCCTCTCGATGTGATAAAACACCATCACAGGCAACACGAAGAAGGAGTTCCAAGGTGCAGCAATGTGATGATAACTTGGAGAGAGATCTGGGTGAAAAACTCAAACACACTCACCCTTGTGACTGTCTGCTTCATACATCCTGACCCAGGGTGATATCCCCAGGGGAAGGTATCGATGGGACAGGGCAGGATGTGGCAGCGTTTTCTCCCCAATTCCACCACTTTGTCAGCCAGCCAGTCCCACTCAGCAACCTGCAGGAAGTAAAAATCAGATCGGACAGTGAAATCTCCTCCTGAATATTAATTCCCGTTGTATAATCCACATTGCCTTCTGTCCTGTTAGAGCTGGATGTGACAGTGTCTGCCTGGCCACACAGATTAATCCCACTTCCAAAAGGGGCAGCTCAGGCTGGGGGTGTGCACAGACTTAAAGGGGGCAGTTTGTGGGGGCCAGGCCAGGATAAATAACTTCACGCAGGAAGCTCCTCATCCCCTGCACTCCCCCTTTCCCATCCCCACATCTTTATCTCATTATCTGTCAATGTCTCACTCTCATCATCCATATTGGCACCGTGGTTAGCATTGCCAGGAACCCGGATTCAGTTCCAGTCGTGGGTCACTGTCTGTGTGGAATCTGCATGTTCTCCCCGCGTCTGCATGGGTTTCCTCTGGTTTCCTCCTGCAGCTGAAAGACGTGCTGGTTGGGTGCATCTAAATTTTCCCTTCATGTAACCAAACAGGCGCCGGAGTGTGGCGACTAGGCAACACAGTAACTTCATTGCAGTGTTAATGTAAGCTTTACTTGTGACATTAATAAATAAATAAATAAATTTGGACTTTCAGAAAGTATTTGGTACGGTGTCACCCAACCGGTTTTTTGATTTGATTTATTATTGTCACATGTTTTGGGTTACAGTGAAAAGTATTGTTTCTTGCATGCTATACAGTTCATAGAGCACAGAAAGGAGAAGGACACAAGATGGTACAAAATATAGTGTTAGTTATAGCAAGAGTGTAGAGAAAGGTCAATTTAGTGCGAGGTAGGTCCATTCAAAAGTGATGGTAGCAGGGAAGATGCTGTTCTTGAGCAGGTGACCTCAGTCTTTTGTATCTTTATCCCAAGGGAAGAAGGTGGAAGAGAGAATGGGTGGGATTTTACAGCCTCGTTTGACCCGAGACTGGAAAATCCTGCCCGAGGTCAAAGACCTTCCGTCCCCCGACTGCTCCGATTCCAATGTGAGTAGGGTGGTAGAATTCCGATGAGTGTGTCTTGGGTGCGTGGGGTCTTTAATTATGCTGGTTGCTTTTCCAAGGCAGTGGGAACTGTCAACAGAGTCAATGGATGGGAGGCTGGTTTGTTTAAAATTAAAGTTTATTTATTTGTGTCACAAGTAGCCTTGCATTTACACTGCAATGAAGTTACTGTGAAAATCCCCTGGTTGCCACACTCTGGCGCCTGTTCGGGTACACTGAGGGAGAATTTAACATGGCCAACTCACCTAATCCACACGTCTTTTGGACTGTGGGAGGAAACCGGAGCACCCGGAGGAAACCCACGCAGACATGGGGAGAGCATGCAGATTCCGCACAGGCAGTAACCCAATCTGGGAACTGAATCCCGGTCCCTGGCGCTGTAAGATAACAGTGCTAACCCACTGTGCCACCTTGCTGCCCTTCTGGTGGGACGGGGCTTCATTCACAACCCTTTGTAGTTTCTCGCGGTCTTGGGCAGAGCAAGAGCCATACCAAGCTGTGATACAACCAGAAAGAATGCTTTCTATGGTGCATCTGTAAAGGTTGGTGAGAGTTGCAGCTGACATGCCAAATTTCCTTAGTCCCCTGAGAAAGAAGAGGCATTAGTGAGCTTTCTTAACCATAGTGTTGGTGTGGGGGGACCAGGACAGGTTATTGGTGATCTGAACACCTAAAAACTTGAAGCTCTCGCCCATTTCTATTTTGTCCCCTTTGATGTAGATAGGAGCATGTTCTCCTTTATGCTTCCTGAAATCGCTGACTATCTCTGTTTACTGACACTGAGGGGAGATTATTATCATTGCACCATTTCACCAGATTCTCTATCTCTTTCCTGTACTGTGTCTCAGCATAATTTGAGATCCGATGCATTACAGTGGTTCATCAACAAATCTAAAAATTGAATTGGAGGGGAATTTAGCTGTACTGTCATAGGTGTATAAGGGATATAGTAGGGGGCTGAGAACACAACCTTGTGTTGAGGATAATCGTGGAGGAAGTGTTATTGTCTATCTTTACTCATTGAGGTCTGTGGGTTAGGAAGAGGGTTAGAAATCCAGTCGCAGAGGGAGGAGGTTGGTTTGCAAATTGGAAATGTTTCGGATTGATGGGTCTTTGGCAGTGGGATTTGGCTAAGAGATAGGAAGCAGAGGGTGGCTATAGATGGGCATTTGTCAGACCGGAGACAAGTTGAAAGTGGTGTTTTCCCAGGGATCAGTGTTGGGGCTCTTGCTTTTCTGGTTTATATAAACAATTTAGAGATGGGTGTTGAGGGCACAATCTTTAAATTTGCTGATGATACTAAGCTGAGGAGAATAGTGAAGTGTGAGGATGATGCTGAGTGATTTCAAAGGGACATTGACAAGTTGGCCAATGGACAGATACCTGGCACTTGGACTTCAATGTAGCAAAATATGAGATCATGCATTTTGATAGCAGAAACATGGGAAGATGATTCAGGCTCAAAGGGTCATCTTTGAGAAGAGTACAGTAGCAGAGGGACTGCACGGTCATAAAAATCAAGTGAAGAAGGAGATCATTCGGCCCATCAAGCCCATCCTATCCCTGTAAGCCCCATATATTTACCCCCTGACACTGAGGAACAATTTAGCATGGCTAATCTATCTTTAACCTGCGTATCTCTGGGAGAAAACTGGAGCACCCAGAGGAAACCCACATAGAGATGGGGAGAAAGTACAAACGCCACAAGGATGGACACCTGGGGCTGGAATTGAACCTGGATGCCTGGTGCTGTGAGGCAACCATCGTACATCATTCTCTGCAGGTGGCCAGTCAAGTTGAACCAGTTGTTAAGAAAGACTTATTGGGTCCTTGGGTTTATAAACAGAGGCATAGAGTATACAAGCAAGGAAGTGATGCTACACCTTTACAAATCATCAGTCAGACCACACTCAAAGTATTGTGTTCCACTTCTGGGCAACTTATTTAAGGAAGGATGTTAAAGCCCTCATGAGAGAGAGTGCAAAGGAAATTTACTAGAATTAAATGAAGAATTTTAGTCACAAGGGAAGATTGGACAAATTGGGCTCATTACTTTTGGAGCAGAGAAGATTACGAGGTGGCCTTATTAAGGTATTTGAAATTCTGGACAACTTTGACACAGTAAAAAAGGATATTCTGTTTCCACTAGTTGGTATATCAGTGATGAAGGGGGTCACAGGTTCAAGATGGTCAGCAAAAGAGCTAGGAGTGAGATGAGGAGAAACTGTTTCCTCAGGGATTGTTGGGTTTTGGAAAGCCCTGCCTTCGATCATAAAATCCTACAGTGCAAAAAGAGACCCTCAGCCCATCAAGGTTACACCAACCACAATCTCACCCAGGCCCTATCCCCATAACCCATTACCCTAGTTAGTCCCCCTGACACTAAGGGACAATTTAGCATGGCCAATCCACCTAACTCTCACATCTTTGGACTGTGGGAAACCCACCCAGACATGGGGAGAATGTGCAATCTCCACTTAGGCAGTGACCCAAGCCAGGAATCGAACCCTGGCGCTGTGAAGTAGCAGTGTTAACCACTGTGCCACCGTACCTCCTTTATCACTTATAGTTTTAGAGGTCACGAATGTGATTTATTGTTGATAAGGGTTGTATTCAGTAGTAATGAGGAGCAGGTATCGTTTCAAACCAGAATATATATGATGCATTCTAGCTATTGTCTCTTCAGTACTATGTCATTGAATCCTACAGTGCAGAAGGAGGCCATTTGGCCCGTCGCGTCTGCACTGACCACAATCCCAGCCAGACCCTATCCCCACAACTCCTTACCTTAGCTAGTACCCCTGACATTAAGGGCAATTTACCACAGCCAATTTACCTAACCCACACATCTTAAATTTCTTTGATAGAGGGATATGGTCCACAGAAGAGAAGGAGGTTTTAGTTCATTCGGGCAGCATGGTCAGTGCAAGCTTGGAGGGCTGAAAGGCCTGTTCCTATGCTGTCATTTTCTTTGATCTTTGATCTTTGGACTGTGGGAGGAAAACCGGAGCACCTGGAGGAAACCCACGCAGACATGGGGAAAACATGCAGGCTCTACACAGACAGTGACCCAAGCCGGGAATCAAATCCGGGTTCCTGGCACTGCGAGGTGGCAGTGCTAATCACTGTGGCACCTAGGTCCAAGCCAGGAATCGAACTTGGGTTCCTGGCACCGTGAGCTGTTAGTGCTAACCACTGTGCCACCTAGATCCAAGCCGGGAATCGAACTTGGGTTCCTGGTACTGCGAGGTGCCAGTGCTAACCACTCTGCCACCGTGCTGTTTAGATCCATCACCTTCCCCATCGCAGTAGCATATGTCACTGAATCTGAGAAACTGTCATAGTCTAATGATCTACTGGTGAAAAATAAAGAACATCAGCAAATCTAGTTGGTGGCATCACTCACTGTAGCTGGTCTAACACACCAGTATTGACAAATCGTACTAATTTTTCTTTGACTTCCTGCAAACTGCATATGGGACCACTCTTGCTTTGAGAATTTTTTTGGTTGACTACCGGGGGGTTTATCTTGAGTTTCACTGAACACCCTTTGTTGAGCTAAATAACTCTTCGAATATCCTTAACCAGGAGGCGTTCTGGCATCCACCAATCTGTTGACAGAACTCCAGTTAAGATTTATTTCCTCCAACCACGTTCTTCCAAATAGAGGTGGAAAATTATCACGGAACAGGTGGACAGGAGGCACGGGAGCAAACTGCTGCCTCGCAGTGCCACAGACCCGTGTTCGATTCCTGCCTCGGGCCACTGCGTGTGTGGAATCTGCACATTCTCCCTGTATCTGTGTGGGTTTCCTCCAGGTGCTCCAGTCTCCTCCCCCACAGTCCATAGATGTGTGGATTAGCAAGGATCGGCCATGCCAAGTTACCCCTTAGTGTCAGGAGGATTAGTTATGAGAATAGGACATTGGTGGAATTGTCAGTGCAGAATCGATGGGCCAAATGGCCTCTTTCTGCACTGTAGATTCTATAATTCAATATGAGGCAACTGTTTGTCTACTCAACTCTACACTGACCTTTTAACAGCACAATCTCTTCCATGTGTGTCCTTAAAGTCACATCAGCCGGAAGATGCTTCAGTTTTGCTGGTGTGTGTAGTCTCAGGAATTAAAGATACAGCGGTGACAGTTCCAAACTCCATCCTAATGTGTTGTCTACTTAACTTCAGAACCACCCAGAATCCATGTGGTTTTCCCTGTATGGATAAGACGTTCAGCTGGAGCTCTTCATCCCATTCCTGGACGTTTTCTTCCACACAGTCGGAATTCTGTTCTTCCACATTGTAAATTATTTTTGTCCAACGCAATATGTTCTTCTTCTTCTGAAATCTCTTCTCGGGGAAGCTGGTCTAGCCCAATAATGCTGCCCATTCTGTTACAATTCTTACATTGACTTTCCTCCCTCCAGCGCTCATTCGCTGAGTGGCCCGTGTGGGAGCATCTGTGACGTGATTGTGGCTGTTCTGACTCCTTGTGGGCAGTTCCCAACTTCATTCCTGCACCAAACACTGAAGCCTCTTTCGCAGCCAGTTCCATCGACACTGTGATTTCTCCAAAGGCAAAATGTCTTCAGTAAGCAATGGTCTTTGGACAGCCTCGCTTTGGAGGCAGCAAACTAAACGATCTGGAAGAGTATCTTCTAATGGCTCACCCAACAGAAATGTTGTGGCAGCCTATTTAAGATTGCTACAAACAGGGCAATGTTTTCGCCTTCCGCTTGCTCCTTCAGAAGAACCTGAACCAAAGAACAAAGTAGAAAGAAAATTTCAGCACAGGAACAGGCCCTTCAGCCCTCCAAGCCTGCACTGACCCATGCTGCCCAACTTAACTAAAGCCCCCGGAACCATATCCCTTTATATCCGTCCTATTCATATCTGGACACCCCTTAAAAGTCACTACCGTATCCACTTCCACTACCTTCCCTGGCAACGAGTTCTAGGCACCCACCACCCTCTGCCTTGTACATCTCCTTTAAACCTTGCCCATCGCGCCTTAAAATTTTGGCCTCTAATAAGTTACTCTTCCACCCTGGAGAAAAGCTTCTGACTATCCACTCTGTCCATGCCTCTCATAGTCTTGTAGAATTCTATCAGGTCGTCCCTCAACCTCCGTCATTCCAGTGAAAACAAACCAAGTTTCTCCAGCCTCGCCTCATAGCTTGTTTGATGATTGATAGCTCTGGAGAGTAAAGTTCTGTGAAGATGTTTTGTTAAGTCATTCGTACATTTTGCTTCATGTCTTTGCTGGATAAACAAAGCCCAGAGCAAAATGAAGGTTTTACTTTCTATTGTATTGAGAAAAGCTGGCGCGAGCAACGCAATTTCAATTTTATTCGCTTGTACAGAATACTGAAAATACTCAGCAAAGAAACTCCATCATTCTTTCTTTTCATTGAGATCCTAATTATCAGTCTTTTCTCTTGCAAGCACAAGCAACTCACACTCAGTGTCTTCCCAGTACTTCCCTTTTTACCCTAGAAACCGTTAATTTGAAGCTTTTTCTCAACTGGCCCCAGCCATACAGAAAGCATCCAGTTATTGTAGGTGTCCATCACATGCTGTTTCTGACTTCGAAAAACAATTCTTGCAGCCGCTGATATTTGCCTGCATTGTGTACCCTTCAGGAATGCAATCAATTTCTAGCTAACCCAGCATGCCTTCTGAGTTTTAACATGAGGTCAAGTCAATAGTGTTAATTAACCCTCACAGTCTAGCATTTAAATGTAATTGCATCAGTGTAAATATCTTAAAATGAAGTCTTTGTGTGGACTGCAGCAAACAGGACTAAGCACACACAGGATCTCTCAGCTCTCCTCGGCCTTCTGACATTCAAAACATGGTGACCCACAATATTTCTTTTCCTTCTAGAAACTTTTTTTGATGTTATCAACTAAATAAAATATACCAGATACTGCCTGGAATCTCACCCTTATCTGATTGGGGGAAAAAAACTGTTTTAAAACCACAGAGAGAGCTTTTTGTTTGATTTGGTCTTTTTGACAGTTTCAATCTTCAATCCTGTTGTTGCCTCTTGTTGGGTCCATTCATTCCTTTGATCAGACAAAGGGACAACATTTATTCAGGGCTTTCAAAATGGGTTTCTTTTATTGAACAGAACTTAAGAAAATTAACATGACAGAAGACAAAAGAAAAGGCAAAGTGAACTTGGGAGCTGGTTTCGACTGCCAGACCCCGTATTCAATTTTTTAACAGGATCTTAAAACTGAACTGAAAACACACACTAAAATCCACATTATATCTCAACCCTTATCTTGTTATTGTAGGTGTCTGTCACAAACTGTCTCTGACTTAGAAAACCAATTCTTGCAGCTGTTGTTGTTTGCCTGCAATGTGTACCCTTCAGGAATGCAGTTAATTTCTAGCTAATCCAGCATGCCTTCTGAGTTTTAACACATAGTCAAGTCAGTAGTGTTAGTTAACCCTCACAGTCTAGCATTTAAATGTAATTGCACAGGTGTAAATATCTTAAAATGAAGTCTTTGCGTAGACTGAAGCAAACAGGACTTAACACACCCAGGATCTCTCAGCTCTCTTCAGTCTTCCAATATTCAATACATGAGGACCCACAATATTTATTTTCCTTCTAGAGTCTTTTCTTGATGTTATCAACTAAATAAAATCCAAACTCATTGCCAATTTCCTTTTTTGTAATGTCCTAACTACATTGGGTTGTGGGTTTTAAACATAAAAAAAAGCTATGGTTTTACATACATAGATTCAAGATAACACACAACAGGTTTATTCTGAAAGAATATATGAGGAAGGGTACAATTAGACAGACACTAAAGGCAGCAGTCATAGAATCATTGAAACCCTACAATGCAGAAAGAGGCCCATCGAGTCTGCACCAACCACAATCCTGCCCAGGACCAACCTCACATTCCTACATATTTACCCACTAATGCCTCTAACCTACGCATCTCAGGACACTAAAGGGCAATTTAGTATGGCCAATCAACCTAACCCACGTCTTTGGACTGTGGGAGGAAACACAGAGGAAACCCACGCAGACATGAGGAGAATGTGCAAACTCCACACACACAGTGACCTGAGCTGGGAATCAAACTCAGAGCTCTGGAACTGTGAAACAGCAGTGCTAATCGCTGTGCTACTGTACTATTGTTCAAGTGGACAAGGAGGCAACAAAGCCATATGGAATGCTCTCCTTCATTGGCAGAGGTATAGAATATAGAAGTAAGAACATAATTTCAGAATTGTATGGAACACTGCTTAGACCACAAACTGGAGTATTTTGTGCAGTTCTGGTCATCACATTACAGGAAGGATGTAATTACTCTGGAGAGAGTGCAGAAGAGGTTTAAATGAATGTTGCCAGGGTTGGAAAAGTGTAGTCATGAGGAGAGATTGGATAGATTGCGGTTATTTTCCTTGGATCAAAGAAGGCTTAGGAGCAATTTGATAGATATCTGAAGAGATAGAGCAGAGTAGATGGAATAGAATTATTTCCCTTGGTGGAGAATTCTAGACATGATGTAGAGATGCTGGCGTTGGACTGAGGTAAACACATTACTCTTCGTCAGGGTAACCTCGAAAGCTTATGAGGTTACTATCAAATAAATTGGTTGGACTTAAACCTGGTGTTGTCAGACTTCTTATGGAGAATTCTAGAATCAAGGGACATAGACTCAAGATAGTGTAGAGTGAACATGAAGAAGAACTTTATTGCGTAGAGGGCAGTGGGTGTCTGGAATTCACTGCCAGAGATGGTGGTGGAGACAGAGACTCCAACTCTTTTAAAAAGTACCTGGATCTGGTTCATAAATGCTGTAAGCTACAGGGCTATAGGTGCTGGAAGGTGGAATTAGAATGGGCATCTAGATGTCCCTGGGCTGGCATGGACAAGATGGGCCTAATGTCCTCCTCTGTGCTGTAACTTTTCTATGGTTCTATAGATAAATAGAGACAGTAATAAACAGATAGAGATACATTTATAGAAAGACAGACAGTGACAGTGAAGGAGGCAGAGAGAGGGGAGAATGACTGATACTGTGAGAGATGGAATGAAAAAGACATGGTGATGGACAGATAGAGGGAGGTAATAGAAACCATTTGTCGTTCTTGAGTGGCAGCCTGTGTGGTTTTCCCAGTTTAATTACAGGATGGCCAGATCCTGGGTGGATTGCAGATTAATGGACCCACCACAATCAGGATAATGGAGGGATGGTACTGGAGTCTGTAATTACCCAGCCTGTAGTTAAATACTGGCCTGGGGAATGCGATGCTGCAATAGTCACCCAGGGTTGAGACCCTCAGACATCATTTCTTTTTTCTAACGTGGAGATGTGGGCATTACGCAGTAGCCAAATCACGTGCACAGCAAGATCCCATGAGCACCAATTTAATAATGGTCAGATCGCCCTGTGATGCGCTGAGCCCGACCCACCTCCCATACCCTGAGCGGCAAGAGTGAGTGTAGGACACAGATTGATGGCAGTATTGTTAAAGGAGAGCAAAAATTGGGGATTTGATTTACAGGAGTGAGGAGGGCCTACTTTATCTCTTTTTTTAACCTCTGCTAGCTGGTGAGTGGTTTTCTTCTTTAAGCCTTGGGCTTATTTTGCTAAGTTTTTGTAAATTGTTGAATGGGCAGAAGCTGGGTGGGGGCATTTCAGTCCCATGGAAGGCATGTCCTGCGACATGTGGGAACTCTGGGACATGTCCTGTGTCTTGGAGAGCACTACCCACCCAGGAAATATCTTCAGCTGGAGAAGAATAACCGCTGCGCCCTGAAGTCTGAGTGGGAAAAAAGATGCGACTGAATGGTAGCTCTTTCAGAAGGCCAGCAATGTTACAATGGGCCGAGTGGCCTCCTCCTGAGCCTGGCAAGGGCTGCCAAGTGGCTCCCCTGAACCTGGCAACCCCCAGCTGAGATCCAAAGAGGTTTGCCATACAGAAGGAAGGTGGTGCTGCGAATGTTCAGACTTTGAGCTGCAGTCCTCTTCCTGATTTTGCAATCAGCAGCCATGCTAATAGCTGACGGTTCTCTCTCCCCCTTCTTTCTGTCTCTGTTCAATCCAACCAATAAGATGTTCGTGGCGTGACTTCGATATTGAGCAAAACCCACCCACCTGAATGAACGACATATCCGCTTGTGGATTGGGAAAGTAGGGGTGAAGGAGGAAGTTTCTGCAGCAAATTCAGTGTTCCTGCAGAGAGGGAGAAGGTTAGAGTGAATCTCCTGCAGTCTCACTGTTTCTGCACTCACACAGTGCACGGATACTGTAGCAGCCTGTGTGCTTCCTGCACAGATACTGTAGCAGCCTGTGTGCTTCCTGCACAGATACTGTAGCAGCCTCTCCCTCTGTTTCCTGCACACCTTGGCTTTGGGAGCCCGTTCACACTCTGCCTATTCCTGCAGCGATGGATTCCTCTCAGCTTCCAGACAGTAAGGGTCTCCAGACTCTCCAGGATATCGCCAACAGGCTTCGCATCCTCTCCATCAAAGCGACAAGCGCCTCCAATTCAGGGTGAGACATCTCTCCCCCTCCCCCGTCTCTGACTCCTCACTCCTTCTCCATACTCTCCCTCGTTATCTCTCTCCTGGCACGCTTTCCCCAGCTCTCTCTCCCTTCCTCCATTCTTTTCCCCTCTGCTATCAGATTCTCTACACGTGTTTCCACCCCCAACCCCATCCCCATCCCCATCCCCATCCCCATTTCATTGTATCTCCACATTTCAGGAGAGTCTCTCTCTCTTTCTCCCCTCTCTCTATTCCAGTAGAGTGTGTATGTATCTTTTCCAATTTTCTACATTTCAGGAGAGTGTGTGTGTCTCTCTCTCTCCTCTCTATATTCCAGTAGTTGGTGTGTGTGTGTGTGTGTCTTTCTATCCCCTCTCTATGTTCTAGTAGTCATTGGGCACGTGTGTATGTCTATCTCTCTCTCCCTTACCCGCCCCCCCCTCCTGTATATATTCCAGTAGTGTGTGTGTGTGTCTATTTCACTGGGGTATGTCACTCTGAAAACAGTAAGAAGTCTGACAACACCAGGTTTAAGTCCAACCGATTGAACTTAAACCTGGTGTTGTTAGACTTCTTAACTGTGTTCACCCCAGTTCAATGCTGGCATCTCTACAGTATGTCACTCTGACTCAGCACTTCCTCATTGTTAGTATGGATGCTTCTTCCAAAGCTCTGCGAGACTATCAGGCTGTTGCTGTGTTGATTTTTTTTTTCTTGGTTTGGAAGAAATGTATTTGGGTCAGTATTGGGAATGAAGGTTATTTTGAAATCTGGGAAGGGGATGGAATCACTCCACCTTTGTCAGCATTTTTGCCATGAGTGAGGTGAATTCCATTTCTGTGCTGTTCCCTCCGCTGCAGGTAGTGCACAGACTGAATAAGTGTGCTTTATTGAGCAAACCCCGGCTTCTAATTTGGAGAATAGAGGGGGAGGCAAATTTTCATGAGTCACTCACGGAGGGGAAGTGGGAGCAGAATTAGAAACTACTGGACAAAGGGATATATTTGGAGGACTGTGGTGCCACACACACACTGTTTTAATGATGGGAGCTTGCTCTTAGAGGGCTAGCATGGATAGGATGGGCTGAATGACCTCTCCTGTGCCCACACAAGTCTTGATTTCAGAGATGTGTTGTGGGGGAGAGCAAGGGAAGGGAGGAATTAGCTCTTGGATCAAGTCTTTCAATGGGGAAAGAGCAAAAGAGGTGTCTTTTTTGATCATAGAAATCATAGACACCCCTATGATGCAGAAAGAGACTATTCGGTACATCGAGTTTGCACTGACCACAATCCCACCCAGGTCCTATCTCAATATACTCAAATAATTACCACTAATTTCTTTAACCTCTGCATCTCAGGACACTAAAGGGCAATTTTAGCACAGCCAATCAACCTAACCTGCACATCTTTGGAGTGTGGGAAGAAACCGGAGCACCAGAGGAAACCCATGCAGACACAGGAAGAACATGCAAATTCCACACATAGTAACCCAAGGCAGGAATTGAACCTGGGTCTCTGGCACTGCAAGGCAGCTGTGTTAACTAGTGTGCCACCCTTCTCACAGCAGTAGGGATGGAGGTGAGTGAGTGCCTCAGCAGAATGCCTTGAACATGTACCCAAAGTGGGTTGAACATTAGACCAGAGGTGTTGCCAACCTCCCCCTCAATTGCACTTGGGGACTGCGAACAATTTTGACCTCCTCTACACTTGAGAGATCTACTTGTATTGGAGGCTGTTCAGAGAAGGTCCCCGGATCAATTTCTGGGGTGAAGAGGGGAAGCTTTATCTTGAGGGAAAAGGTTGAGCGAGTCGGGGCCTGAACCCATTGGAAATTATAAGAATGAGAGGGGATCTTATTGAAACGTCTCGGATTCTGAGGGGGAAGAGAGGGTTTGACAGGGTGGATGATGAGAGGATGTCTCCCCCCGCCCTATTGTTGGGGTGGTATCTAGAACTGTGGGTGGGGGGGAAGGCTTCACAGTTTGAGAATGAGGGAGGGTCTCCCATTGAAGACAGATGAGGAGGAATTTCTTCTGAGCGGTCGGTCTATGGTGCTCCCTCCACCCCACCCCACCCCACCCCACCCCCTGCCTCCCCCGCTCCGGACAGCAGTGGGGGGGGCTGTGGCTCACTGAATATATTTAAGGCTGAGTTTTGATCCACTGTGATTTTGATCAATAGGATAGCAGGACTCAAGGGGCTGAATGACATTGTTAATTCAAATGCTTGTCTCCCCTCAGGCAGCTATGGGAGATCCCACAGCCATGACTGGAAGTGGCTACGGGGGAACTCTTTTTCCTGTGTCCTGGGACCCAATCACTGAGAGAACAAGTGTGTAGGTCATTTACCTTGCTCTCTGTGGGATCTTCCAGTGCCTGAGGCATTTTCTTTGTCCCAGGAGAGCGGAGTGTAAAAATTAAACATTGGTTTTGGGCCTTTTGTTGAATGAACTGAGGTTATCACAGGTTTTTCACCCTTAAACAC
Organism: Sphyrna mokarran; assembly: GCA_024679065.1. Taxonomy (NCBI): domain Eukaryota; kingdom Metazoa; phylum Chordata; class Chondrichthyes; order Carcharhiniformes; family Carcharhinidae; genus Sphyrna; species Sphyrna mokarran. Next base: position 82,803,445 of record JAGIQG010000013.1, on the reverse strand, counting down.
ATCAACATGATTCACCTCAAGCACTCGCTGTGAGAGCAACTTCCACACACTGCCCACTCTGTGGGGAAAGAGCTTTCTCTTCAATTCTCCCCCTCCCCATTTGGTTTGTTAGTGGCTGTCTTACGTTGTTGGGTTTCCTAGTTCAGCTCTGGTTTAAAAACATTCTTGCTGTAACCCAACCCTTCAAAAATAATTTGAAACTCTGAGTGAGAACACCTTCTGGCCCTTCCTCCCCACCCCAGGCAGCTGAAGGCACGGCCACCAATGGTGGAGCAATGGGAGTTGGGGAGATGCTGGAGAGGACGGATTTGGAAGAGCGCCGAGATCTTGGCAGGTTGGAGGAGGTGACAGATGGGGAGGGCTGGAGGAGGTGACAGATGCGGGGGTGTTGTAGGGGCTGGAAGAGGATAAGAGGGTTATTGTATGGGATGGAGGGGGTTTGTAGGGGTTGGAGGAGGTTACAGAGATAGGGGGGGTTACAGAGATGGGAGGTGTTGTAGGGGCTGGAAGAGGATAAGAGGGTTATTGTATGGGCTGGAGGAGGTTAGAGATGGGGGGGGGTTTTTGCAGGGGCTGGGGGAGGTTACAAAGATGGGGGGGAGGGGTTTTGCAGGGGCTGGAGGAGGTTACAGAGATGGGGGAGGGGTTTGCAGGGGCTGGAGGAGGTTACAGAGATGGGGGGGAGGGATTTGCAGGGGCTGGAGGAGGTTACAGAGATGGGGGGGGGGGTTTGCAGGGGCTGGAGGAGGTTACAGAGATGGGGGGGAGGGGTTTGCAGGGGCTGGAGGAGGTTACAGAGATGGGGGGAGGGGTTTGCAGGGGCTGGTTACAGAGATGGGGGGAGGGGTTTGCAGGGCTGGAGGAGGTTACAGAGATGGGGGGGTGGGGTTTGCAGGGGCTGGAGGAGGTTACAGAGATGGTGGGGAGGGGTTTGTAGGGGGTTACAGAGATGGGGGGGGGGGTTTGCAGGGCTGGAGGAGGTTACAGAGATGGGGGGGAGGGGTTTGCAGGGGCTGGAGGAGGTTACAGAGATGGGGGGTGGTTTGTAGGGGCTGGAGGAGGTTACAGAGATGGAGGGGTTTTGTAGGGCTGGAGGAGGTTACAGAGATGGGGGGAGGGGTTTGTAGGGGCTGGAGGAGGTTACAGATGGGGGGAGAGGGGGGAGGAGGTTACAGAGCAGGGGCTGGAGGACAGAGATGCAAGACAGAGATGGGGGGGAGGGGTTTGCAGGGGCTGGAGGAGGTTACAGAGATGTGGGGGGAGGGGTTTGCAGGGGCTGGAGGAGGTTACAGAGATGGGGGGGGAGGGGTTTGCAGGGGCTGGAGAGGTTACAGAGATGGGGCAGGGGCTGGAGGAGGTTACAGAGATGGGGGGAGGGGTTTGCAGGGGCTGGAGGAGGTTACAGAGATGCGGGCGTGGCATTACAAAGATGGGGAGGGGGATGAGGTGCCCCCTTGAATTTGAAAAGGAAGGTTAGAATTATAAGTTGGGACAGCCAGGTAGGGAGTTGCTAGACTGGGGGTGAATGGAGAATTAGTGAAGCCAGCATCAGTGATGGACTCTGAATGTGGTGCTCGATGAGGTTAAACTCTGAATGTACACAGCTCCTGAAGCCTTGCATTGTTGCTAAGCAACCTAAATCTTCTTAATACAAGCTGGGAGATGGGGGAGGGGGTTTGATGGGAGGGAGGCAGGGTGTCAGGGCAAAGAGTACGGAGTTAGGTTCAGTGTTTTGGAATAGCAGCAACGCTAAATGTGTTCAGTTTTCTCTGTAGAATTCAATCTCTGGTAACAAGGTCAATGTGAAAAACAAGGATTACAGGCCTATCACTGGGATAACTCCATTAGTTCAGGTTTCAAAATGTATTGCTTTATCTGGAGTTGCTCTGGCACTCTCTTTCCCCTCCATCCCCATCCCATCTGCCGTCATCTCCAGAGACTTGAGCCCGTAATCTGGACCCCTGAATGACAGTGCCAAGAGAGGAACTCCAAACCCTCCCTTATCTCTGCAACTGCCTCTAGCCCCGACAACCGTCCCTATCTCTGTAACCATCTCTAGCCCCCATAACCCTCCCTTTCTGTGTAAGCAAGGAGAACAGCACCAAGGCCCTAATTTCTCTGAAATTCCACGTAACTGAAACTTTCCTTGTCTGGAATCTTTCTTGTCATATTTCAACACCCCTGTCTAAAGCCGTCTTCTTTAAAATGCGGTGACCGGAACTGGGGAGAGTGAAAAGTAGCAAACCGGTTGCTTTGTTGTGTGGGAATTGGATGGGTGCAATACTTGTTGAATCTCATCGATACCTAATGGTACTGTTGGTTTGGAAAAGTTCAAACTGATTGAAACGGGAGCTGACGAAATCCTTGTGTGGTTAAGGGCGGGAGCAGGGGTGTTGGGAGTGGGAAACACAGAGCAATCAGATGATGGATTATTGACTGGATTCATTCTGGATTTGTTTTTGAGCATCAATGATCTGTGTCCTGCTGCTGACACTAATGTCTGATACACTTACTTTTCATTCCAGTCATCCCACTTCCTGTTGCAGTGCTGCGGAAATCATGTCCGTTCTCTTTTTCCATGTTATGAAGTACAAAGCCAAGTCTCCGAGGGACCCCAGCAATGATCGTTTTGTGCTGTCAAAGGTAAGGGGAGGGTCTTGTGGACTGTCCTGCCCCAAGAGAAGGGGGGTTTTCCCAGAATGGAAGTTTGGAGGCCACTCAGCCCTTCTTCAGCCTGTTTTGCCCATTCAGTGGGCACAGTAGCACGTGGATGGCATGATAGCACAGTGGTTAGCACTGCTGACTTTCAGCGCCAGGCACCCGGGTTCAATCCTGGCCTCGGGTCACTCTGTGGAGTTTGCATGTCTGTGTGGTGTCTGTACGTTCTCCCTGTGTCTGCGTGGGTTTCCTCCAGATGCTCCAGTTTCCTCCCACAGTTTGAAAGACATGCTGGTTACATACGTCGGTCATGCTAAATTCTTTCTCAGTATCCCCGAACGGGCACCACAGTGTGGTAAATAGAGGATTTTTACAGTAACTTCATTGCAGTATTAATATAAGCCTTACCTATGACACTAAAATAAACTTTTTTAATCATGATGGCTGATCTCCCACCGTGATTCCACTTCCCCCACCTGCTATCCTCAGTTCCCTCAACATCCAAAATTGCCACTTGATCCCCTTCTCCTCCGCCTCCCCACTTACTACTGCTGCCACCCCCGCCATCCCCCCAAGTCTCCAATGTACTTAATGGCCAAGCTTCTGCTGGAGTTTGAGGAATTTGGGGCGGAAAAATTCATCTGTTTCTCTGTCCAAAATGACCACCCTGTTATCCTGTGACTGTGACCCCCACCTCTTACCTTGTCTTCCTGATTCTGTGGTTCTGGGGTGGGGGGGGAAGGAGGTAAAAAAAGCCTCTAAGCATCACCCTTGTCAAAACCCCCCCTTCAGAATTTAATAGGAATGGGATGGTTTTAATGTTTGGAATCGCCTCGAGTTTAGAGAGGCGAACTTGACTTGAAACCTTTGAGTTTCTAAGGGGGAGGGTGTTGCTTGACAAGGTGGATGTGGAGAGGATGTTTCCTGTTGCAGGAGAATTTAGAACTTTGGGCGGGGGGGGGTCACTTTTTATAAATAAGGTAGTTGCCCATTTAAGACTACCTAAAGACTACCTCACTTGGGGGCTGAGTCTCCAACTTTCTTTGGGGGTGGTGGGGAAGCAGAACCTTGGAATCTTTTTTAAGGCAGAGGTGGATAGATTCTGGATTAACGAGGGGGTGAAAAGATATTGGGGGGGGGGGGGGGGGGGGGGAGGATATCGAAAATGTGGGGCCAAGGTGATAGTTGGATCGGTGGTGACCTTAAAGAATGGTGGACCAGGCTTGGCGGGGCACAGGGATCTGAATGGCTTACCCTGCTGTAAATTGATATGTCCATATTTCTCCACTGACTAATCATCCAACAATGGAAAGATATTTCAATTTTTGATTTCTCCCTTCAACCATTTGAAGTTTTGGACTGATCTAATTTTCTATTTTCTTCAATTTATTTACTAGATGTGGGCATCACTGATCGAGCCCAATATTCACCCCCAATCCCTAATTGCCCCTCGAGAAGGTAGTTGGTGAGCCACCATCTTGAACCCGCTGCAGTCCCGTGTGGTGTAGGTACACCCACAACGCTGTTAGGGAGGGAGCTCCAGGATTTTGACTCAGTGAAGGAATGGCTGATATATTTCCAAGTCGGGATGGTGCGTGGGGAGGCTCGGAGGGGGGAACTTGCAGGCGGTGAATGTTCCCCATGCTGCCCTTGTCCTTCTAGAGGCGGTGGGTTTGGGTGGCGCTGTCAAAGGAGCCTTGGCAAGTCGCTGCAGTGTATCTTATAGACGGTACACACTGCTGCTGTGCGTTTGTGATGGAGAGAGCAGACCCAACCTGTCCTCGTATGACAAAAACCCCTTCATCCTGAGCCCAGTGAATAGTACTCCTTGGGGAGCTGGTGCATCCAAGATTTTGGATTAGAGGGCTGTATCTGCTGTTATTAATCACTTTTAACAACGAAAACCCAAACGTCGTCCCCTTTTTGCGTGTACTGACCTGTTCTCTGATCCTAGGGACACGCGGCCCCGATACTGTATGCGGTCTGGGTCGAGGCAGGCTACGTGGAAGAATCCGAGCTCATGAAGCTCCGCAAGGTTGGCTGCCTGCTCGAAGGACATCCCACTCCAGTAAGTTTGACTCCTGGTATGGGTGTGGGCAAAAACCAGTATGCTTTAAATGGATCAATAACGCTCACTGTCTCCACGGTGCACACTGGATACGAAAAGCCTAACGATGCTATTGGTTTTTTAATTCTTTCCTGGGATATGTGGCATAAGGGATAAAAGTCGGCACTTATCCCCAATTGCCACTTGGAATGGAGAGTCTCGCTGGGGCTTATTTCTGACGTGAAGTCAGTCACGTTGCTGTGAGGGGTCTGGAGTCAGCCCTGTGCAGGAATGGGTGGAAGGGTAACCTGGTCTTGGGAGAGGGGTAGAGGTGCCCTGTTGTGGCGGAGAGAGGCGTGCTATTAGAAGGCTGGCCAGTCTAGAGGATGAGGGTGTAGCGTTAAGGATGTCAGTCCCATCCAGGGAGGTTGTCAGGGGGTGGAGAAGATCGGGAACCAAAAGGTCTGTCGAGAAACAAATCTCTGCTGATTTGTGGGATCTTGCGTAACACAACGGCTGGTTTTCCTACATTACAAATGTATTTTTAGAAATCTGCATTGTTGGCTATGAGGCGCTTTGGAACGTCCTGAGATAGAAAACGTGCTGGAGAAATGGGAATTTGTTCTGATTCACTCACACATTCTCTCTCTCTCCACAGAAACTAGCCTTTGTGGATGTTGCTACAGGATCCCTGGGTCAGGGTCTTGGGGCAGCCTGTGGTATGGCCTACACTGGGAAATACTTCGACCGTGCCAGGTACAAAGAATGGACAGCTCTCTCTCTCTTTCTCCCCCCCCCCCCCCCCCCCCCCCCCCCCCATCCCTTCCCAGGACAGGGTCCTGTCGAGGTTTAATTTAGGAACCTTTTTTTCCATCAGGATGTGAGTGTGGCTGGCTGGACCCAACATTTATCTCCCCAAGCCTAGTTCCCCACCTTGGCAGGGGTGGTGGGGTGAGCTGCCATCTTGAACCCTCTGTAGTCCTGTGCACTGTAGGTACATCCACAGTGCTGTTAGGGAGTGAGCTCCGAGCCTTTGACCTGGTCGCAGTGAAGGAATGGCTGATGTATTTCGAAATCGGGATTGGGGGCGGGGTGTGGGAGTGGCTTGGATGGGGGACTTGTAGGCGGTGGGTGTTTCCCATGGCATCTGCCCTTGTCCCCTTCCAGGGGGTGGAGATGGTGAGTTTGGGCGGCGTTGTCGAAGGAGTCTTGGCGAGTCGCTGCGGTGCATCTTATAGACGGTACGCACTGCTGCTGCTGTGCGTCAGTGGTGGAGGGAGTGAATGTCGAGGGTGGGTCGTTAGCGTGTCGATTGAGCAGGGGAGGCTGCTTTGTCCCGGATGGTGTTGAGCTTCTCGAGTGTTGTCGGAGCTGCGCTCATCCAGGGTGAGTGGGGAGTATTCCATCACACTCCTGACTTGTGCCTTGTAGATGGTGGACAGGCTTTGGGGGGGAGTCAGGCGGTGAGTTACTCTCTGCAGGATTCCCAGCTTCTGACCTGCTCTGGGAGCCACAGTATTTATATGGCAGTTTCTGGCCAATGGTAACCCCCAGGATGTTGATAATGTGGGCAGGGGTGGTGGTGGATTCATTGATGGGAATGCCATTGAATATCAAGGGGAGATGGTTAGATCCTCTCACTTGTGGCCTGGCGTATGTTTAGCATGAATGTAATTTGCTGCTTGTCAGCCAGTGACATTATATGTCTAATACAGACTTTTGTCAGTGGTGACCCCAACTGCCCTAAGAGGTGGGTAGGCTTAAGGAAGGAGTTGCAGAGCTTGCCCTCCCCACTCCCTGGCAGCTGTGGGCACAGCCAGCACTGGTGGAGTTGAGGTCAGAAGTGGAGAAGCACAGAAACATCTAGAAGGAAGTTCTGGAGATGGGGAGGGGTCAAACAAGGAAGAGTGCTCACCCACAAGACAAGAAACCAATATCTCATCAATTGGCTCCTGTTCTAACAAAGGGACATTGTCTAAAAGACAGATTTGGAATAGGGGGGTGGAAAGGAACAGGAGTGTTGGAAGTGAGTGGGGTGGATTTGACTGCTGAACATTGAGTCTGCCATGTTGTACAGTTTGAACTGAGACTGTTTCATTAGCTCCTCTTCAGCCCGCCCAGCCATCACAGCGTTGTACCAGTCTGCCACTGGCTCTCGCTCTCTCTCGATTCTTGTCAGATCCCTGGAATTTGTTGGGATTTAGGGGAGTGTGTGTGGGGTTGGAGGGGAGGGAGGAGATTAATGGGAGTGGGGTTGAAGGTTTCTCTCAGTTTAACTCAGATCAAGCCTCCTTCCACTTGCCTTGGAGTCAGGTGGATGTTGGTTACACCATCCCTCATGCCACTCTGTGCCCTACGATCTAAAGTAGACATTGCCCATAGTTGGAGGCACAGTCCTGTCAATTTTGCACGGCTGGGGTGTTGTGGGAATTGGGGGTAGTGCTCTGTGCTGGTGGGGCATGCTGATGGGTACTTTGGGGAAGGAGTGATGTTCCCTGGGCATGGGTACCTTGGGGAAGAGGTGGCACGCTGTCTGTGTGCAGGGGATGTAGCGTGCTTGCTGGGCAGAGGGGAAGGAATTGAGGGGGCTGTGTTGGAGTTCTGTGGGTTTGGGGGGGCACCTCACTGGGCATGGTGGGGAAATGGGGGCATTCTCTGGGTGCAGGAGGAAAAGAGCTCCCTGGACGTGGGCATCTTAGAGGGCATCCAGGGAATTGACGGCAGGGGCGCAAGATGTGTTGGGGCTGGTTAATCATCCTTTTTGAAGCTTCAGTGGTGAATTGCGAAGGTTCAGGGTAAGGGGTTAGGGAGGTGGTTGCAGTGTTGAATGTGGCTGGGAGCTCACCCTGAATTGAGCATTCTGCCTTTCTCTCTCAAGCTATCGCGTATACTGCCTGATCGGTGATGGCGAGTCTTCTGAGGGTGCCATCTGGGAAGCCATGGCCTTTGCCTCTTTCTACAAGCTGGACAACCTGGTGGCCATCTTTGATGTCAATCGCCTGGGTCAGAGCGAACCTGCGCCCCTCCAGCACAACATGAACATCTACCGCAAGCGTTGCGAGTCCTTTGGGTGAGTACAGGGGGGTGGGGTGGTGAAACAGTACACGCTTCATTCAGACTGTGGGAGGAAGCCCATGCAACGTGGGGAGAATGGGTTACTGTCTGTGCAGTTTCTGCACAATGCCGGGAATTGAACCCAGATCCCTGGCGTGGTGAGGCAGCAGTGCAAACCACTGCTGAGTTCATTCGCTGACTGGGAATTGAACCTGGTCTGTGATGTTGAAAGTGCCAAATCCTAACCACTAAACCACCAGGAAAGATTCAAACTTATTAAAGAGAAATGGGGGGAGTGAAAGTAGGGATATGGAGAGAGATAATCATGATTCTGGATGGGAAACCAGTTTTACAGCGGCTGAGTGGGCCTCTTCCTGTTCCTGTGTAACTGTATCAAGATGGGCTGAATGGTTTCCTCCTATTCCTGTTTTACATGTGTAGGGTCAGAGAGAGGGGGCTAAATGGGTCTCCTCCTGTTTCTATCTAACAGGCTGGAGAGGGGCTGAATGGCCTCCTCCTGTGCCTGTGTAACAGGCTTGAGGGGCTGAATGGCCTCCTGTTCCTGTATAAGAGGCTGGAGAGTTGCTGAACGGTCTGTTCCGGTGGGTTTATTAGTGTGTGTGTGTGTGTGACAGTGGCGGTGATTTATGTTGACAGGTGGAACACCTATGTTGTGGACGGACACAATGTGGTGGAACTGTGCGAGGCGCTCGGCCAGGCCAGCCTGGTGAAGGACCGACCAACCGCCATTGTCGCCAAGACGCTGAAAGGGAAAGGAATTAGAGGTCAGTGCTGGGCCTGACACGGCTTCAGTCAATCCTCCAGGGCCACTTTCCCCAGTGGATGCTTTTCCCCTGGACCCTGTGCCTATAGGATACAACGTGGAGATGCCGGCATTGGACTGGAGTAAACACGGTAAGAAATTTCACAACACCAGGTTAAAGTCCAACAGGTTTATCTGATAGTAACGCAACTAGCTTTAGGAATGCTGCTCCTTTAGGTGAGTGGGGAATTCTGATCACAAACATTGTCTGCACCTTTAAGACTTGATTAGCTGTAAAGATCTACGTTCTAATCAGTATTCTGTAAACTGTGTGCCTTTATATGCCCTGATCAGAACTTTCCACTTGTGTGATGAAGGAACAGCATTCCGAAAGCTAGTGGCATTTACTAACAAATAAACCTGTTGGACTTTAACCTGGTGTTGTAAGACTTCTTACTGTGTTCCTCCAAGATGCTGAAGGCTGTTCCCGCTTGCTCTCGGGCTGCCATCTGCGATGCGCTCCCCCTCACGCTGAGGCACTGTTGCTTTGCGGTGTCTCAGACAGGGAAGCAGTTTGAAGGGCGCAGTAATTTGTCCTGTCTCTGGACACACATGTTCTGTTTTAATTCACAGGTGTGGAGAATGAAGAGAATTGGCACGGGAAGCCCATGCCCAAGGATCGCATGGCAGCGATACTGTGCGAAATCGAGAAGCAGATCCAGACCAATGTGCCCTTGCAACCCGCGCCCCCGCAAGAGGATGCCCCAGCTGTTGACATTTCGGCCATCAAGATGCCGTCTCTACCCAGCTACAAGCTTGGCGATAAGGTACCCGAGTGTGACGGGTCCTGTTGTCAGGAGCTGGGGATGACAGAGGTTTATTTCCCCTCGCCCCAGGATAGAATCTGTGGAATGTCCGCCACTCCAACATTCAGGTGTTGGGACTTTCCTGTTTGGAGGGGGAGGGATCTTGAATTCGAGAACCTGCTCCAGAGATCCTCATCCCAATGTCCAGCACTAATTGTGTGCTGGGAGGCTGTGGGAGTGGCACACGGCTATTGTGTGTGATTAGTGCTGCAGGTTGGCAGGGTGGGTGTAGGTACTAAGGGGATCACACACTGTTGTGGAGCAGGTGGATGTTAAGGGATGCTGTGCCCTTTGGGGTCTTTGGGTTTTATGGGAGGCACTGCCATGGGGGCAGTGGTGCAGAGGGGACACTGTGCCATCTGAGGGAGGTTGGGTATTGAGGGAGCACTGGCCTGTTGGGAGGGGGATTGAGGGCTATGGGGTCAGGTGATGTTAAGGAGTAAGATCGTGATCTGTCTGGGCTGCAGCTCCACACTCCCTATTTTGAAGGAACTTATGTGAAAGGTCTTATCCAGGAATGTGTGGAGACATCATTCCTGGCTAGGCCAGAGCCTGCATTGAGTACTGTGTCCATTTCTCCGGTTGCACGCTCTGGGTAGAAGCCCAGTCCATTTTGTTTTAAATTTCCATGTCTTGAGATTTGTTATCTTGGTGTACGCACTAAAGGTTTGATCATATGCCTTTTGCTCCTCAGATTGCCACTCGGAAGGCCTATGGCCTTGCCCTGGCTAAACTGGGCCACGCCAACCCGCGGGTCATCGCCCTGGACGGCGACACCAAGAACTCTACGTTCTCTGATCTCTTCCGCAAGGAACATCCCGAGAGATTCATCGAGTGTTACATTGCTGAGCAGAACATGGTAAGCACTTGTGGTGAAGATCTCTGGTCAGTTATTGTTCACCAGACAGAAGCAAACAGTCTAGGCTCCCTTATCTAGAGAAAGATATGCTGGCTGTTGGAGGCAGTCCAGAGAAAGCTTTCTCAGTTAATTCCAAGAATGGAGCCAGCTCTTTGCTTCGCATTTCAAAAAATCTAAATTTTTTCTTTTTGCTTCTTGCCTCGATGTCCTGCTGCAATTCCAAATGGTGAGCAGCTATTCCCTGTGGCCCAAAATGGCCACCCGCAGAGTCCAAAATAGCCACCTTTTTTAGACTAGTGGCTGGATTAAATAGCAGCAAAGATGTCTAGAGAAGATTTACTAGATTGATCCTGGGTAGGAAGTGGTTTTCTTGTGAACAGTGGTTGAGTAATTTGGGTCTGGACTCACTGGGAGTTTAGAAAAATGAGAGGCGACTTTCTCGAGACATATATCAGATTCTCAGGGAGTGTTTGACAGGTCGATGCTGAAAGGTTGTTATCTCCTTGTGGGAGAGTGTAGGGTGAAATCTGAGTAAGGGGAGTTGCATGTTTTCAGACAGCGATTGGGAGGAATATTTTTCTGAGGTTGTGAATCTGTGGAATTCTTTACCGTAGGGGCTGCATCATGAAGTATGTTCAAGGATAAGAGATTTTTAATCAGTCAGGGAATCAAAGGGATAAGACAGGAAAGTGGGAGTTGGGGATTCTCACATCAGATCAGTCACGATCTTATTGAATGGCAGAGCAGACTTGATGGGCTGAATGGCCGACTCTCCCACATTGTGTGGGTGAAAGAAGGAGGCCCACACTGGCATTCGAGTTTCATAAGTACAATCTTCATTTGCAGGAGAGAAATCTGAGACCTGATGGGTTTTGTGCCCCTGATTCCCAACCAGTCGGTGATGGGGGATTGCTAATGTTTGGGTTGGGGGTGGAGAAATCAGGTTCGAATCCCACCATGGCAGCTGATGGAATTTAAATTTGATGAATGAAAACCTGGAATTATAAAGTTAGTTTCACGGTCAACCCACAGAGACTATTGTCAATTGTCGTCGAAACTCCAGCTGGGTCACTCTTAAGAGAAAGGAAATCTTTATCCCAGCCTGGTCTATACATTATTCCAGACCTCGTACACGCACACAGTACAAAACAATGTCAACCTTTAACTGCCTCCTGAAATATACCCAATTGAGACAGTCAGTTCAAGGGGCAATTATGGATGGCCAACAAATGCTGGCCTAGCCATGTCCCCATGAAGGAATAAAGGGGGAGATTAAAGAAAGGTACAGTTTTCTTTTTAAACATAAACAATAATATACGACTGGTTTTTTGTACTGCATCATTCAGCCCATTGTAGCTGTGCCAGCCCCTTTGGGCATGTACATGCGCACTCTCTCTCTCTCTCTCTCTCTCTCTCCCACACTCTGCACATTTCTCCCTTCAAGTATTTTATTCAGTTTCCCCTTTTTGAGCATCAATATGCTTCCACTGCCCTTTCACAGAAATACAGAAACTAGGAGCAGGATTGGGCGTTCAGTCCTTCGAGCCTGCTCTCTCATTATGATCATAGCTGATTCTCTATCCCAATATCACACTCCCCATATTTCCCTGAACACCTTGAATCTAGAAATCTATTGATTTCCTCCAAATCATTTGGTACCTTGTTCTCCATAGCTTTCTGTGGGAGAAAATTCCACTGGTTCACCATCCTCCGAGTGAAGAAATTTCTCCTCATCTCAGTCCTAAATGGTCCACTCTATCCTGAAACTGTGACCATTTGTTCTAGACCCTCCCCAGCCTGAGAAAACAACGTTCCCACACCCAGCAGTCCAACCCTGTCAGGAGTTTATACGTTTCAATGAGATCCTTCTTCATTTTTCTAAATCCCAGTGAAAACAGGCCTGGTCGACCCAATCTCTCCCTGAACCTTGCCAAACCAGGAATCAGTCTGGTGAATCTTCACTGCGCTCCCTCTATGATAAGTCTCCTTTCTGAAATAAGGAGCCCAAAATTGCACACAATACTCTACTCTGGATGTGGTCTCACCAAGGCCCTGTACAGGTGCAGTAAGACATTCTTGCTCCTGTATGAGAGTCATCTCACAGTCAAAGCCAATATACCATTTGTCTTCCTAACTGCTTTCTATACCTGCATGTTTGCTTTCGGTGACTGGTGTACAAGGACACCCAGGTCGCCTTTGTACATCAACATTTCCTAATCTGTCCCTATTTAAATAATACTCTGCTGTTCTGTTTCTCTATCTGAACTGGATAGTTTCACATCTAACCATGTTACACTCGGTGCTTCAGCGATCACAACACACACACACACACACACACTGCCCCCCCCCACCACAAGTTCCTCCTCTGAGCCCCCCACACGCATATGCCATCCTCATTTGGAAATATGTCGGCCGTTCCCTCACTGTTGCTGGGTTAAAGTCCTGGAATGCCCTCCCTAACAGCGCTGTGATGTACCTACACCACACTGGGCTGCAGCAGATTCAAGATGGTGGCTCACCCACCACCTTCTCAAGGGGGTAATTAGGGATGGGGGTAAATGCTGGGCATGGCCAGTGACATTTGCATGATTTTAAAATAAAACCCTGAGTGCAACTTGCCCAAAGAAGGGGCAAGAAGTCATTAATGTTTTGAGGAGTGATTGAGGAATGGACAAAAGATGTGGGGACTTGGCAGGCGCCCTTATACCCGTGAATGAAGAGGGAAAGAAATTGTCATATGCCAAAATGCTGGCTGAGTGTGAATGAACAGCTTCGCTGCGTGAGATTGGTATATTTTAAGAGCCATTGTGACATGGAAGGAGGAACCATCAAATGCTCTGGGGTTGAGTAGAATAGCCGACCATGAGGTGGTTGAGTGGTGAAGCTAATTTCTTCTTTCTTGCACTCCACTGACCTGTCCAGATCAGCGTTGCCATTGGTTGTGCCACGCGGGACCGCACCGTGGCCTTCGCCAGCACCTTTGCCGCCTTCCTCAGCCGTGGCTACGATCAGATTCGCATGGCTGCCATCTCCCAGAGCAACGTCAACTTCTCTGGATCCCACTGCGGCGTCTCCATTGGTGAGTTGCCGTGGTTATCTCGGGACTCAGTGGGGGTGGTGGGGTTTCCTTGCATTGGTGGTACCCCAGTATCCTAGTTCCCAAAACTCCTGGGATGGATGGTGGGGGGGGGAAGAGGGTGCTGATTTGTGCACAGGAAGACTCCACAATGGGATTCATAAGCTGGATTATATATGAATTTGAATGTTGGTCGAGGGGATGAAGATACGGTTCCAGGATATGGGGTGAACTCTTCCTCTCCCTCACTCCCACAGTTGTCTTTATTGTGACTGGGAGAGAGAATTTGGACCCTTCTGAATAGGCAGATGGGGGCTTGAAAAAGATGATCCCAACCCTGCCCGCAAAGCAAGGTTGTACAATCTCAATGCTTGAACTGCCTTCCTCTTTTTTTAATGTTCTTTCTTTCTCACCCAGGTGAAGATGGCCCCTCTCAGATGGCTCTGGAGGACATTGCCATGTTCCGTGCAGTCCCAACATGCACCGTCTTCTACCCCAGTGACGGTGTCTCCACTGAAAGTGCTGTGGAGTTGGCGGCGAACACCAAGGTACCATTCTTCATCTCACCTAAGTTCAGGAACCCCTCCGAGATCTCTGTGCTCCCCTAGTTTGGCTTCTTGGATGTTCTCTTCCCTCTTCCCCCTTCCCTTCCACCCCCCCCACTGATTTTCCATTACTGTGCCATTGGTGGCTATGTCTTCAGCCACACGGTGTGGAAAGCTAATCTGTAGAATTCCTTTTCCCCTCGCTGGGGTGGTACCAAGACCTTGAACTTCTGATCCTGAGGTGATGGTGAGGCAGATCGAACCCCATTGGCTTTCCCAAAATCAGGTTTGCCAATCACGTGGTGAAAATTGAGCGGTCTCTTGTAATGAACAAGTGACCTGCTGCTGACGTAAGATGCAGGAGCAGAATTAAACCATTTGCCCGTCGAGTCTGCTCCGCCATGCAATGAGATTATGACTGATCTGATGTGATAATCCTCAATTCCACATTCCCATCGGGAACCACTCGCTGGATGAAGAAATTTTTTCTCACCTCAGTTCTAAGAGGTTTACCCCCTTATCCTCAAACTATGACCCCTAGTTCTGAACTTCCCCAGCATCAAGAACATTCTTCCTGAATCTACCCTATTTCTGATAGAATGTTATAAGTTTCTATAAGATCCCTTCTCACTCTTTTAAACTCCAACTAATATGATCTCAATTGACTTTGTCTCTCCATTTGACAGACTTGCCATCCCAGGAATCAGCCTGGTACTCGATAAGGTTCCCCTCAGTCTTCTAGACTCCCAATGAGGACAGGCTCAAACTCTCCTGAAATTTTAAAATCCCTACAGTGCTGGAGATGGTAGAGGCGAATTCGCTGGGGTCTTTTTAAGAGACTTCTGGATGAGTACATGGGATTTAATGGGATTGGGAGTTACAGATGGTTCTATGGCCTGGTAGGTACTGATATTATTGGCACAACTTGTGGGCCGAAGGGCCTGTTTGTGCTGTAATGTTGTAAGTCATTCAGCCTGGAGTCTGAACTGACCACAGTCCCACCTAACCCTACATATTTACCCCGCTAATCCCTCTAACCTACTCATGCTGGGACACTAAGGTGTAATTTAGCATGGCTGATGCACCTAACCCACACGTTGTTTGGACTTTGTTAGAAAATTCCTCCGTACCCGGGATTGACCTAGCAAACGTTTCTGCTGCCGTCCAGTCCAGTGGTCAAAAGGGTGGCCATTTTGGGGCCCTGTGATCAGTCCGAAGTCTGGAAGTGAAACCACGGATACAAATTTACCTCTGTGTCTTTTAGGGAATCTGTTTCATTAGAACCAGCCGACCAGAGACAGCAGTCATCTACTCGAATGATGAGAAGTTTGAAGTTGGCAAGGCTAAAGTAAGTGATTTTGATGCATTGATCTCAGCACCTCCTTGCTTCCAATCCATGTCTTGAAGACCTAGACCAATCTTCCTGCCCAATTATCTGTGATAAATCACCCCTACTCTGGGGACATTGCAAAACACCTGACAGCTAATGGGATGCTCGTTTGCACAAAAAGCCCTCATGTTAAATGACCCAGATCTGTTTTGAGTGTCAGCTGGGGGATAAATATTGGCTCCAGGACAGAGGGAGAATTCAGCACCCCTCTGACCCCAACTTCTTCCAACTGAGGCTGTTGAATCTTCATGCCTGCTTGAGAGGGCAAATGTCTGGAGGAGGGGGAGGGGTCCTTGGGAATAATGTCCCCGCTTGAAAGATGGGGCCCTGCCTTACTGGTGGGTGGGTACGGTGCTCCGTCAACCGTGACCCTCTGGGCGCATCTCACCTGGGCATGGTGCTCCCTTGGCCCTCACACCCAGGGAGTGTTGAGCCTACGTGGACTGTGGGACTTGCCTCCCCGGAGTGGTGGAGGTGGAGATCATATTCCATCTGAGAGTACAAACCCTGTTATAATGGAGCCATTTGACTGTCCTCTAAGTGCATTACATTTTATACTAGCATTCAAAGGGTTAATGGATTAGGCCTTTTGTGTATGTTTGAGTATAGAAGGGATGATCTGATCGGGGTGGGGGGTGATAACTTAGAAGGATTTGATGAGGTGTGGGGGCATAGGGGAGAGGGAGTGGGTAGAACCTTAAATGAGAGCCAATCAGTAGGGTCAAGAACAGAAAAATGCTGGAAAATCTCAGCAGATCTGACAGCATCTGTGGAGAGAGAACAGAGCCAACGTTTTGAATCTGGATGACCCTTCACTAGAGCTCAGACGGTCAGACCTGCTGAGATTTTCCAGCATTTTCTGGTTTTGTATAGATTCCAGCATCTGCAGTAATTTGTTTTCTTTTTAATTTTTTTTATCTTTAATTCAGGGGGGAATGTGAGAAAGGACTTTGCACTAAGGGGAGCAGAAACCTGGAACTCTTTCACTCGTGCGTGCACTAAGTTGTTTGAGGCTGATAGGGGGTCAATTAAGCATTTCCAAACTGAGAATAAGGATGTTATTGGGTAAGAGGGATTAATTGTTATGGAACTGAGATGGGTGGCGGAGTTATAACATGAGCAAGTTGTGATTTGATTGATGGCACAGGCTCAGAGGGGCTGAGGAAGATCTACTCCTGTCAATATTGTAAGTAGAGGGGGTTGCCCCCCAACAGTTGTTTTTTGGAGCAGCAACATTATTTGGATGGTATCTGATTTCCACAGATCGTTCAGCAGAAGGAGAATGACAGTGCCCTGGTGATCGGAGCTGGCATCACACTGCACGAGGCCCTGGAGGCAGCCAAACAGCTGGCAGCAGAAGGTGAGCTTCCGGTTTCTGTACTGGAGGGTGCCATTCAGCCCATCAGGCCTGTGCCAACTTTTTTTTTTTTGAAAGAGCAATTAGTCCTTGCTCTCTTACCCCCACCCATTTTCCTTTCAAGTATTTGTCCAATTTCCCCTTTTTGAGTAGGTGTAGGCCCACTCAGCCGCTTCAGGCCTGTTCCAATGGGATTAAAGCTATAGATACTTTCAGGCGGTGCCTTCCAAATCACAACAGCTCACTGTCCCAAAAAAAAAATTCTCATCTCTGCACACACAGACCTTCACCTACCCTTCCCCTGACCCCAGGACAATGTTGGCATCAACTTGTATAACCCTAATCTTGAGTGCTGACTGACACATCAGGAATCTCTCTCCTCCCTTGGCCAGTCCTTCCCAACTGACTTTTTTGATTTGATGTATTATTGTCTATTGTATTATTTGCACGCAGTGAAAAATATTGTTTCTTGCGTGCTAATACAAACAAAGCATACTGCTCATAGAGAAGGCAAGGAGAGAGTGCAGAATGTAGTGTTACAGTCGTAGCTAAGGTGTAGAGAAATCTCAACTTGATGTGAGAGAGGTCCATTCAGAAGTCTGACAGCAGCAGGGAAGAAGCTGTTCTTGAGTCGG
Source organism: Sphyrna mokarran (assembly GCA_024679065.1). Lineage (NCBI taxonomy): Eukaryota > Metazoa > Chordata > Chondrichthyes > Carcharhiniformes > Carcharhinidae > Sphyrna > Sphyrna mokarran. The sequence goes on along the minus strand of JAGIQG010000013.1, from coordinate 82,786,195 downwards.
TTGGTACATGACCTCAGACGCTAACCACTCATCTTCAACGGTCGCTCCCTCCGCCACAATGCATAGTGGCAGCAATGTGTACCGTCTACAAGATGCACTGCAGCGACTCGCTAAGGCTCCTTTGACAGCGCCACCCAAACCCACTACTCCTACCCCCTGGAAGGACAAGGGCCATGGGAAACATCCACTGCCTGCACATTTCTTCCCCACCCAGCTTCTAAGCCCCCCCACACACACCATCCTGACTTGGAAATATATAGGCTGTTTGTTCACTGGCTGGGTCAAAATCCTGGAACTCCTTCCCTCTGTGCTGTGGGTGGGACTGCAGTGGCTTCAAGGTGGCAGCTCACCACCCTTTTTCTCAAGGGGGGGACAATTAGAGATGGGGGAGAAGTGCTGGTCCTGGCCAGTGGTATCCATGTTGCTTTAAAAAAAAAACCTCCTGCGAGGGCACCCTGTTCCAGAGGGCTTGCTACTTTGGAAGTTCTCGGAGATGGTTCCTCAATCTGAACCTAGTAGAAAGTCTGTGACCTCGCCCCGCCCCGCCCCCATCCTCCCTCAGCCTTTTATTACATCCACTCTTGCAGTCAAGCACTCCATCTTGTCCTGTTACCTTTTTGTCTGAAATGTTTTTAACCTTTTATTCTCTGGCAGGTGTTAACATTCGAGTCCTCGACCCTTTCACGATTAAGCCCCTGGACGCTGCCACCATCATAGCCAATGCCAAGGCTGTGGGTGGGCGCATCATCACCGTGGAAGATCATTATCACGAAGGTAAAATCTCGATTTGTTGCCTCTCCCAGAGGGAGAATTCTCCAAGACATGGACAAAGTGCTTCCTGGTCAAGAGCTTGACGTGTGGCCACTATTGTAATGTAAGAAACGTGGCAGCCAATTTCTGCACAGCAAGATCCCAATAACAGCCAATGTGATACATGACCCAGATCATCAGTTTGAGTCACCAGGAACAGGCCCATTCAGCCCCCTCTTCAAACCTGTTACACAAGGGTGGGAAGAGATCCATTATCCCCCTCGAGCCTGTAACACAGGAACAGGAGGAGGCCTATTCAGCCCCTCAAGCCTGTTGCATAGCAAGAGGTGAAGGCCATTTAGACCCTCCTTGCACAATTCAGTGGGATCATGACTGACCCACCTCTCGTCTGCTTGACCTGGCTGAGATAACCCTATCTTGCACCAATCTGTCAATAGTGTGGAAATTTACATTCACTCATTTGGCATCTTTTGCTAATTGATTTATCTGTGATTGGCTAAAGGATTAATATTAACCCAAGTGATATTGAGAAGACCTGCCACCATCACCCCGCCACCCCACTCCTTTAAACAAAGAACTGTACAGCACAGGAACAGGCCATTCGGCCCACCATGCTGACACATGCACTTTTCTAAACAGTGGTAGAGGATTTCACTCCAATGAGTGATGGACAGGCATGTGTGGTGGGTGATTCCATTTCTAATCCAAAAGGTGCACCTCTGCTGCTTTCTGCCAGAGCAGTGTCCCTCTGTACAGGCACTGGGAGGAGGTGGGAGAGAGAGCAGCACACCAGCCACTGGGTGGACTTTGAACCCACAGCTTTCACTCCTGAGACTGGGTGAGGGAGAGTGAGTTTCAGTTTATTCATTCATCTCACAAGTAGGCTTACATTTAACACCCGCAGGTTGTTGTGAAAATCGCTTAGGTGGCATGCTCTAGCGCCTGTTCGTACACTGAGGGAGAATTTAGCGTGGCCAATGGACCTAACCAGCACATGGGAGGAAACCAGAGCATCTGGAGGAAACTCGTGGGGAAAATATGCAGACCCCACACAGACAGTGAGACAAACTGGGAATCGAAACCCAGGTCCCTAATGCTGAGGCAGCAGTGCTAACCACTGTGCCACCGTGATGCAGTAAATCATCCCAAGTGTGGGGGGGCTGGGGAAGCGCTGCACTTCCCTCTGAAAATCTGTGCCTCAGTTGAGAGTAACGCAAGTTTGAATTTTTCTTGGGGTTGAGGGGACCACAGGAGGTGTGTGTGTGTGGTGGGGGGGGGGCAGCGTCAGAGCAGTCACACTCTCTCCATTTGAAGAGAGGAACTGAAGTGTTACCCCCTGCTCCAATAGCACGAAGGATCTGTGTGTTTAGTGGGTTTAGCATTGCTGTGAGTTGATTATTGGAGGGTCGAGGAGTATACAAACTTGTCGGTTGGGTGGGGGGTAGGAATTGATGTCCTCCTATCTGTACAAACAACTGGTTGATGTTTGGGGGTTTTTTTGTGTTCCACCTGCACTTTTTATCTCTCCCTGCTGCGTGACCCTAACACGGTGAGCCCTGCTTGCCTCTGAAGCAGTGCCCCCCATTCACCTCCACCACCACCCCTGCCATGCTCATCAGGAATGCTTTGGTTGGCCATTGTGCCAGGTTGCAGCTGCTGTTTCACTAACTGGTGAAGTGTTCCCTGTTCAAATGAAGCCTTCCCCTTTTCTCAGGGATCTCCATTTTTTACACCCCCTCCCCTCTCTCTCTCTCCAAAGAATCCCCTGCAGCGCAGAAGGAGGCCATTTGGCCCAGTGGGTCTGCACCGACTCTGAAAGAGAGGTGGTTGTAAGAGAGAGAGATTTCGGACAGCAACACTTGACGAAGAGTGACTCCCCCTCGAACCCTAAGCCCCCTGGCAACATCCTCCCCACATTTGAGATGTGTCCTGTTACTGAGGTGAGACAATTCCCATCCCCCTGCACACCGTCTCAGAAAAGAGGAACATGGGGAGAGCAAGGCAGGCAGTTCCACCAGGCAAGCTGGGCCAAATGTTCATCCCTTAACTAGCATTATCTTGAAAATAAACTGATCTGGCTCATTAATGTCACAAACAGGAGTGTGTGCGGGCGTGTTGAAATACAGCCAGGGGTTTCATTGGTGTCCAGAATCAGGAATTAACAGGAACGTTCTTTCCGAGAGGAGATTAGCTGACTGCATCCCTGCTTTTCCCAGAGTGAGACCCACACGACAGGCAGAGGCATGCAGAATGAGTCAGTCAGGTTTGCAGCGGCTGGCAGGTTTGATGAGGGTCCAGATGGCTTTGTTGCTGCCACCAGCTCGATGGTAGACAGTGCAGACTGTCACCTGGAGTTAGGTTCAGGTTGGGACTACTGAAATTCCATTCCGACTGCTGGATAACGACAGTGCAGCTTAGGAGAGGGATTGCCTTGATGTTGGACATGAGTGATTATATTGCCATGGACAGAATCTCAGCATCAGGTGGAGTTGGGAAGCCTTTTGTTTCTGGACTTGCTGGTCTCGAGTCAGTAAACGGGCTCACTGTCAGAGTTCCTTGTGCTCCAGCCATTAGTACGATTACTGGAGGTTTCAGTGCTGCAAAGATTTTCTTTTTGTTTGGGGTTAGCTGGATCGGACACTCCTGTCCCTGTGGCTATTGTTACTTAACTGCCGCAAGGTGTCAGGGGACCGGCTGGATAAATAGTTCACTTAGCAATTTCCCACCTTGAACAGCACAAAAAAAAAATGACCTCAGCTGCTGAATGTATGTCACAGCTGAGACAAACAATCTCATTGCCTGTTGGTGGGATCTTCCTGTGCACAAATTGGCAACTGAGTTTCCTATTTCAGAACAGACCATGCTTACATAAAGCAGCAACTCCCTCACTGGCTTGGAGGTGCTTTGAGATGTGTTGGGGGCAGGGGGGTTGCTGAAGATGTATTTTTATTTCCTGTACCCTCTGGTGTAAACATTATTCTCTCTCCCTCCTTTTGGTCTGTCTGGACTGGTTCTCTCTCTCCCTCCCCCCCTCTCTCCGCTCCACCTCTCGTTTGCTCTCCCCCTCTCTGCCAATCTTGCTCATGCTCACTCTCCTGCCCCCTCTCTCTCTCTAATGCCGTTTTAACCAACGTGTCTTTCTCTTGTTTCCGCAGGTGGACTGGGGGAGGCAGTGTCGGCTGCTGTCTGCACTGAGCCGAGTATCCTGGTCCATCGCCTGGCTGTGAGTGGTGTCGCCTGGAGTGCCAAACCCTCCGAGCTGCTGGACGCCTTTGGCATCAGCGCGGGTGCTATCGTGAGCACTGTGCGCTCCATCTTGGCTAACTGAGGGCCTGGGTCCTCGCGCCCCTCTCACTGCCCCATCATGCCTTGGCACCTGCCAACACCAGGGGTGGGTGGGGGGAGGTGCTGCCTTTAAACCAGGTGACGGAGCAGGGTGGACCTGACTCGTGTCACATCCTGGCTGATGGACCATTATGTGAGTGTGTGTAATGTTTGATCATTAAGTGGGGTGTGGCTGATAGACACTCCTCCTATCTCTCTATGAACACACCCCAGCCCTGCTCTTACACACACCTCTCTATCATTCCTCACTGGTAATGATGGACCAACTGTAACCCGTGCTACTTCACTGTTGCTAAACTAGGTTGTCCGCTCTCTTTCCCCAAATCCCCCGGTTTTTTTTTTCACATTGGGATCTTTGATTTCACAAATCCCGGAGGTTGGGCTGACAACACTGCAGACCAATGTTGCGAATCTCAGCAGTTGCCATGGGAATGGACTGTTCGAAGCACTAATAAAACTTGACATTTCTTGACAACTCAGCTGTTCACACTGTCTACAGGAGCTATGTTTGTTTGTGTGTGAGAAACTTGGGACATATCTCTGTTTTGCCCTGGTGCTTGTTGGGAGAACTGATTGGCAGGGGGTGGAATTGTTCAGACGAGGGCCATTTGAGCTGCGCAGAGTGAGTCACCTCAATTGGACAAGGTGTTATCATGGGAAAAGCCATGGGAACTTGATGTCCTCTTGATTGCAGAAAAAGGGATGCAAATGTGAAGCTGGCAACTACAGGCCGGTCAGTCTGACTCAGCAGCTGTAGTGAAACTTCTGGAAATTTTGGGACAAATTCAGTTGTTACTTGGACAAGTGCAGGATCATTAAGGAAAGTCAATACAGCTTTGTTAAGCAGAAAGCATCATAGAAGTTTACAGCACAAGAAATGGCCATTCAGTACATCATATCAATAATAAATAGCCTCAGTATTCTAATCCCATCTTCCACCACTTGGTCCATAGTCTTAGGCCATTGGGCCTTTCAAGCCTGCTCCACTATTCATTATGATCATGGCTGATCGTCCAACTCAATAGCCTAATCCTGCTTTTATAGAAAGATAAATAGGAACAGGAATATGCCTTAACATCACAAATGCCTTTCTGTGCCTGTTGGGTGCTGCAGGGAATGTTATTGAGAATGTTGAGTACGTGGCAACCCAGGTACACCAATCACCAGCTGTGCCAAGAATCTGCAGGTCATGCATCAGACTCCTCACTCACCTAAGAACTGGTTGTTAGTGTGGAAGCGACAAAGCACTGGTTAGACCTCAGATGGAACATTGTGTACAGTTCTGGGTGCTAGAGGAAGGATCGTAAAATCCCTCTGGTGCAGGAGGAGGCCATTCAGCCCATCTAGTCCACACAAAGTCTCTGACAGAGGATCCCAGCCATGTCCTTTCCTGTACCCCATGTATTTACCTCTAACTTGCACATCTTTGGACACTAAGGGGCAATTTAGAATGGCTAGCTATTGGAGAAATTTGTAGTAGGTTAGAGAAATATCAAATAATCCAGGACTTATTGCTAGTAGTTTTATTAGTAACTTAAGTGAAATGACCTCAGATGAGAGAGACAGTCTAACAGGGGAACTGTCTGCATGAAGACAATATGAACACTAAGAGATTTAAATAATTGAGAATTGAACAAGTATTTCTGATTTAAATATGTATTTTGGATTTCAAAATGTATTTTAGTTGTACTTTTGAAGTAATTGTACATTTTAGCCAAACGCAGGCAGGCTGTGAGGCACATAGGATAAAGACTTAGCAAACAAACAAACCACGTTATTATCAGCAAAAGTTACAAACAGCATGGTTCCCAAAGCTACTCTATGAATCGGGCTATTCAAGTTGTCCTGATAACACAGTTCTTCTCAGACGCAAGAATCTCAGCTGTCAGGTTTGGCTATTAACATAAATGAGAGGTGGTGGGAACAGTAACTTTGACCTTAGTAGTGTCAGGGGTTATTAAGCGAGAGGGGGAAGCAGTATCCGGATTCAACAAACTAATGAAATCCCATGATGTTAGATGGAAGAATGCAATTGGTTAAGGTATAAGTTAACTGTTAAGTGATTGATTTGTATTAATAACAACCTTTCATAACTATTAGAAAGGTGGGAATATTTGGGAAATGTATAATTGATTTGTCTGATGCATTGTAATTTTACAGTGGTATTGGAACATTCAAGGCCTTCTCTTTTATAAGGCATCAGACTGCCCAATGCTAACCTCTCCATCAATCGTTAGTCAAATAAGATACATCTTTAACCGTGACACTGGCTCCATGAGCCTTTGCATTAGGTGAAGTTTCAGCACTACTTAGTCTCTGAAAAGACCTCACAACACTAACCCACTTAATCTGTATATCTTGGACACCAAGGGGCAATTTAGCATGGCCAATCCATCTAGCCTACACATCTTTGGATACTATATGGAAACTTAGCATAGCTAATCTCCCAACCTGCTCATTTATGGACATTAGAGAGCAATTTAGCATGGCCAATCCATCTAATCTGCACATCTTTGAACTATGGGAGAAAACCGGAGCACCTGGAGAAAGTGTACGCAGACGTGAGAAGAAAGTCTGTGGACTTTGCATGATCACCCAAGCTGGGAATTGAACCTGGTCTGTGGTGCTGTGAGGTAGCAGTGCAAACTACTGTGATGTTAATGTATTGAGAGTGTTTTTATTCATTCATGGTATGTGGGTGTGACTGTCTGGGCTAGCATTTATTGTCCATCCTGAGGGCATTAAAGAGTCAACCATGTTGCTGTGGGTCTGAAGTCACGTGGCCAGACAGAATAAAGGTGACAGGTTTCTTTCCCTAAAGGAAATTAGTGAACCAGATAGGTTTTAATTGTCAATGGTTTCATGATTATCATTACATTTTTAATTCCAGATTTTTATTGAATTCAAATTTCACCAATTACCATAGTGGGATTCAAAACTGGGTCCATAGAGCATTACCCTGGATCTCTGGATTACAAGTCCAGTGCCAATACCATTACCCCACTGCCTCCATTTAAAATGTGCAGCAGAGGTTACAAGATTGGTTCCAGGGCAGAGAATTTTCGATTATGAGGATGGATATGACAGGTTGGAACTGTTCTTGGAGAGAAGGCAGATGGGAGTAAATTTGAAAAGAAAGAAGAAAACGTTGGATAAACTCAACAGGTCTGGCAGTATCTATGGAGGGAGAAATCAATAATGTTTTGGATCCAAATGATACTTCTGAAACAGTGGCTTAAAACTATTGCCCCATAGCTCCAACGGCCCAGGTTCAATTCTGGCCTTGGGTTACTGTCTGTGTGGAGTCTGCATGTTCTCCCCATGTCAGCATGGATTTCCTCCGGGTGCTTCGGTTTCTTCCCACACTCCAAAGATGTGCAGATTAGGTGGATTGGCAATGCTAAATTGCTCCTTAATATCAGGGGTTTAGCAGGGTAAATGCGTGGTGTGATGGGGACATGGCCTGGGTGGGATTGATGTGATGCAGACTTGACAGGCAGGATGGTCTTCTACATTATCGGCATTTTATTACTGACAGATGTTCAAAATCAGAAAGGCAGAGAGGGGGGGAAACAGTCCTGTTCACAAAAGGAATGGAAAAGAGAGAACGTAGATTTAAAGAGATTTGCAACATAAGCAAATGTGACATGAGGAAAAACCTCTTCATACAGCGAGAGATTGGGGTCTGTAATATTCTGCCTGGAAGTGTGGTGGAGACAAGTTCAATGAAGGCATTCAGGAGGGCATTATTTGAATAGAAACAATGTGCAGAAGGAGAGTACGAGGAAAAGGCAGAGGGATGACATCAAGTCACAATGTTCATTCTGGATAGCTGGTGCAGACTGAACAGCCTTCCTGCATTGTAACATTTCTATGATCCTGAGGGACTGCCTTGGCAGACTGATTTGAGTTATTATTGTATTGGAATACAATGATAAGTATTGTTTCTCGCACACTTTACAAAGAAGGCATACCATATGTTAAAGAGGGTGCAGAATATAGTACTACATATAAGATAGGCCCATTCAAAAGTCTGACAGCAGCAGGGAGAAGCTGTTCTTGAGTCAGTTGGTAAGTGACGTCAAACTTTTGCATCTTTTTTGCAACAGAAAAAGGCAGAAGAGAGAACAGCCAGGGTGCATGGGGTCCTTGATTATGCTGGCTGCTTTGCCGAGGCGGCAGGACGTGTAGACAAAGCCAACGGATGCAGGCTAGTTTGTGTGATGGACTGGACTACATTCATGACCTTTTGTAGTTCCTTTCATTTTCATTCCTGTTGAAGATTCTAACACTCCCAAATATGCAAAATGCCTCATGAGACGGTGCTAGTATCAGCGGGAAGTGTAGACAGAATCAGTGGATGGGAGGCTGGTTTGAATGATGGGCCAGGCTACATTCGCAATCATTTGTAATTTCATGCGACCTTGCACAGGGCAGGGGCCATACCAAGCTGTGATACATCCAGAAAGAATACTTTCTATGGTGTATGTTGGGCAGCTGGCCCTGTCTGCTTGTTTCTGGACCTCCAGGGAGATCAGCAATGGAGGTGCCACTATCCCGGTAAGCAGTGCGCCAATGAAAACCCCCTATTACAGACAATGGAGCGGGGCCGTTTGCGATGAGGAATGGGGAGAAAGCCAATGCCGGAAGATAATAAGCTCTCCAAATGGATCTTTTTTGTTTACTCAGCGGCCATTAAATATCAATTTACATTGACACTTACCGGATTGGCGCCATCGCTTCGAAAGGTTTTAAACTGTCTCCACCTCCTCCCGCTGCTGCCACCGTCCAGTCCGCTGACTGACGTCCACTCTGACCAATCACAGTGCGGCAATTGTTCAGGCGGCGGTGACTATTGGGTGTTGCGAGGTGGGAGGCGGGATTAATGATGCCCCGCCCTCCATCCCAGCGCATGCGCACCTGCCCCCACACCCAAAACTAACGACCAGGCGAGCGCGCGCGTCCCCGCCCCCCACACCGCCACGCAGGCGCAGTCACTCCTCCTTATTCAACGGAAGAGCGTCCTCCTCAGCTGCGCACGCGCCATCTCTCTCGGCACCGGCCCCCCCCCATTGAGTCATCGCGCATGAGCAGACTCCACCCAACCCAAGCCCCGCCCCTGCCCCTATCGCTCGCCACCTTTTTTTAAACCCGCTTCGCTCCGCCCTTCCCTCCCTCCGTGGCGCCTGCGCAATTCTTTCTCCGACCGGGGCCGGCCCTGGCCAGCCCGCCTCCCCTCCCGTCGTAAAGTCCCGCCCACTTGCCACGAATCGTCCAAACGGCTTGGCCGAGGGCGGGTTGAGTGACGTGAGAGGTACCCAATCGGGAGCGGGGTGAGGGGGGGAAGAGAGCGAGTGAAAGAAGGGTCTGGGCCTGCCATGCAAATGAGCTGACGTAAGAAACATCTCGAGGGTAAAAGGGAAGGGCGCGCGCGCCGGGCTAATTTGAATAAAAACGGCCGCTCGGCTCCAGCCGGCGGGTACTTTAAGGCGAATAAAAATCGGCTCAACTGGACAGGCAGCGATGTGAAGTGGGGAAGCGAGCGTTTATCGTTTTATCTTTTTTTCGGTGGAGGGGGGCGGAAGGGAGAAAGGTCATGGCGGACTGCACGGAATCGGAGGTGGAAGGCCTGCGGGCTGAGGTGGAGCGGTTGAGTGCCGAGCTGGCCGAGACGAGCGAGCAGAAGGTGCAGGCGGCGCAGTACGGGCTGGCCGTGCTGGAAGAACAGCAACGCCTGAAGCAGCGCTTCTCCCAACTGGAGCAGGAGCACGAAGCCGCCGCACAGGAGCTGGAGCGCCTGAAGGAGGTGAGGCTGCCATTGGCCCCGGGGCCGGGAGGGGCGGGACCCATCTCCACCAATCACCCTCCTTCCCACTGGCGCTCAATCACGCCGTTGCCCGGGCGACCAGAATGGCGCACGTGGGGGTCTCCTCGAGGCCGATTGGTCTCTTTCCTTCCCCCCCCCCTCTTCTAACTGGACAGCCGTCCTGTCAAATCACCGTTGCCAGGAGATAACAATGGCCCACGTGAGGCGGGCTCGGCGGCCCCCTTGTTTTCCCCCTCGCCGGTCCAATGGCGTGCCTCCAAGTCCGCCCATTTGGACAATCGGCCGTTGCCAGGGCGACCACAATGGCGCTACCAGGGTCTCGAGGATGCTGATTGGTCTGCTGCCTACCCCCCTGTCAATCAAGCGTTGCCAGGCAACCACACGGGGGGGTGGGCTGACGAGTATGAAGAGGAGGAGGCCACTCAGCCCCTCTCCCATTCTATGAAGCCTGATTGTCTCCCGCCCCTTTCTTGACTGCCCTCCCCTTCGCACCCTTCTGAATCAGAAATCTGTGTAACTCACCCTTGAATATATTCAGTGAGCCGCAGCCCCCACTGCTATCTGGGGCGGGGAGGGGGTGTTGAATTCCACAGACTGACCACTCTCTGAGAGAATTCTTCCTCGTCGCCAATGAGAGATTGCCCCCCCACCCCCACATTCTCAAACTGTGTCCCCTCGCCTTCACTCCCTTGTGGGTCAGAAATCTGTGTAAGTCACCCTTGAATATATTTAGTGAGCCGTAACCGGCACTGCTGTCTGGGGGGGAGAAGTTAGAACACAATGCTGACCGTTCTCAGAGAAGAAATTCCTCCTCTTCTACATCTTAAGATCCCCCTCCACAAGGAAGGATTCTAGATTCTCCTCTACGAGGAAGGAAACATTCTCTCAGCATCCATCCTATCAAAAACTGCCCCCCTCCTCCATAATCTGAGATGTTTCAATAAGATCCCCTCTCATTCTTCTAAATTCCAATGGGTTCAAGCCCTGACCTGCTTAACCTTTTCCTCATAAGACAAAACACCCCCCTTCACCCCAGGAATCAGGCCAGTGAACCTTCTGTGTACGTCCTACGATGCAAGTAGATCCCTCCCTCAGTAAGGGTAAGGAGACCAGAACTGTTTGCAGTACTCCAGCTGCAGAAACACCAAACCCCCTATACAGTTGGAGCAAGGCTTCCTGATTTTTATAATCCATTCCCACTTTCCCACCCACCCCGGTCAGGTAATAAAGAACAACATTCCCAATGCCTGCACAGTGACCTGTTGTGATTCATGGTGCAGGATGCCCAGATCCCTCTGTACCAGAATTCCGCAGTCCCTCCCCAATCTAATTTTTTTTTTAGAGCAACACAGCACGGGACTTTGTCACATAATTCTATCCTGATTTTCTGTTACTGATGTCAATATATAGATATCTCATCAAGGCAACTGGATAGTATAATAGGTTATAAATTGATTTTAGCGTTTCTGATTGGAGGGATAGAAAGAATGGAAATGGGGCAAGAAAGGAGTACACTGGATTGTGTATAAACATCTGGTTTAGCCTTATCTCGTGGCCATTCCAGACCCCCTTGGCATGTGTACACTAGTGAAGGTGTCAGGGTCTTGGTAAGAGTCACAGGGCAACTTTGCCAGGGAGTCACCAGACAGGGAAGGACTTCAGCTGCCACACACCCTCCCAAGGGGACGTTACAAAAGGTTTGGCACTGTTCCCCTGGGAGCAGACAGGGTCAAGAAATTGGTCAAAGAGAAGTCCGTGAAATGTTTAGGGGATGTGGATTTAAATGGTGCAAACACACCCTGACAGCGAGTGGCTGGCTGATTCCAAATGATTAAAGACTGCTGAATGGCTGTAGAGGTTTACAGCATGGAAATAGGCCCTTTAGCCCAACTTGTTCATTCTGCCCAGTTTTTACCACTAAGCTGGTCCCAGTTGCCCGGGTTTGGCCCATATCTTTCCACTGGTGGTGCAGCACTCCCTTGATACCAGCCCTGAGGCAGCTGTGCTCCCTCGATGTTGGCCTTCCAGCAGCATGGGATAGTGCGGCACTCCCTTGACACAGACCATACGGCAGTGTAGCACTCCCTCGTGCTCTGGCTCTACGGTGGTGTTGCCTCAACACAGGCCCTCCAGAAGCATGGGGCAGGGCGACGCTCCCTCGTGCTATGTCCCCCTCAGGCAGGGTGGCGCTCCCTCGACACTGACGTTGCAGCACTCTGGGCTGCTGACCTGGTTGATGTGTTGTCTGTATTTCTGAAACAGTTTCTTGTTGTTTTAAATCTCCCTCAGTGCCTTGCCCCCCCCCCCCCCCCCTCTCCTGTTGAAGCTGGTGTGTATTGCTTCAGTTAAGAAGTTCCTTATGTCTGTAAACACTGGGGTTGCCTGTGCTGCATTCCTGAAGTTCCAGTGTGTGAAGTTGAGCAATGGATGGGTTATTTGTGTTCGAGATGAACCCCACCCCCAAGGCTTGGGATTAACCAGCTATCCCACTCAGCCTCCTGTGCTGCAGCCTCCTTGGTAAGAAGTCTGACAACACTAGGTTTAAGTTCAACTGATTTATTTGAAATCAGGTAATTCAAATAAAATCGGTTGGTCTTAAACCTGGTGTTGTCAGACTTCTTACTGTGTTTACCACAGTCCAACGTCAGCATCTCTACATCATGACTGTAGCCTCCTTTCCAGGACTGCCTTCAGAGCTTTAAAAACCAGTTCTACTTCAGTACCTCAGTGTCAAAAGTCTCCTTTTTTTTCAATCCCTTCTGCCTTCATCTCTGTAACCTCCTCCAGTCCCTACAACTCTCCCTGTCTCCGTAATCTCCTCCAGTCCCTACAACCCTCTCTATCTCTGTAACCTCCTCCAGCCCCTAGGAACCTCCCTATCTCTGTAACCTATTCTGGTCCCTACAACCCTTCCTGTCTCTGTAACTTCCTCCAGCCCCTAATAGCCTCCCTATCTCTGTAACCTCCTCCAGTCCCTACAACCCTCCCTGTCTCCGTAATCTCCTCCAGTCCCTACGACCCTCCCTATCTCTATAACTACCTCCAGCCCCTACAACCCTCCCTATCTCTGTAACCTCCTCCAGTCCCTAACACCCTTCCTATCTCTGTAACCCCCTCCAGCCCTACAACCTTCCCTATCAATGTAACCTCCTCCTGTCCCTATGACCTCCCTATCTCCAGCCTGTGTTGTACTGTGGTAGCAGGCACTGTCTGGGTTGACGATGCGACCGAGGCCTGATCTAAGAGTCTTTGAGCCACCTTGCCATTATTCTCCCTCACTGTGGGTTCTTGCTCACAGTCAGTTCAATGGCAGGTAGAAGGGTCGGATATAGGTATCCCCTCTAAAGATGGCACACTGGTTAGTGCTGCTGCCTCACAGCATTGGGGACTTGGGTTCAATTCTGACCTTGGGTCACTGTCTGTGTGGAGTTTGCACCTTCTCCCTGTGTCTATGTGGGTTTCCTCTGAGTGTCCAAAGATATTCAGGTATGCTTGGTATGGCTCCTGCTCTGTCCAAGACTGTAAAAAAAAAACTGAAGGGTTCTGAAAGTAGCCCAGTCCATCACACAAACCAGCCTCACATCAATTGACTCTGTCTATGCTTCCTGCTGCCTCAGAAAAGCAGCCAGCATAATTAAGGAGCCCCCCACACACCCCGGACATTCTCTTTTCCACATTCTTCCGTTGGGAAAAAGATACAAAAGTCTGAGGTCACGTACCAAATAACTCAAGGACAGCTTCTTCCCTGCTGCTGTCAGACTTTTGAATGGATTTTCTCACACTAAGTTGATCTTTGTCTACACTCTAGCTGTGACTGTAACACTACATTCTGAACCCTCTCCTTTCCTTCTCCATGAACGGTATGCTTTGTATGGTGGGCAAGAACTATTCCCCATATGCTAATACATGTGACAATAATAAATCAAAGGTTAGGTGGATTGTTCCTTGGTATTCCAAAGATGTGCAGATTAGGGGGATTAGCCATGCGAAATACATGTGCTACGGGCATAGTGTGGCCGTGTGAGCCTGGCTCTTTTGGTGAGTTAGTACAGTCACGATGGGCTGAATATCCTCTTTCTGCGTTGTTGGTATTCTCTGTACAGTATATCTATATACTGTAAACCTTCCTAAATCTGTCCCGGAACAAGTGCAACAAAGTCCAGGAGGGTATTCGAGTTCTGGTGTAGAAAGTTTCTAATCCGTACATATCCGGGCCCCAGAGGAAGCATTGACAGGCAAAGCTGATTGTCCTGGAGCTGTGTTTGCTGAGAGCATTCACTTCTCTCCAGCTGCTTACCAAGAGGAGAGTAAACTCCTGTGAGGAAAGTTGTTTTAAAATGGACACCATCTCCATTCCCTTTCCTCGCTGCATTCTTTATGTGCCTCTCCACCATCCCCCTCATGTCCTGGAGGCAATGACTCATTTACCTTGGGACAGTTCCAAGTTTGGCAGCAAGGCCTCCCCCTCACTCCATCCTGCCTCTCAGCTTCCTCAGGGGTCATCCTGCACGTGTGTGCGTGTGTGTCCTGGCAGAGAACTCAGCTTTTAAACGGCACAGAGCTGGTGGCTCCTGCCTTTCTCTCATTCCCTTGTGCTTCCTGCAGCAGCTTGGACTGCGAGAAGGGCCAGTAATACAATAAAAGGGTGCTTTACAAGGGCCTACTCAAGCCAAGTTTGACTCTGAGCCACAGGCAAAGATACCAGGAACAGGCGGGTAAAAGCTTGCTCATAAAGACTGCTTTTTAAGGAGTCTCTTGGAGTGACAAAGAGGTGGAGAGGTTTAGGGAGGGAACTCCAGAGCATCCCCAAGCAGCTGAAGGCACGGTTACCAATGGCAGAGCAATGGGAATTAGGATTCTCGAGAGGCTGGAATTGGAAGAGCGCAGAGATCTCGGAGGGCTGGAGGAGGTTACAGAGATAGGGAGGGCTGGAGGAGGTTACAGAGATAGGGAGGGCTGGAGGAGGTTACAGAGATAGGGAGGGCTGGAGGAGGTTACAGAGATAGGGAGGGTCGTAGGGGCTGGAGGGGGTTACAGACTGAGAAGTCGGGATGTCTGTGTAGCATAAGGTTGTGGAAATATATTTACAGCTTGTGTTGTTTACTTTGTGTAGATGTGCCGCCCTTTCAGAAGAATGTTCAGGCCTCAGGGAGTTTGGTTTCTTTAAAGTTTATTTAATATTGTCACAAGTAGGCTTACATTAATTAACACTGCAATGAAGTTACTGTGAAAATCCCCTAGTCGCCACACCTCAGCGCCAGTTCGGGTACACAGAGGAGAGTTTAGTAAGACTAATGCACCTAACCAGCACGTCTTTCAGACTGTGGGTGGAAACCGGAGCATCCAGAGGAAACTCAGGCAGACACAGAGAGAACATGCAAATTCTGCGCAGACAGTGAGCCACTCTGGGAATTAAACCCAGGACTCTGGCGCTGTGAAGCTCATTGCTAGCCTCTGCGCTGCCCAGAACATTCCCATTGACGAGGAGACTTCAGTTCATGCAGAGAGAGCGAGAGTGGCTGGGAGAAGCTGGGATCGTTCTCCTTTAGAGTAGAGAAGGTTGGGGTAGGGGAGGAGATTTAATCAAGGCCGTCGCTATCATGAGGGGGCTTTGATCGAGTGAATGAGAAGAAAGTTTTTCTCCAGCTGCAGGATGGTGGGGGCATCAGGACGGATAGACACACACACACGGAAGAGAATCAGTAAAGGGAGCAGAGGAGGAAGTATTTTGTTGTTGAAGCAGCAAGTTGTTGTGATCTGGGGGGTGCTGCCAAGAGGGCAGTGGGAGCAGATTCACCCAGGAGAAGGTAGCCATTGGAGAAATCCATGCAGGGGAAATATTTGTAGGGTTGTGGGGTGAGGAGAATCGGTGGTGGGGGAAGGAATGAGGAAAGCATGGGGCAGAATGGAGAGCTGTTTCAAAGGAGCTAGCCCCATGATGGGCGGAATGTCACTGTGCAGGACTGTGAGATCCTTGACATGGCTACGGGCACAGTACATCAGGGACCTGGAGTGAAGGGGCACACAACGCTGATTCACAGATTCCCGAGCTAGCTGCCTTTTCTGCAGCATAATGGAATCTGTTTTAGCCACATCTATGCCATCGCGCTCCAACAGCTAATTCCACTCCCAGATCCCAGCCAGGTTTTCCCCTTCAATTTAATCATCTCCCCCCAGTTCACCTCTCAGGAAGCCTCGATTGAAATTATCTCCTCCGCACTCCCTCAGGCAGTGCCTTCCAGGTCCTACTTGAATAAGTGTGAGGTTATCCACTTGACTTGCAAAAACAAGAAGGCAGATTATTTTCTGAATGGATATAAATTGAGAGGGGAAGTGTGCAGCGGGACCTGGGTGTCCTCATGCACCATTCACTGAAGGAAGGAGGCAGGTGCAGCAGGCAGTAAAGAAGGCAAATGGACGCTAGCCTTCATTGTGAGAGGTTGCGGGTCCAGGAGCAAGGATATGTTGCTGCAATTATACAGGGCCCTGGTGAGACCACACCTGGAATATCGTGTGCAGTTTTGGTCTCCTTATCCAAGAAAGGATACCCTTGCTATAGAGGACTATAGAGAAGGTTTACTAGGCTAATTCTGGGGATGGCGGGACTGATGTGTAAGGAGAGATTGACTAGGTTAGTGTTGTATTCGCTGGAGTTCGGACGAATGAAGGGGGGATTCTCATAGAGATTTATAAGTTCTAACAGGTCTAGCAAGGGTAGGTGCAGGGAGGGTATTCCCAGTGGTCGGGGTGTCCAGAACCAGGGGTTACAGTCTGTGGATACTGTTTATGACAGGTGAGGAGACATTTCTTCATCCAAAGAGTGGTGAGCCTGTGGAATTCATTACCACAGGAAGTAGGTAAGGCCAAAACATTGAATGTTGTCAAGAAGCAATTAGTAGTAACACTCAGGACGAAGAGGATCAAAGAATTGCGGGGGAGGTGGGGGGGGGAGCTTGGATCAGGATACTGAGTTGGATGATCAGCCATGATCATAATGAATGGTGGAACGAGCTCGAAGGGCCAAACGGCCTCCTCCTGTTTCTAATCATTTGCTGCTTGAAAAACCTTCTCATCGTATCTACATCGCCCCTTTCGCCAGTCGATTAAAATCTGTTCATTCGAGAGCATTGAATGATTGGTTCACAATTTGATTTATTATTGTCACATATATTAACATACAGTGAAAAGTATTGTTTCTTGTGCGCTATAGAAAGCATACTGTTCATAGAGAAGTGAAC
The DNA here is from genome assembly GCA_024679065.1 of Sphyrna mokarran. Classification (NCBI taxonomy): domain Eukaryota; kingdom Metazoa; phylum Chordata; class Chondrichthyes; order Carcharhiniformes; family Carcharhinidae; genus Sphyrna; species Sphyrna mokarran. The sequence goes on along the minus strand of JAGIQG010000013.1, from coordinate 82,769,014 downwards.
GAGAGAGTGTAGGATATAGTGTTACAGTCATAGCTAGGGTGTAGAGAAAGATCAACTTAATGCGAGGTAAGTCCAGTCAAAAGTCTGACAGTGGCAGGGAAGAAGCTGTTCTTGAGTCAGTTGATACGTGGCCTCGGACTTTTATATCTTACCGAAGGTGGAAGAGAGAAGGTGCGTGGCGTCCTTCGTTATGCTGCCTGCTTTGCTGAGTGCAATGGATGGGAGGCTGGTTTGAATGATGGATTGGGCTACATTAACGACCTTTGGTAGTTCCTTGTAGTCTTGGACAGAGCAGGAGCCATACAAAGCTACGATACAGCCTGAAAGAATACTTTCTATGGTGCATCTGTAAAAGTTGTCGCTGATATGCCAAATTTCCTTCGTCTTCTGAGAAAATGGAGGCATTGGTGGGTTTTTTTAACTATAGTGTCTGCATGGGGGGTACCAGGACAGGTTATTGGTGTTCTGGACACCCAAAACCTTGAATATCTCAACCCTTTCTACTCCGTCCCTGTTGATATAGACAGGAGCATGTTCCTCTTTATGCTCCTGAAGACGAAGACAATCTCCTTTGTTTTCTTGACATCGAGGGAAAGATTATTATTGTTGCGCCAGTTCATCAGATTCTCTTTCTCATTCCTGTACTGTCTCGCATTTGTTTGAGATCTGACCCACTACGATAGTGTCGTCAGCAAACTTGGAAAATCAAATTGGAGGGGAATTTGGCCACACAGTCAGGTGTACAAGGAGTGTAGTAGGGAGCTGAGAACACAGCCTTGTGGGACATCAGTGTTGAGGATGGTCGTGGAGGAGGTATTGTTGCCTATCCTTACTGATTGTGGTCTGTGAGTTAGGAAGTTCAGGATCCAGTGACAGAGGGAGGCACCAAGGCGCAGGTTTGGAGATTGGTTTTGTGGAAATAATAGTGTTGAAGGCTGAGCTATAATCAATAAATAGGAGTCTGACATAGGTGTCCTTGTTATCCACGTGTTCCAGGGTTGAGTATAGGGCCAGGGAGATGGCGTCTGCTGTGGACCTATTGTAATGATAGGCAAACTGTAGTGGATCCAGGCAGTCTGGGAGCTGGAATTGATTTGTACCATGACTAATCTTTCAAAGCTCTTTATAATGATGGATGTCAGAGCCACAGGCCGATAGTCATTAAGGCACGCTGCTTGGTTTTTCTTTGGTACTGGGATGATGGTCTTCTTCTTGAAGCAGATAGGGATCTCAGATAATTGTAATGAGAGGTTGAAGATGTCTATGAATACCTCCAACAGCTGGTCTGTGCAGGAATTGAGTGTTTGTCCGCATACCCCCATCTGGGCCAGTCGCTTTCCGTGGCTTGACCTTCAAGAAAGCTGCTCTGACATCTGCAGTGGTGACCCCAGACACAGGTTCATCCAGTGTGGAGGGCATGCTCTCGCTGATCTCTTGCTCATAGGGATTGCAGAATGCTTTGAACTCATTGTGGGGATGGGGTGGGGGGGGGACGCGTTGGAGCCAGCAATTTACATGCTTTCATCTTGTAGCCTGTTATGTCTTGCAGACCTTGCCATAGTCGGCAGGGGTTTGTGTGGCTAGCCAGTGACTCTGGCTTGGTCCGGTAATGTCTTTTGGCATCTTTGATGGATCTTTTCAGATCATATCTGTTTTTCTTGTATATATTAGTGTCGCCTGACTTGAACGCCTCAGACCTGAACTTCAGCAAGCGGTCGATAACCCTGTTCATCCATGGGGAACATTCGGATTTGTTTCTTTAGCACACAATTTCTACACACTTACTAATGAAGCCAGTTACTGCAGTGATGTACTCATTCAGGCTGGTAGCAGAGTTTTTAGATATTGACCTCAATGTGCAGGGGGAAAGGATGTGGGGGTTGGGGTGGAATGCATCTAAGTGACAGAGCTGGGGCAATGACAACAAGTCGAGTGTGTTCCTTCTGTGTCCCCTCTGGTTATCGATGCTTCAATCACTGGCAACATTTTCCCCTCATTTTACTCGGTCGAAACCACCTTCCCTATGCAATTGCAAACTCTGCGATTTAAATCTCCTTCCCCCTCAACCTTTGCTGCTTTGACAGGAATGCTCCTAGCTTCCTCCAGCTTCATGCCACTTGAACTGAGGTCCTCTCTCTTTAACATCAATCTATAGAATTCTCATTCCCCTAGCCTCCAGACAATGGATTTTCTTTTTAAGTAATGAATTTAAATTCAAGGCCATTTTATTTGTATTGTTTAGGATAAATTTCTCTTGGTTTAATATTCATAGAGTCCTACAGCGCAAAATGAGGCCATGTGGCCCATTGAGTCTACACCGACCATAAGCTCACCCAGGTCCTACTCCCGTAACCTCTGCAAATCTCCCTGACACTAAGAAGCAATTTAGCACGGCCAATCCACCGAACCTGCATATCTTTGGAGAGTGGGAGGAAACCGGCGCACTCAAAACCCATGCAGACACAGGCAGAACATGCAGATTCTACACAGTCAGTGACTCAAGACCGGAATCAAGCCCATGTGCCTGGTGCCATAGCAGCACTGATAACCACTGTGCCACCCCAAATGTTACTGAATTTCCAACCATTTTGGCAGCTGGCACTGCTGCCTCACAGCGCCAGGGACCCGGGGTTTGATTCCCGGCTTGGGTCGCTGTCAGTGTGAAGTCTGCACATTCTCCCCGTGCCTGCGTGGGTTTCCCCTGGATGCTCTGGTTTCCTCCCACAGTCCAAAAAATGTGCAGGCTAGGTGCATCAGCCATGCTAAATTCTCCCTCATTGTTAACCGAACAGGCACCCGAGTGTGGTGATTAGGGGATTTTCACAGTAACGTCATTGCTGTGTTAATGTAAACCTACTTGTGACACCATTAACTAAACTTTAACAGAGTAAAACCACCCCTAGGTAGAGGCAATCACAACATGATTGAAGTTTGCATCCAGTTTGAAAGGAAAAAGAGTGGGACAGATAAATGCATCTATGTAGACATCAAAATTGAGTCATCTGCTACCCTTGTCCTTCTAGGGGACAGAGGTGGTGGGTTTGGGTGTTGAAGGAACCTTAAGTCGCTGCAGTACATCTTGTAGATGGTACACACTGCTGCCGCTGTGTGTTGGTGTAGAGAGTGAATGTTGAAGGTGGGAGGTTAGCATGTTGATCAAATGGGGAGGCTGCTTTGACCCAAATGGTGTCGAGCTTCTTGGGTATTATCGGAGCCGCACTCATCCAGGGCGAGTGGGAGAGTATTCCATCACACTCCTGACTTGTGCCTTGTGGATGGTGGACAGGCTTTGGGGGGGAGTCAGGAGGTGAGTTACTCTCCACAGGATTCCCAGCCTCTGACCTGCTCTGGGAGCCACAGTATTTATATGGCTGGGTCCAGTTCAGTTTCTGCTCAATGGTAACCCCCAGGATGATGATACTGGGGGGAATTCAGTGATGGGAATGCCAATGAATGTCCAGGGGAGATGGTGAGATCCTCTTGTTGGAGATGGGCATTGCCTGGTGCTTGTGTGGGCTGAATATTACTAGCCACTTGTCAGCCCGAGCCTGGATATTGTCCAGGTCTTGCTGCGTTTGGACACGAGCTGCTTCAGGATCTGAGGAGTGGCGAATGGTGCTGAACATTGTGCAGTCATCTGACCTTATGGAGGGAAGGACATAGATGAAGCAGCTGAAGATGGTTGGGAGAAGAAGGCTCCACATATATCCCTACTTTCAATGATGGGGGAGCTGAACCATCCAGCCCACTCCCTGCGGTGCCCAGTGGGTACAGAGGACACCCAAAGTGCTGCAGTTGTCTCTATTTATAGGACCATCATGTGTTTAACTAACAATTCCTCAATGTTGTTACCATACAGAGTGATTAATACTTGATGCAATCAGTCGCCTCTCCTGTTCCTCATTTAAACTGAACTCTATCCTCTGAATGAGGAAGTATTCTGTTACCTGCTCTCCCCTCTGTGTTCACCAAGTCAGACTTTCTTCCTCTCACTTTATAATTAGCCCCATGCAAATTTTCACAGTCTCTAACACCATTGTGACTCGCGCTCCTGCGCCGTGACGTGCCCCTCACCCTACTCTGTGTCTACGAGACATCCTTCCACCTGATGCACCTATTCCTGACTTTGCGGCAGTCCCTCAGGGGAAGGGTGAGCGAGCCCTTCTTGGTGTGGCACTCCCCCGGGCCGGGGGAGGGGAGGGGAGGGTGATATTGGGATATGATCTCTCTGGGTAGGGGGCTTGTAACCTCACCCTGCTGACTGGGACAGGGCGTGTCCTGCAGGGCAGCAGCCAGTCCTCCCAGGTTCAGACAGCAGCTGCAGGATACGGTGGTAGCACAGCTGCCCCCGCTACCCCACGCACTAATACACAGTCTCTCTGTCACACATTCACACAAATACACACACAGCACACACACACACTTTCTCTCTCTCTCACATACACTCACACACACACAGTGACATTCTGTACACGCCACAGGGAAGAGATCATCCCCTCAGAACCGCAACCTTTCACACACATACTGCTGAACTTTCTCTCTCTTATTCGTTCTCTATTAAAATTCTCCATTTGAAGGGGTGGGGCACTGAGCTAGTGCAGAGCAGACGGAGGGAGGGCACAGGAAGTGCAGGGCAGAAGAGGGAGGGAGCGATCGGAGGGAGAGCTCTAGGGGGATGAGACAATGAACGTGGGGCTGAGGCTGCACTCTGAACTCAGACTTTGTGTCTCTCTCATTCTCTCTCACTCACACACACACTAATTAAGACCCACCCTCCTTTCAATAACCAATCTCATTGCTGTGTGGGATCTTGCTGTGCAGTTTGGTTGCTGGATGTTTTTAGCCACCGTGTTTACATGTGGGAAGATAGGGAACTGTGGAAATGTGTGTAAGGTGACTGGAGATATGTATGGTGCCGTGACAGTCTGTAGTCCTAGGTCAAGATCCATGTTTAGCTGTATATTTACAAGGGCAGAGGGAGGTGGTGTGCATACCGAGATCTCTGGCAGCAAGGCAGGGCGATTTATAAGGCATCTGAGACCCTGAGGTTTAGCAGTAAAATGCAAGGAAATTGTAATAGTGCTGTGTAAACCACCAGGTACGATCTCAGCGGTTCTGGGCCAGCTTTAGGGAGGATGTCACAGCCTAGGGGACAGGTGGGAGCATAAGAAGATTTACCCAGAACGTACCCTTGGGATGAAGAGACTTCAGCTCATGCGGAAGGAGAGAGGCTGGTAAGAGCTGGGATTGTTCTGTTTTGAAGCAGAAAGAGTTAAAGGGGGGGGGATTTAATTGAGACAGTCACTATCACGAGGGGGCTTCGATCGAGTGAATGAGGAGAAAATGTTTCCCCAGTGGCAGGAGGGTCGGGAACCGGGGAAGGGGTGGTCACAGATTGAAGAATCAGTGGAAGGGGAGGCAAAGAGATGAGGAGAATTTTGTTTGTTGACAGGGTGAGTTGTTGTGATCTGGAAGGCGCTGTGCCACAGATTCCCCCTTGGAAATGGGAGGAATACTGGAAGAGGGAAAATGGGGGTAAGAGCAGGGAAGTGTGCGGAGAGAGAGAGTGAATGTGGGACTAATTGGGTGAGCGATATTCTTCCCAGCCGTGTGTTTCCCACCAGCGGCATGTTGTTTGCTAGCAGAGGGATTTCCTGGTCCAATGGGAACCCCACGGGTAGGGATGCACTGCCAGCGGGACCGGAGAATCCCACCGGCAATTCCAGCTGATAGCTCTTTCACAGGGGTCACCACAGAGACAGTGGGCCGAGTGGCCTCCTCCTCCTCTGCTGCTAGCGATTATCGTTGATTTATACTGTGGATTCGCGCAGCGACACACAAAACAAATCTGGACATATGATTTTAACGGTTTGTCTGTGTAAACTAGCCAGTGTCTCTGAATCTCAGTTCGAGCGATGCCTGTTTGTTTGTCCCAATGGTATTTACCACACCAAGCCCATTCTTTTTATTTTTGCACACTGTGTCCTGTTGTGGTTCTGTTTTTAATTGAGAAAATTAATAGGTCCTTGATACTGGCACAGCTGCAGAGCCAGGCAGATTGGAGCCAGATTGCCCTGACTCACATCTCCCTCTCCCTCTGCATTTGTTTATTTCCAGGGTTGAGTCAGAGATAAACCTGAGCCACGTTGTTGTGAAACTCTTGTGATTTCCTCGTTAAATCTCACCGTTACCCTGCTTCCGGTGTGTCAGGGTCTGCACGCAGAGGGAGCGTGTGCACCAGTGTGCCTGTGCCTGGCTGCCTGTACCCCAGAGTGTGTGTCCCAGAGTGATCTGGAGCACACACGTGCATTGGGAATGAGTTTGTGTAAATGGTGTTGTGTACGCGCCCTGTCTGCCCACCTTCAGGACCAGTTGTCTGGCCTGTTGCTCTGTGGGAGTGAGAGGGGCTGGTGGGGTTTTTGTACCCAACAGCTGACGTGCAGAATTTCTACCTCTCTCTCTCTCTCTCTCTCTCTCTTCCACCGCCCTCCCCCGACACACAGTGGTTAGCATTGCTGCCTCACAGCACAAGGGACCTGGGTTCAATTCCAGCCTTGGCTCACTGTCTGTGTGGAGTCTGCACTTCTCCTCGTATCTGGATGGGTTTCCTCTGGGTGCTCCAGTTTCCTCCCACAGTCCAAAGACATGCTGGTTAGGTGGATTGGCCGTGCTAAATTGCCTGTTAAGTGTCAGAGGGATCAGCAAGGTAAATACATGGGGTTGTGGGGATAGGACTGGAATGAGATTGTGGTCAGTGCAGGCTCAATGGGCCGAATGGTCTCTTTCTTTCTGCATCAAGGATTGTATGAACTTTGCACTGAACATTCATACATTCATGGCCACTAGAACCTGGGACTGAGAGACCCGTACTATTGCTTAGGAAAAGAGAAGGCTGAGAGGGTATCCTGATTGAGGGTTTTAATAAACTGAAGGAGGTTTCTATCGGGGTCATAGAGATTTACAGCATGGAAACAGACCCTCCGGCCCATGCCACCCTTTTTTTTTAATCCAAACTCGTCCCACTTGCCCACATTTGGCCCATATCCCTCTATATCCATCTTACACATGTAACTGTCTAAATGCTTTTGAAAAGACAAAATTGTACCTGCCTCTACTACTACCTCTGGCAGCTTGTTCCAGATACTCACCACCCTCTGTGTGAAAAAAATTGTCCTCTGGACCTTTTTTGTATCTTTCCCCCCTCACCTTAAATCTATGTCCTCTAGCTTTGTACTTCCCTACCTTTGGGAAAAGATATTGATTATCTAGCTGATTTATGCCCCTCATTATTTTGTAGATCTCTATAAGATCACCCCTCAGCCTCCTACGCTCCAGAGAAAAATGTCCCAGTCTATCCAGCCTCTCGTTATAACTCAATCCATCAAGTCCCAGGAGCATCCTAGTAAATCTTTTCTGCACTTTTTCTCATTTAATAATATCCTTTCTATAATAAGGTGACCAGAATTGCACACGGTATTCCAAGTGTGGCCTTACCAATGTCTTGTACAACTTCAACAAAACACACCAACTCGTATATTCAATGTTCTGACCAATGAAACCAAGCATGCCGAATGCCTTCTTCACCACTCTGTCCACCTGTGACTCCACTTCCAAGGAATTATGAACAAGTACCCCGAGATCTCTTTGTTCTGTAACTCTCCCCAGTGCCCTGCCATTAACTGAGTAAGTCCTGCCCTGGTTCAATCTACCAAAATGCATCATCTCGCATTTGTTTAAATTAAACTCCATTTGCCATTTGTCAGCCCACTGGCCCAATTGATCAAGATCCTGCTGCAATTGGAGATAGCTTTCTTCATTACCCAGTATGTCACCAATCTTGATATCATTTGCAAACTTACAAACCATGCCCCCTATATTCTCATTCAAATCATTAATATAAATAACAAATAACAAATAACAGTTGGCCCAGCACTGATCCCTGAAGCACACAGCTGGTCACAGGTCTCTAGTTTGAAAAACAACTCTCTACAACCACCCTCTGGCTACTGTCACCAAGTCAATTTTGTATCCAATTGGCTGCCTCCCCATTATGCAACAACCTACCATTGCAATACCTTGTCAAAGTTCATTAGCAACATTGACCTCATCTATCTTCTTATTACCCCTTCAAAAAAAACTCAATCAAACGTGTGACACTTGATTTTCCATTCACAAAGCCATGTTGATTGCCCCTAATTAATCCTTGTGTCTCTAAGTGCCTATAGATTCTATATACTATAGATATCCTGTAGGTAGGGTCAACATAGAGCAGATGCATGAGTGACAATGTCCATCTAGACCTAATGATCATTGATCTACGACGGCCACTAATGGGGAAAGGAATTGGCCTTCACCCAGAGCGGCGAGAATGTGGAAGTTGCTCCCACAGGGAGTGGTTGAGGCCTCCCTGGAGTATAAATGGAACATATTTAAGAATGGATGAACAGATTACATTACAGCGCCATAGTAAACTGCATTACTCACACCGCCTCAATTCCGGGAGAGGCTGGAGGTGGGGGCAGGGACACTGAGAAGTATTTGACTGTCTGTGTGAGGCTTGCAGCACAGTAGTCACAGCACACTTAGTACAAATTCTCAGTAACTTTTACCTGCAATGTCTGTCTCTCTCTCAGCCCATGTCTACCCTCACTCTGTCACAGACTCTGTGACGTCTATCTCTCTCTCTCTCTCTCTCTGTCTCCTCGTTCTCTCTCTTGCTTGGACTCCATGTCTCTCTAGGACTCCGTACTTGTCTATACCCCCTCCACTCTCCCTGGGACTCCATGTCTGTGCTCTCTCTCTCTGGGATCCCGCTCCCGCTCTCACTCTCTATCTCCACTCCACTCCACTCCACATACCCTCCCCCACCACCCCCAATCCTTTCTCTCTTGCGCTAAGCAGGAATAAACAACTTCTGGAGTTCACTGTTTGTTCTCTAAATACCTGCCATTGCCAGTCCACCGCCTTCCCTTTCAGTAATGTTTCCCAGTCTGTCATAGCTAATTCATGCCTCATACCATCAATAGACTTTTACTGAGATTCGGGCTCAGAATCAACTGCTTCACTATCCACCCTGACAAAGAATTCTACTATGGTCCCTCATCCCCAAGGATTCTCTCACACAAGATTGCCAACTAATCCTTTCTCATTGCACAACACTCAGTCCAAGATGTCCTGCTCCCTCGTTGGTCCCTCAATGAATTGCTCCAGAAAACTATCCCATACGCACTCCTGAAATTCCTCCTCTATTATACTGTGACTGACTTGATTCTCCCATTCTATACGCAGATTGAAGTCGCCCATGATCACAGATGTTCTTTTAATACATGCACCTCTGATTTCCTGTCTAATGCTTTCCCCAACATTACCAGTACAGTTTGGTCTGTATACCACCCCGTGAATATTTTTTTTGTTCCTTGGCGTTTCTGAACTCAACCCATAAACATTCCACGTGGTCTGTGCTAAAATCTTTCCTCAGTATTGTGTCAATATCTTCTTTAACCGACAATGTAACTCCGCCACCTTTTCCTTTCTGTTCACCCTTTCTAAACTCTGAATATCCTCAATGCTTGGTTCCCATCCTTGGTCACCTTGTAGCCATAGCCAGAACTCTGCCACCTTCCCACTACGGAATTGGCGTGGGTGAAGGTCCAGTAATGTAAATCTCCGTTGACCAGAAATCAGGCGGGATTTCTCTGTCATTCCGAATGATACAAAGATTGAGTGAGGAGGATTGCCAGAGGATCCACCGGATATAGTCAGTGATGCGACGCAGTGATATTATTGCTAAGATTACAAATCCAGAAACATTGTGAAACAACAGCTCCCAGATGTTTTGCCCAAGAGCAAAGTGAGCTGGATGGGAGCCGAGGGAAGGAGGCAGAACATGACAGAGGGGAGGGGATTACCCACCTGCCCCTACACACACACACACACACACACACACACACACACACAGTTGAGACACGTGAAGCTGATGCAAAGATGTGTGAAGGGGATCACTCCCTGACTCCTTCACACCATCTGGCTCAAAGTTCGAAGAAGTTTTTTTTAACGACATGAAGGTCATCCACCACCCCCCACCTCCCCCGAGTCCTTACGTCAGCAACATTCCAGCAATTATAGTGATTCCTTCCAGACCCAGAATCCTGGCAATGAGAGGCATTTGGGTGTTCTTGTACATAACCCACAGGAAAAAACTCTAATTTAATCAGGCATTGGGACACCCTGCTGAGACTCTGAGGCTTTTGTGAGGCTGTTCTTGCAGTGTTGTGTACAATTCTGTCCACCTTCCTGAAGGAGGTATCTACCCGCATCAGAGGCTGTTCAGAGAAGATTCACTGGGCCCGTTCCTGGGGAAAGATTGAGTTTATAAAAATGAGAGGCGATCTTATAGAAATGTATCTGATTTCCCCAAGAGAGGGGCTTTTACAGGATCGGTGCTGAGAGGCAGTCCCTCCCCCCCCACCACACCCACCAGGGGAATCTGGAGCAGGAGGAGGGGTCTCAAGATAAGGGAGCAGCCATTTTGGACTCCAAACGGAGCAATCTCTTCACTCCCAAGGGCCAGGAAGTTCGATTGTCTGATTATATTTGAGACGGAGGATGTGAGATTTTCAAACATGTGGGTTGGGGAAAGGAAAGCGGGGTCTAGGCTGAAGATCAGTCACAATGGTATTGAAGAAGGGCCAGCAGCAGGTCTGAGGGACTAAATGGCCTCCTGTTCCAGTGTAACAGATTTGAGAGGGGCTGAGTGGCCTCCTCCTGTTCTTGTGCAGCAGGCTTGAGAAGGCCTGAATGGCCTCATCCTGTGCCTGAGTAACAAGCTTGGGAGGGGCGTTGTTGTTTCTGTGCTGACATTCCCCACGCTGGAAACCATCCATCCGCATCAATTTAACTGGGTGACTGATTTCTCACCATGTCTGCCTTGTTTTGTTTTTCCTACCGCACACCCTCCTCCTTCTCCTGCAGGCCTTCGCAGATGCATGCAGCAACCAGAAGAAAGTGGCAGCGGATGGCGAAACCCGGGAGGAGACTCTGCTGCGGGAGGCAGCGCGGAAGGAGGGTGCCCTGTCCACCAAGATCGCGGAGCTGCAGGCGGAATGCAAGCAGACCAAGACGGTGCTCACCAACACGCTCTCTGAGAACGAGCGTTTGAATGGCGAGCTACAGGAGGTGAAAAAGGTACCGTCGCAGCGCCCTCGAGGCCCTTCCACCCAGCGTCAGTGATTTACAGCCCTACAAACAACCCATGGCACTTCACGTTCTCATTCCTTTCTGAGGCCCAGAGAAAAGGTCCACTGTTTGATATGATTCTGCAATGAGGCAGCACAAACTGGATAATCCTTAGTGTGCTAGATAGTCATGGGTGCGCTGGGCAGCACAGTGGTTAGCACTGCTGCCTCACGGCGCCAGGGATCCAGGTTCAATTCCTGGTTTGGGTCACTGTCTGTGTGAAGTTTGGATGTGTCTGTGTGGGCTTTCTCTGGGTACTCTGGTTTCCTCCCACAGTCCAAAGATATGTGGGACAGGTTGATTGGCCATGCTAAAATTGCCCCTTAGTGTAGGGTCTCAGCTTGCAAACCTTTTTATAACTGGCCAAGATCATAGGAGATTTATAGGATGTTAACACCTTAATATCTCATTGGGATTATTGTCGGTGTGTTCTTGATGGGCTGAATGGCCTTTTCGGTACTGCATAGTTTCTATGAATCCCATGTGCGCTAATACTTACACTAACAACCAATTTAAGATCATCGGTCCAGCTCATCGTGTGACTCATTTATGCATGCTCACAGCGCCCTGTAATAAACAGGGAACTGTCCTCTGCAAACAAAAAGAATCAGTTCAAGCCTCCCGCCTTTATTTTGAATTCCCTGGTAGTCTGTCATTTTCTATTGCTTTCTCTATGACAATGCCTCAGCCAATCTGAATTGACCACTAGCCAGCACCCTTTCACTACAGAGGGTGTCCCCTTTATGAGAAGCCACGCCGAATCCCCCAAAGAGGAATCACTCACTTGGTGATCTGTTAAGTGTTTGGGAAAGGGTGAACTGCTCCTCAGGAACGTTTTAGAGGTTCTTTTACATAAAGACCTGAGACTCACTTTTAGTGAATAATTAACAAGTTATTTATTTAACCAACCAGGAAATTTTACTCAACAATAACATCTTGAACAAAGCAAGATATTAGTGGAATGCTGTTCAAATAAATACAAGGACCCTTAATTACCAAAAAAAAATAACTTAGTCGCTCTCAAAAAAAAATACAAACAAGTTTTTGTAGCTTTGGAGAAACCCTTGGAGTTCTTCTGTCGATTCTGCTATCTGTAAGCTCTTTTTTATTCTGATACTCTTCGTTAGATAGATGAAGAGTTTTCTAAAGAGATATTTTTAGCTGTCAGGGAGCCCTCTTTCCCTCTGTAGGCATTGAGTGGTACCTCTTCGGTTGAACTGCAGGCAGGAGGTTGGGTTTGTTTTTATAACTGTGATGATCTAATCAACTTTCCTACCCCAGGATTGGTCTGATGTTGTCAACAACAGCAAATTCAAATTTGACAGGCCCCTGGGAGCTGAGTTTCTTCTTTAAAACTGGTAGGCTGCTGAAGTCAGAAGTCTGCAAAGCCTGTTACCAAGGCAACTCTGATGCTTGGTCCTTCTTACAAATGTTGCAGTCTGTGCACCTTGCATGCCTGCATTTTAAACATCCAAGTATTGACCAGATGTTAAAGGCACTGCACTTCACAACAGTGCCAACTGATCCTTTTGAAATTGGACATTCATGGGTTTGTCCTGATGAGTTCCAGACAAAAAGATTCAACAGCGCGTTCCTTTTGTTTTTTCAGCAAGATCCCATTCTCCCTGTTTTGTGCCGTAGGTTATGTGCCTCTCTCTTCCCCCCAAAAAAGCAGACCAGTTGAGGACAGAAGATTTTCTTTTCCTCGGAAAGACATTAGCAAAACAAATAGATTCTAGCTCCATATAAAGGAGAAATGAACTATGGAACTTCTTCTCCCCACACCCCCACTGTGAAAAGGGCCAAATAGCTGCCTCCTGTTCCTGTGTAACAGACTCGAGAGAGGGGCTGAATAGCCTCCTCCTGTTCCTGTGTAACAGACTCGCGAGAGGGGCTGAATGGCCTCCTGTTCCTGTGTAACAGACTCGCGAGAGGGGCTGAATGGCCTCCTCCTGTTCCTGTGTAACAGGCTCGAGAGGGGCTGAATGGCCTCCTCCTGTTCCTGTGTAACAGGCTCGAGAGGGGCTGAATGGCTGCTTCCTGTTCCTGTTTGTGGTTAAATATTACTGCGGGTTTGCTCTCTTTGTTAATTCACACTCAAGTTTAGCACCTAGTTGGTGGCAAACAGCTCAAGGTGTCAGAGGTGGAAGGAAAGAAGCAGGAAGCTGAGGAAACCACAGACACATGAGATTGTTAAGTAACCGGCTTGTCAGTTAAGACTGAATGCAGGAAGACTCCTAGCCTCGGGGCTCTCAGCTTTGACAGAAAGTAATGCAGTTTATGTTTGATAAGGGGGCCACTTTGGACCGAGACGAGGCAAAATCTCTTGTCTCTGAGGGAGTGGAATCTTCTGGAATTTAACACCCCCACCCCTCACACCCCCACTCCCAGTGGAAGCACGGTTGTCAGCTGTATTTGAGACGGGAGATGGCCAGAGACTTTCAGGCAGGGAGGAATTGAGGGATGGAGGAGATGTTCCTCTCAGTGAGGGGAGCAGGGAATCGGAGTGCTCAGTGCGGGAAGATTTCCGAAGCTGTTCCCGTCCCTGGTTTTGGAAAGGGGGAGTCGGGCACGCACCGGGGGAATATACACGGGCGTGGACTGAATTTGCCCCATCGAAGAGCCAGAATGCAGAACAGCCTCCCCTTGCATGGGAGCCCAGCATGAGGAACGAGCCATTGGACCCAACTGGTTTGCGCTGGTGTTTAGGCTGCACACGAGCCTTCTCCCACATTGCTTCCCTCCCTCCCAAGCAGAGGAGACACTCTCAAACATCCACTCGTGGGGAGGGATTTTACAGCCTAGCTCAGATTCCCATGGTGGACGGAGCAGTAAAATCCCAGCCATGCTTTCTAGCTCTCGCCCTCAAACCAGAGTTATTATGACCAGGGAGGAGGATGAGTGAAGGGGGAGTGGAGTGACAGGGAAAGAGGGGTTAGTGTTGAGATGTTTCCAGCTGTCCGTGTATCGCAGGAGTTGCAGGATGCAGAGGGATAGAGTTTGTACTGATCTCCGATGGAGCGGGCTGGGTCTGTGAGTGAGGGGCCCTGGCAGCATGGCAGCCAAGCTGCAGAGGGTCTGGAAGCAGCCAAAGTGTGCACACAACACACAGAGCAGAGATGTGTGTTCCTTACTTTGAGAGGAAGGAGGGGCTTGTGTGCACTCTGCTGGTCAGAGGCAGCAATCATCCGATCATCGAGTCTGTCTGTGCACAACGATGTGCATTCATATAGTGCCAGTAACATCCTTAAGGCATCACTATGCAGTGTAAAGCAGGCAGAATTTAACCCCAAACCACATGAGATCATAGAATCCATACAGTGCAGGCAGAGGCCACTCAGCCCATCGAGATATCAGGGACATAACCAAAGGCTCATCAAAGAGGTCAGTTTATAAACAGCATCTTGAAGGAGGAGAGAGGCACACATGCACTTCGAGGAAGAGGATTCCAGTGCTTGGGGGAATTCCCCCCTCAGGCAGCTGAAAACACGGCCGGCAAAAAGATTAAAGACTCAGAAAAGCCTAGAAATCATTGATTTGATTTTTTTTTAAGTGGGGTAGTGATGCTGTGAGGCAGGAGGGTCTGAATGATGTGTAGTGAGAGGCATTGGTGAGTGTCTGCGTGGCTCAGACTCGGTCTAGTTTATGGGACCCGTTACCCGGACGTGAGGGGTCTCATTGGGTAAGCCTGATATTTATCGTAACAACCAACCTGACTAAAAAAGCTCAAATCGGACTCTCTGGGATCTTGCTGTGTGCACGTTGGTTCTTGCTGGAGGGCTGTTAATGACCACCAGTAACCGTCAGGCTGTTGCTGCCTGGGGAACGATTCCTCTCGGCGAAGGCAAGTTGTGTGAAAGGGTTTGTTTGTCGATTTTGGACAATTGGGTGACACAGATGTTGTCAGAACGTGTCAGTGTCGGTCTCCGTGATTTGTGAGGACTCATTGTTACCATCCATTCAGCAGCACAGAAAGAGGCCCCCCACTGTGACCTGCTCTACACCCCCTCCCCTCTCTCTCTCTCTCTCTTTTTCTCTCTATGCTCCCTCCACCCGCCCCCCCCCACACTCTCCCTATGTGTCTCTGTCTCACATGCTCGATTGAACCTGCCTCCCCCACACTCTCAGGCAGTGCCTTCCAGATCTTAACCACTCGCTGTGTGAAAAACTCTCTCCCCGTGTCTCCATCGCCTCTAATCTATGTCTCCCTGTGGTTTCCCAAGCTCCTGCCAATGGGAACAGTTTCTCCCTCTCTACTCTGTCCCGGACCCCAATTCCCCACTCCTCGTGATTTTGAACCCCTCGATCAAATCTCCTCTCAATCTTCTCTTCTCCCAAAGAGAACATTCCCAACTTCTCCCAATCTGTTTTTGTCTTGCGCTCAACCGTCTCCCTTTTCCCTGCCCTCTCACTCACCCGTTCCCACTCCCTTTTCCCTACTCTTGCTTGCCCACTCCCACTTGTCCTCATTCCTGCTCCTTCAGTAAGGGTATGGAGACCAGAACTGTTTGCAGCACTAACGCATCGTACAGCTGGAGCAAGCCTTCCCAAATTTTATATCCCATTCCATCCCCACCTCTTGCAATAAAGGACAATATTGCCAGTTGCCTTCCCAAACACTTCCTGTATCTGCACGATGATCTTTTGTGATTTGTGCACCAGGACGCCCAGAGCCCTCTGTACTGCAGAGTTCCACAGCCTGATGTTCTGATTTTATAGTCTTCCTGCCAAAGTGCACACCTTTCCACATTACACTCCACCTCTCTGTTTTTAGCCCTGTGTCCTCCTTGGAGCAGTGCAGGTTAAGAGGAGGAGATTGCTGGGAACTATGCCAGGGATGTGTGATTGTGCTTTATAAAGCACTGCTGCCAGATACTGTCTAATTGAACCTGTTTTAACTCTGCTTTGTCTGCCGCCTCCTTTGTTGACAGCTCTGTGAGAATCTGGAACTGGAGAAGTGCCAGCTGAGGGATGAGATCAAGGAATCCAAGGTGCGCGAGAGCCAGCAGCTCCAGGATTGTACCGAGCTGGAGGAAGAGAACATCGCTCTCCAGAAACTGGTCTCCACACTCAAGGAGAACCAGGTACACTGAACAGGTTAACATCAGAAAGAGGCCATTTGGCCCGTCAATTTCATGCCTGTTTTCCTGCCCAACCAAGATTAATCCAAGCCAGTTCTGCGCACGTTTCAAAACACTCTGTACAACACCTCTCGCTTTTCTTCACCTATGTCTCTTCCAGGTTGTTCTCAGCCTCTCGCCTCTCCCCCTCCCATCCTCTCCCCCCATCTTCTCCCTTCTCCCCACCTTTCCCTCCTCCCCCCCTCCTCCCTCCTTATCTCTCTCTGTCACACACACACAATTCCCCTTTTCCTCTCTTCCTGCTGTTTGCCCTGACCCTCGGGTGGCGCGGGCCCCTCTCTCGGCCCTGACCCTCGGGTGGCGCGGGCCCCTCTCTCGGCCCTGACCCTCCAAGGGCGCAGGCCCTCCAAGGCACAGATTTAACTTGAGGTGAGGAGAGACGGTATGTTGCTCTGTTTTCCTTAGAAAGACATAGACTTAGAGGAGATCTTATAGAGGTGTACAAGATTGAGGGGTATAGATTGAGTAAACAGGGTTAAGCTTTTTCCTAGGATGGACTCGAATAGCACAAGGGGTCACAGGCTTAGGGTGAGGGGGGTAAGGTATAATTTGGATGCTAGAGGCAGTTTTTTCACACGGAGGGTGGTGGGGGTATGGAACGCGCTGCCAAGTAAAGTGGTGGATGCAGGTACTCTGGAGTTATTTAAAAAATGCTTAGATGGGCACATGAACAGAATGGGAATGGAGGGGTATAGAAAACTGATTTAAAATAGGGATCATGAGCCTTGGGAGTCCCTGGGAAGTGTGTGAATAGATGATGATATTGATGTACTTGTTTTTATCCTACAGGTGCTTTGGTCCACCTTGTTGTCTAACAAGGGGCATACACGCGATGGGTCGTGAGAGGGCTGCTCTTAGATTTTTTTCGAGAGTATCCTAGTGCTTCACGTCGTTAGTGTACGCTTGACCTGAACCATTTGATGGGCAACACGACAGCTCAGTGACTATCGCTGTGCTGTGCAGATACATGGATTTGGGCCTGTGTCTGTGGGAGTTTGCGCATTCTCCCCGTGCTTGCGGGGGTTTTCTCCGGGTGCTCCGGTTTCCTCCCACGTCCCAAAGATGTGCTCTTAGACTAATTGGCAAAACAAATTCTCCCTAAATTGTCTCAAATTTGGTTTTTAATCCATAGATCTATAAATATGGACAGGGATCGCGGGTAGAGGTGGGAACATCGGGGTGGCAGCACAGGCTCGTTGGGCCGAAGGGCCTGTTTCCCGTGCTTTTGTTCTTTGTTGCTGGCCTGGGCCTGGGATTGGAGATTGAGTTGATGCTGTTTGCCCCTCCCTGTCTCAGGTGGAGTTTGAAGGGTTGAAGCATGAAATGAAACAGCGCGAGGAGGACATTGAGATCCTGCACAGCCAGCTGGAGGAGGCCAATCGCCTGAGGAACATTGTCGAGCGGCAGTTGGAGGAGGCCCTGGAGACGGTGCGGACTGAGCGCGAGCAGAAGAACATCCTGCGCAAGGAGCTCTCGACCTACGCCAACTCCAGCAGCTCGCTCTGCAACCTGCACGCCAACTTCGAGGAACTGCAGCTAGACGACAGCACCGGCCAGGACGAGCTGGACAGCGGCTACCAGCAGGGCTCCTCCAGCCAGCTGAACGGCGAGATCCGGGTGTCCACCCCTCGGACTGGCCAGGCCTTCCAGCCCGCTCCTGGCCTCGTCTCCGACCTCTTCAGTGAGCTCAGCCTCTCCGAGATGCAGAAGCTGAAACAGCAACTTGTCCAGGTACTGGTGCCGAGGTGGGGGAGGCTCACTCTCACTCTCTGCTGGGTCATCATTCATTGCTCATTGTTATCAAGTGGAGGTAAATCCTCCCACCCACCAATCTGAGAAAGTAACACCTAACCACTCAAAAATTACCCCACCCCACAATCTGTCAAAGTGAGTGTGAAGTGGTACGATCTGCACTTCAGTAACTTGTCGTGATTAAATCAAAATAATTCCTTAACGCTCTCTCTGAAATCAAGAAGCAACTATTTATGTAACAGTGAACAAGTTAACTAAACTATTAATGATCCCAATAAAACTTTATTCCAATGGAATGGTGTTTAGATAAATTCAGTTTCCATTCCCACTTATTAAAGCAAAAAATAGAATTTTAGCCACTCTAAATTATAACCCAGTTTGATGTCTCCTAGAGCCTTTTAGGCCTTCTCCATTGATTCTTCTGTCTTCTTTGCTATCTAGATGAAGCTTTGAGCTAGTAGCTATGAGCTGTGGCAGTTGCTCTCTCCTTTTGTCCCATTGCTTCTTTTCTTTTATTACCTGTAATGACATATCAATTATCTCCCACAATAGGATTGGTCCCAGGTTACTAAACCATCAAATTTAAATCTAATAGGTTGCTGGTATCTAAGTCCCTGATTTAAATTGATAGGCTGAATTTAAAAAAAACCCAAATGCCTAGTCTTGCCAATGCTACTGTCTTGCCATCTGGCGCAAATGTTTTACTTTGGATACTCTATCTACACTTGAATTTTCAGGAATAAATCACCTTTTAAAAGGAATAGTGCAGTATTTTCACCTCTAAGAACTATTCTATCATTCTACTCAACATCAGTCCCTAATTGCCCCCTTGAGAAGGTGGTGGATAAGCCAACTTCTTGAACCCACTGCAGTCCTGTGTGGTGTAGGTACACCTACAGCGCTGTTAGGGAGGGAGTTCCAGGATTTTGACCCAGCCACAGAGCCTGAGCCTCTCTGGCTGTTCCAGTGTTTATTGCCCATCCCCAACTGCCCTCCATTTCAGAGGGTACTCGGGAGTCGACCCCATTGCTGGGGACCTGTGGAGTCACGTGTAGGCCAGACTGGGGTAAGGATGGCAGATTTCCTTTTCCCTAAAGTGGAAATTGGTGAATTGGATGGGTTTTTTTTTAAACGACAATCGACAATGGTTTCATGATCACATTTAGACTTTTGATTCCGGATCTCTTTGGTGGATTGGCCTTGCTAAATTAGTGTCCAAAGATGTGCAGGTGAGAGGGGTAGAACATTGCATGGGTTCTGTCAAGGAGTCAGTACAGCAAATGGCCTCCTTCTGTACTCTGGGGGGAATTCTGTGACTAATCCTGGGGTGTTTGAGTCATTCGTCCAGTCGAGTATTACCCTGCATTTTAAAGCTGCTTAGCCAAATATGCCTGCTAAGTACTCAAACTCTCTAGGCTTTCTGCGCTTCGCCACTGCAGGTGAGAAAGGGTGTCTCCGGATAAGAAGGTCGCCATTTTGGACTGAGGTTCGGAGAAATCTGTTCAAGAGTCTTCGGAATCCTCGTCTTCACGTCCACCCCGAGATCTAGCCAGTATATTTGAGACAAGAAATGGTGAGATTTTCTGGACAGTGACGGGGGAGGAATTGAGAGCCGAAGCTCCTTCGAAAGAGATAGAGACTGAGACACAGACACAGACAGAGAGACACATCCCGGGGTCTCCCTCCTTACCTGCTTATTAGCCTTGAGAACAGTGAGGAGTGTGGGAGATCAGCCCCAGTGGCTGGAAAGGGGCCGAATGGCCTCTGCTTTCTAATGAATGAGGGGTCGGGGAATGAGGGGAGGGGGAATGGTTTGAAGTGACGTATATGCGTGTGTCTGTGCTTCCCTAGGCGGAGCGGGAGAAGGCGTCCCTGCTGACCGATGTCCAGGAGCTGCAGAGGCGACTGGAGGCTCACTGCCGAGGGGCGGCGGTGGAGGGGGACGTATCGACTGGCCTGGAGGCTCAGTACCAGGAGGCACTGGCAGAGATTGGGCAGCTGAAGGCAGAGCTGCAGGAGCTGCAGGCCAGGTACTTGGCATGCGAGGGGCGGCTGGTGGAGGAGAGAGAGCTCTGGAGGCAGGAATCCCAGGAGCTGACAGAGAACATTGAGCTGCACGCCCGCTGTAGCCAGAAGGACCAGGAGTGCATCGCGCGGCTCCAGAAGGAGCTACGAGCCGTGGCCAAGGTGGCATCGGACTCGCAGGGCAGCCTGAACCGTGCCCACGAGGAGCTGGCGACGCTGAGCGAGGAGCTGGCCGGCCTCTATCACCACGTCTGCCTGTGCAACAATGTCACGCCCAACCGGGTGACGCTAGACTTTGTCAAGGGGTCCCGGGGCCGGCCGGGGCCCCCCCTTCGCCGCCGGCGCTCCTCCGACCTCTTCGGCAGGCCTCCCGCCGAACCCGACAGTGGCGGCAGCAGCGGGGGAGACCTGTCGCCGCGCTCCCTCCCTTCCTCCCCCGTGCCCGAGGCTGCGGACGGCCAGCGGGAACCCCTCAACATCCTGAACCTGAGCACGGTGATCCGTAGTCAGATCAAACACCTGCAGGCCGTGATGGAGGTCTCCCGGCAGAGGGCGGCTCTGCAGCTCCTCTCCCCGGGCATCGAGAAGGACAAGGAGGCACTGATCGAGGAGGTGCTGAAACTCAAATCACTTCTCAGCACCAAGCGGGAGCAGATAGCCACACTACGTACTGTCCTAAAGGCCAATAAACAGGTAAGGAGGGCCACTCTGCACTGCATCACTCTCGTGTGTGTGTGTCTTTCTGCCTCTGCCATGCTCTTATCTGTTTTATATCGCTCTATTGAAGCAATGCTCTGCTTTATTTTATTCGTCTTGCTAAACTGGACATTTTTCCCCATGTTACACTCCTCCTGCTGAACCTTTTGGCCATCTTTTATCCAGCCGACATCCCTGTACAGACCTTGTATCCTCCTCACAATTTTCTTTCCCAGCCTTCAGTATATTGTCAGCAAATCTGACTGCAGTACAGCCTCTCCCTTTGTCCCAGACATCAGTATAGATAGTGAATGTTGAGGCCTCAGCCCTGATCTCTCCAACACTCATCAGGTTTGCCAACCTGAAAATGTCCTGTTTTCCCTAACTCTCTGCTTCCTGTTAGTTGGTCGGCAATCATTTATCCATGCAAATATCTTCACCCCATCACCCTGAGCTCTCATTTTGTGCCTTTTACGTAGCACCTTGTAGAACACCCTTTGAAAATCCAAACACACCACATCTACTGGTTCCCCTCTATCCACCCTCTTGGTTAGGTTCTCAAACGATAAATTAGTCAGACACGATTTGCCTTTCACGACACCATGTTGTCTCTGCCCTGTCCTACTGCCTTGCAAAGAGAGTAATAATTGGCTGCAGGATTGGACCTAGCCAGATGTGCGAGCCATACCAGAAATGTAGGCACAGGAGCATCGTGGTTACATTACTGAACCAGTAACCCAGAGTCCTGGTTCAGTGATGGGAGAGAGTTTGGAAAACACCCCACCAGCAGCTTAGGGGATATTGACATCTGATTGATTAAGTAGATTGGTGACAAGCCTCCGAAATGGTGCCACCTGCTTTGCACGTGCCGAGTAGGTGTGGGAAATCTGCCACCTTCACCCGGTTTGGCCTACATGCAACTCCTGTCATGTGGGCGACTCCTTAACCTGCCCTCCGCAGTGACCCAAGAGAGATGCTCATTCACGCATCAAGATTCATAAAATCAAAAAGAATCAGAGAATCCCTGCAATGCAGAAAAGGCCATTTGGCCCATCGAGTCTGTACTGACTCTCCGACAGAGCTTCTTTCCCAGGCTCAATCCCCTACCCTAACGCTAAGGGAAAGTTGACCATGGCCAATCCACCTAACTTCCACATCTTGGGACAATTTAGCATGGCCAATTCACCTAACTTGTGCACCTTGGAGCAATGTAGCATGGCCAATCCACCTAACCTGTACATCTTGGGAGCATTTAGCATGGCCAATCCACCAAACTTACACATCTTTGGACAACTTACCATGGCCAATGCACCTAACTTCCACATCTTTGGCTATGCTAAATTGTCCCATGCACTGAATATGCATATCTTTGGATACTAAGGGACAATTATTATGGCCAATTCATCTAACTCGCACATCTTGGGAGATTTAGCACGGCCAATTCACCTAACCTACACATCTTGGGAGATTTAGCATGGCCAGTCCACCAAACGTACACATCTTCAGACAATTTAGCATGGCCAGTCCACCTAACCAGCACATCTTGGGGCAATTAACTATGGCCAATTCACCTAACCTCTACATCTTAGGGCAATGAACCATGACCAATCCACCTAGCTTGTACATCTTGGGGCAATTTAGCATGGCCAATTCACCTAATCTGCACATCTTGGGGCAATTTAGCATGGCCAATCCACCTAATCTGCACATCTTGGGAGCATTTAGCATGGCCAATCCACCTAACCTGCACATCTTGGGAGCATTTAGCATGGCCAATCCACCAAACTTACACATCTTTGGACAATTTACCATGGCCAATGCACCTATCTTCCACGTGTTTGGCTATGCTAAATTGTCCCATGCACTGAATATGCACATCTTTGGATACTAAGGGACAATTATTATGGCCAATTCATCTAACTCGCACATCTTGGGAGATTTAGCACGGCCAATTCACCTAACCTACACATCTTGGGAAATTTAGCATGGCCGATCCACCTAACCAGCACATCTTTCGAGTGTGGGAGGAAACTCATGCAGACTCCACACAGCCAATGACCCAAAGAAGGAATGGAACCCAGATTCCTTGCGCTGTGAGGCAGCAGTGCTTGCCAATATGGTTCGGGGGTGAGGGGGCGCAATGCTGAGCCTTGCACACAATTCTTGGACTGCGTGAATGAATGAACCTCTGTGCCCCTGTGTGGCTGCTGTGGCCATGGAGACCCAGGATTCTTGTTCAGTGTGACAGATTGTGCTGTGTGGTAGGAAGGAAGTAACAGCAATGTACCTTTCTTCTCCCCATTCCCTGCCACCCTCCCCTTCCCCAGACTGCGGAAGTGGCTCTGTCGAACCTGAAAAGCAAGTATGACAATGAGAAGTGCCTGGTCTCCGACACCATGGTGAAGCTGAGGAATGAGCTGAAGGCTCTGAAGGAGGACGCTGCCACCTTCTCCTCTCTCCGCTCCATGTTCGCCAGCAGGTTAGTCTGCCCACCTCAACCCCGCGACCTTCCGTCTCCTGTGAGACTGGAATCATTCTCCTCTGAGCAGAGAAGGTCAAAGGGGAGGAGTTTAAATCGAGCGTCGGGGGACCAGCTGGGTAAATAAATGTGGTTAGGGCCTGGGGGTGGGATTGTGGTGGGTGCAGGCTCGATGGGCTGAATGGTCTCTTCCTGTACTGTAGGAATTATAAGATAATTGAGAAGGTGGTGGCTGAGCTGCCATCTTGAACCTGCTGTAGTCCTGTGTGGTGTAGGTACACCCACAGCGCTGTTAGGGAGGAAGGGAGTGGGGGAGTATGTGTGTGTCTGCTGCCCTTGTCCTTCTAGGGGGTAGAGGTGGTGGGTTTGGGAGGGGCTGTCGAAGGAGCCTTGGCAAGTCGCTGCAGTGCATCTTGTAGATGGTACACATTGCTGCCGCTGTGCAATGTGTGGGGGAGGGAGTGAATGTCGAGGGTGGGTGGTTAGTGTGTCAATCGAGTGGGGGGCTTCTTTGTCCTGGACTGTGTCGAACTTCTCAAGTGTTGTCGGAGCCACGCTCATCCAGGGCGAGTGGGAGAGTATTCCATCACACTCCTGACTTGTGCCTTGTAGATGGTGGACAGGCTTTTGTGGGGAGTCAGGAGGTGAGTTACTCTCCGCAGGATTCCCAGCCTCTGACCTACTGTATGGCTGGGTCCAGTTCAGTTTCTGACACGGCGCACTGCAGGAGTACACTGACTGGGGAATCAATTACATGGAATGGATTGAATTAATTAAAAACCCAGATTTGCAAAGCTAGTCTTGCTGTGGGAGAGGCTGAAACGATCTTCAATAGTTGTAAAAGCCCTTCTGGTTCAGTAATGCCCCCTTTAGGGGAAAAGGAAATCTGCTGTCCTTCCCCCGGTCTGGCCTACTCATGACTGCAGACCCCTAGATTCTTAATAACCTTCCCTGAAATGGCTGCCAGCGACAAACCGTGACAGAAGCTCAAACCAGATGGATTGCAGCCATTCAAGAAAGGAGTACACCATCTTGGTCTTACTGTAGACCAAATCAAAATGTAGACCAAATGGTTCCCCCCTCCCCCCCCCAATAAGGGGGAGGGAGAGGGGTGGTGTTGCATGGCTGTTAAATCCTGGTCCCATCATGTGCCCTATCAAAGACTGATCTCTTTCCCACCAGCCCTATAGGTAGCACAGAGAGACAGGGAGGGGATGGGACTGGAGGAGGTTACAGAGATAGGGAGGGGCTGGAGGAGGTTTCAGAGACAGGGAGGATTGGAGAGGCTGAAGGAGGTTACACAGACAGGGAGGGTTGGAGGGGCTGGAGGAGGTTACAGAGACAGGGTTGGAGGGGCTGGAGGAGGTTACAGACGTAGATTATGAGGATTTGGATTTGAAAATGGAGGTAGGAATGGGGTACTTTGCTTTGTGACAGAGGGCAGTGGGAGTTGGCTACATTGATCCTCGGAGAATAATGTTGTAATCGAGGGCTGATGGGAATGGCCAGGAGAGCAACACATTCTCAATCAGCAGTACTGTTAACATTCTGCATTGTGTCTCCTCCTTCCCCCTCCCCAGATGTGATCAGTATGTCACACAGCTGGATGAGATGCAGCGACAGCTGGCAGCAGCGGAGGATGAGAAGAAGACATTGAACTCGTTGCTGCGGATGGCCATCCAACAGAAGCTGGCTCTGACCCAGCGGCTCGAGGACCAGGACTCCAAACCCGAGCACACCCGGCACGGCCACAGCCGAACAAAAAGCCACTCCAAGAACAAGCCCCGAGTAGCCCGGACCAGCCAGCAGGTAAGCGGGTATGGTGGCAGAGCGGGGCAGGATGTGGGGTGGAACTGATGGGATCGGGGGCACTATTGACCCTTCAGAAACCTACTGGCTGGCTGGCTGGCGGCAGTCAGGCTAAACATCATTCACACAGTGTTTTGTGCGATCTTGCTGTGCTTCCATGGCTATTTCCCCTCTGTTGGCTGTTGAGGATACAAGTCACCCTGATCTGGTGAAGGACACAGGGGAAATGGAAGTTTCTCTGACACTTAAATTCTTTCCTTTCTTGATCTTTACTTTCACTCTCCCTCCCCCTCTCTGTAACCTCCCCGACAACCTTTCCTCTCTCTGTAACCTCCCCAAACAAACCTCCCCCTCTCTGTAACATCCCTGAGAACCCTCCCCCTCTCTGAAACCTCCCCGACAACCTTTCCTCTCTCTGTAACCTCCCCAAACAAACCTCCCCCTCTCTGTAACATCCCTGAGAACCCTCCCCCTCTCTGAAACCTCCCCGACAACCTTTCCTCTCTCTGTAACCTCCCCAAACAAACCTCCCCCTCTCTGTAACATCCCTGAGAACCCTCCCCCTCTCTGAAACCTCCCCGACAACCTTTCCTCTCTCTGTAACCTCCCCAAACAAACCTCCCCCTCTCTGTAACATCCCTGAGAACCCTCCCCCTCTCTGAAACCTCCCCGACAACCTTTCCTCTCTCTGTAACCTCCCCAAACAAACCTCCCCCTCTCTGTAACTTCCCCGACAACCCTCCCCCTCTCTCTAAAACATCCCCGACAACCCTCCCCCTCTCTGTAACCTCCCCGGCAACCCTCCCTTCCTCTCTCCTGTAACCCCTCCAGTACCAACAACCCTCCCTATCTCTGTCAGCTCCTTCCCCTGTTTTCTTTCCTCCCTGATTCTGGGTACCCTCCACCCTGCCCGGTGTGAGCTGATGATCCCATTCCCCCGCCTCACGTAGCTGCTTCCGTTCGCCCGTCCGTGTCAATGTTTGGAGTGGCTCCCCTTGCTGCCGCTGATCTGAGTAATTTTCCCCCTTTTTGTGTTCTTTTCGCAGCAGCAGAATATTTGAGCTGGGGAAGGGAAGGGGAGGACCGAGGGAGGTGGTGGGTCAGGCTGGGGTGTGAGGATTGTGCCCCCAGATCAATCCCCCTGCCTCCCTTCTCCCCTCCCACCTCGAGCGAGCCCCGCACCGATGACTTGGAACATCGCTCAACATCACCTGCAGAACAGAGCGGAGCACGTGTTGCTGCGGGCGGGGAGAGGTGGACAGGTGTCAACACTGCGGCTTCCCAGACCTTCCCCCTCCCTCACCCTACTGCCCCCGAGAACCTTCTCCTGAAACTAAAACCTGCACAATCAGCCAAGTGAACGTGCTGACCCGTGCAGCTCGACCTTCGCACGTGTCTTAACTGTCTCTTCTATCGCCAGGGAGTCCATCGTCTCCTCCCACTCTTTTTTTTTTTCCCTGCTCCCGGACGTGTCCGTCAGTATTCCGGGGGTGGGGTACACCACGGGATACGCCGTATTGCGCACGGCTCTTTATCCAGCCATCGTTCGCCCTCCTCCATTCTGTTCACCTTCCCCAGCTAGGACAGAGACAGCTCGGTTTCATCTCTCTTTCCCACTCTTCTCCTCCTCCTCCCCGCCGCCACTCACTGCCTCCCCCCCCCCCCCCGCCCCCCACTGTCCTGCTGAAAACCCGGGGGCACCTCCCAACACTTCGGAAAGAAAATAAAACTGCAGGGGACTGCCAATGCTCCAAGCTGATGACATTTGTTATTCTTTTTGGGGTCATCGTTGGAGGTGGGGGATGTGGTACTGGATGTCTGCTCCCAATTAATTGTACGTCGAGGGAGAACAAGTCAAAAACTCCGCTTGTGGTGTGTGGGGCGGAATTAAAATACGGTTTATTTCCCAGGTGGAGTCATCAATTCACCCATTTCCTCCCCGGCACCCAGAGTGGAACTGAGAAATAGACTAGCAAAGTGGTTGGCACTACTCCCTCACATCGCCAGGGACCCAGGTTCGCTTCCTCGGATCTCGGGTCACCGTGTGTGCGCGGAGTTCTCCCCGTGTCCGTGTGGGTTTCCTCCGAGTGCTCCGGTTTCCTTCTGCAGCCCGAAAGATCGGATCAGGTGCTAAATCGCCCCTTAGTGTCAGGGGGGTGAGCAGGGCAAATGTGGTGGGTTAAGGAAATAGAATCTGGGTGGGATTGTGAATTGATGGGCCAAACGGCCACATTCTGCACTGTAGGATTCTATGTCTGCATGTTCCCAAGCTGATTTACCTTGTCCTTTCCCTGTCCGGGGTGGGGGGGCAAACCATGCCAATAACCAACTTAATAATCAGGTGCCCCCTTGATGCACAAAGACTCAACATGGTCAGTCAGGACTGTTGCAAGAGAAAGAAGGTATAGATACCTTTTGACTCTTCCCCCATTGCGATGCTCCCCACCTCTTTTTTTTCACACTGACGCAGGATATGGAGGGAGCATTTTGGAGGAAGATTTGGCATTTGGGCATGAGGCGTGTGGGGAGGAGCAGAAAGTCAGGGGAGCAATGATTTAACCACGAGTAAGCAAGTGCCCACGGGGTCACTGGCCCTCTCACTGTGTAACCTGAAGGTCAGCTTTCTGTGTGGGCTGTTGATCTTCTATACAGTGTATGTAATATATTCACCCCCAACATCACCCCCCCCCCCCCCACCTCCCTGTTACTCTCTGTCTCTGCCTCCCCAGCCTCCTCGGCATTGCCTGACAATAACTTTTTGCCTCTCCCTCTCGCTTTGTCCCTGTACGTCTCTGTCTCTGGTGATAGTTAAACTTTCCTCCTGCTGCCGTGTTTAATTACCCTCCCCCCCACCCCCCTGACTCGAGCGTGGGGGTGAGGGGGTATGGGCTCCAGTGGGCCCTCTAATGCCAGTGCCTGCCCGCTGACAGGCTGATGTTTCTTCCTGTTTGCCAGTGCCTTGTCGCTGCTGCCACTGAGTGACAGAGGATGTAGTTTTGTTCTTTTTGCCAATAGCCAGAAGGCTGGGACTTTGTTAAATTTCACACGGGTTCCTTCATGAAGCCTTTACCTATGATTCTTGCACAATTGTTGTGTGTGTGTGTGTGTGTGTGCGTGTGTGTATGTCTGTCTGTGTGTCTCTCTCTCTCTCTTTTTCTCTCTTTCTGCCTGATGTGTATCTGTCTTTCTCTCTGTGTGTGTCTATTAGTCTATCTGTTGGTGTCTGTCTGTCCGTCTCTCTCTCTCTCTCGTGTCGGGGTGTGTGTGTGTTTTCTCTCTGCCTGGTGTCTGTCTTTCGATGCCTGGTGTCAGTCTATCTGTCTGTCTATCTCTCTCATGTTTGTCTGTCTGTCCCTCTCCCTTTGCCTGGTGTCTGTCTGTCTCCCTGTACTCCTGATGTCTACCTGTCTGTCTCTCTATATGCCTTGTGTGTGTGTGTTTCTCAGTCTCTCTGTGGTCTGTTACCTCTGTGTTATGTTCTCTCTCTCTCTTGCCTTACCTAATGAGTGCTGCTTACTACAAACACTGACAGAACTGTGTGTGTGCACGCCTGCGTGTGCACACCTGCATGGGGGGGAGGAAGGGAGGGGGCCATATATCCAAAGTGCCTCGGAGATTCTTTTTTGTCGAATTGTAATCATGTGTACGAGGTTTTTAAAAAGAAAAATGCAAAAAAATGAACTTCTATGACTTGTATATGTGAACGGCTGGGATTTCTGAATGACCAGATCACCATTAACCCTTAATGTGAGACAGCAGAGCAACATGTAAAGAGCTCAGTTGGGGAAATGGCCTGAAATTTCAAGGTTATATCGAGAATCAGGCAGTAGGGTTGAGCTAAATAGAGACTGAGTTAATTGTTGTGTAGTCTGGGTGCAGACATTCTCATCCTGCTCTGATTAAACACCTCCCATTGCCCCTATCCTCATTACTGGTTTTCCGAGGCTTCCTTTGGATTTAGCCTCAAGTCACAGCCTCCCCTCTAAATGCCCTCCTCACCACTCCCTGCAGCCAGAGATTGTTCTCCTCTGAGGTTTACACATTGCATACTTTCAACAATGACTGTCCCCTCCTCCTCCTCCTCCCCACTCCCAATGTCCGTCCACAACTCATCCCCATTTCCCACTATGAGCGCCGCACTGTGGGGGGTTCAGTGCTGAGGGAGCGCTGCACTGTGGGGGGGGTTCAGTGCTGAGGGAGCGCCGCACTGTGGGGGGGTTCAGTGCTGAGGGAGCGCTGCACTGTGGGGGGGGGGGGGGGTCATTTTTAAAATTGAGTTGTTTAATTCTCCAGGTTATAACGAGGTTGTAAAGGTTCCACTGCAGGATGAGGGATGGAAGAGACTTCTTTCCAGTGATCTGGAGATTATTTTACTTTAGAATAAAGCTCACAGACCTGTTTCCCCAGAATAATACAGTGACAGACCTGTCCTCCCCAGTACTGTATCCCAGTGTTATACAGCAGCCAACCCGTCCCCACCAGTACTGTACCCCAGTGTTATACAGAGACAGACCCGTCCCCACCAGCACTACCCCAGTGTTATACAGAGACAGATCTGTCCCCGCCAGTACTGTACCCCAGTGTTATACAGAGACAGACCCGTCCCCACCAGTACTGTACCCCAGAGTTATACAGCGACAGACTCATCCGCACCAGTACTGTACCCCAGTGTTACAGCGACAGACTCATCCCCACCAGTACTGTACCCCAGTGTTATACAGAGACAGACCCGTCCCCACCAGTACTGTACCCCAGAGTTATACAGCGACAGACCCATCCCCACCAGTACTGTACCCCAGAGTTATACAGCGACAGACCCATCCCCACCAGTACTGTACCCCAGTGTTATACAGCGACAGACCCATCCCCACCAGTACTATACCCCAGTGTTATACAGTGACAGACCCATCCCCACCAGTACTGTACCCCAGTGTTATACAGTGACAGACCCATCCCCACCAGTACTGTACCCCAGTGTTATACAGCGACAGACCCATCCCCACCAGTACTGTACCCCAGTGTTATACAGTGACAGACCCGTCCCCACCAGTACTGTACCCCAGTGTTATACAGTGACAGACCCGTCCCCACCAGTACTGTACCCCAGTGTTATACAGAGACAGACCCGTCCCCACCAGTACTGTACCCCAGTGTTATACAGAGACAGACCCATCCCCACCAGTACTGTACCCCAGTGTTATACAGTGACAGACCCATCCCCACCAGTACTGTACCCCAGTGTTATACAGCGACAGACCCATCCCCACCAGTACTGTACCCCAGTGTTATACAGCGACAGACCCATCCCCACCAGTACTGTACCCCAGTGTTATACAGTGACAGACCCATCCCCACCAGTACTGTACCCCAGTGTTATACAGCGACAGACCCATCCCCACCAGTACTGTACCCCAGTGTTATACAGCGACAGACTCATCCCCACCAGTACTATACCCCAGTGTTATACAGTGACAGATACATCCCCACCAGCACTGTACCCCAGAGTTATACAGCGACAGACTCATCCCCACCAGCACTGTACCCCAGTGTTACAGCGACAGACTCGTCCCCACCAGTACTGCACCCCAGTGTTATACAGGGACAGACCCCTCCCCACCAGTACTGTACCCCAGTGTTATACAGGGACAGACCCCTCCCCACCAGTACTATACCCCAGTGTTATACAGAGACAGACCCGTCCTCACCAGTACTGTACCCCAGAGTTATACAGCGACAGACTCATCCCCACCAGTACTGTACCCCAGTGTTATACAGGGACAGACCCCTCCCCACCAGTACTGTACCCCAGTGTTATACAGGGACAGACCTGTCCCCACCAGTATTGTGCCATTCTCTAATTCTTTCTGCCTCATTTGCCAACTCACTTTGTTTTTCTCTCTCTCTCTTTAATATATATCTGTACCTGTTCCTCATGCCCCGCTGACACTCAGGCTGGGGACTGTTGACTCACACCCCTGTCGATAACTCCAATAACCCAGGGTCCACCAGCATTCCCGGGAGGTCTAAAAGATGGCCCAACTGATGACATAAACCTTCTGCTTCTCCCAACCTGGGCCGGGCCCTGAGGGAAAGTGGTGCAGTTAAATTGCCCCTCGGTGTAGCTTAGGTGGATTGGCCATGTTAAATGTACAAGGTTACAGGAACAGGGAGGAGGGAGAAGTGGATAAGATGCTCTTTCAGAGAATCACTGTAGACTTGATAGGCTGAATGGCCTCATTCTGCACTGTTGGGATCCTGTGGCCCGTTTGTTCCCAGTGGATTAAAGCCACGGTAATGTTTGATCACTGGGGAGTTTCTGCGATGGCAGAATGTGAACACTGACCCATTTACAAGCTGCCCACTGTTGGGGGGGTTGTCTTAGGGCACTGTGGTTGAGGGTGGTTTCGTTCCCAGGTGAGCTACATGTCAGACTTTGCTGTCTCCAAGTGCCTTTCAGTATTCCTTTTGGTTTTAATTGTGAATATTGTAAACGCCACATGTTCTTTTGGGAACCACTGACGTCTTGAGTGCTGAATGTATCCTGATGTCTGAATTTCGTTTACAGCAGTGTTCAAAACTGGACAGGAGGGTGTGGGAGAAAGTGCAATTCAGTGTGTGTGTGTGTGTTTGTACATAAACCATGTCAATAAATATGCCTCAAAACACGCGTCATGTCTTAAATCCTCTCCAAAAGAATCCCGCACCTTCACCGCAGAGAAACATCCCCGGACAGAATGGAAAACAGACAGGATGTCACCCTGAGCGGAGACAACAGGGACAGGTGACAAGCTGGGTCAAAGAGGTTGGTTTTTAATGAGCGTCTTAAAGCAGGAGAGTGAAAGAAGTGGCAAGGTTTAAGGAGGGAATGGGAGGTTGAGGCAGCTGAAGGCATGGCCACCAATGGTGGAGAGATGGGAATCGTGGGATGCTGGAGAGGTGGATTCAGAGAAGTGTAGATAAGCCTGTCAAAGAGACTTGGGGCACACGTTCATAGCTCCTTGCAAGTGGAGTGACAGGTGGATAGAGTGACGAAGAAGGCATTCAGCGTGCTTAGTTTCAGTGGTCAGGACATTGAATACAGGAGTCTTGTTGCAGTTGTACAATACATTGGTAAGGCCACACTTGGAATACTGACGGTGACTAGAATTGCACAATCATAGAAAGGATATTATTAAACTAGAAAGAGTGCAGAAAAGATTTACTGGAATGCTACCGGGGACTTGATGGATTGAGTTATAAGGGGGAGGCTGGATAGACTGGGACTTTTTTTTTTCTCTGGAGCGTAAGAGGCTGAGAGGTGATCTTATAGAGGTCTATAACATAATGAGAGGCACAGATCAGCAAGATAGTTAATATCTTTTCCCAAAGGTAGGGGAGTCTAAGACTAGAGGGCGTATATTTAAGGTGAGAGGGGAGAGATACAAATGTGTCCAGAGGGGCAATTTTTTCACACAGAGGGTGGTGAGTGTCTGGAACAAGCTGCCAGAGGCAGTAGCAGAGGTGGTACAATGTTGTCTTTTAAAAAGCGTTTAGATAATTACAAGGGTAAGATGGTACAGAGGGATATGGGCCAAATGTGGGCAATTGGGATTATCTTAACGAGTTTCTTTAAAAAAAGGGCAGCAGGGACAAGTTTGTAAACCGCTATCAGGTCCCCCTCATCCTCCAATGAAAACAATCTAAGTTTGTTCAATCTTTCTTCATAGTCTATATCCTCCAAACCAGGTAACATCCTGGTAAATCTCTTCTACATCCTTCCGGCAGTGTGGCAACCAGAATTGTACACAATACTCCAAAAGCGACCTAACCAAAGTCTTACTTACTGCAACATGATTTTCCCAATTCCTAAACTCTATGTCCTTATCAATGAATGTCAGTATGCCGTATGCTTTCTTGTCCACCTGAACTGCCACCTTCAGGGAACTGTGGATCTGCACACGAGATCCCTCTATACTGATATTTCTAAAGACTCTACCATTTACTATATACTTTCTTTTCTGCAGTAGACCTTCCAAATTGCATTGCCTCATATTTGTCTGTATTAAGTTCCATCTGCCATCGTTTGGCACAGGTCTCGAGTGATTTATATCCTGCCGTATCCTCTGGCAATCTTTCTCACTATCCACTACTCCCCCCAATTTTTGTATCATCTGCAAATTTACTAATCAGGCCACCTATGTTTTCCTCCAAATCACTTATATATCACAAACACCAGAAACAGGAGGGGATTATTTTTAAAGACGGGGCAGGGCTGAGAGGCAGACGGGGTAACGACATGGGTATGGGGGTCAAGCTCGCGTCAGGATCAAATATGACAGTCTTCAGGGTGGAATCCGCAGAGACTTTTTGTAGCCTTGGGAAAATAACCAGTGGTTGGGTTTTACTAACGATCATTTGTCACTGCAGTGCAGAACTGAGTAGGGCAGCGAACCTCACCTTACCTTCACCCAGACAAACCCAGGAATACCAAATTTCAGATAACGGCCACTGTTTAGGCTACGAGAAAAGGGTGTTGATTGGTTGGCATCTTATAGAAAATAGGAGCAGGTACAGCCCATTCGGCCCTTCAATCTGCTCTTCCACTCATTATGATCATGGTTAATCATTAAATTCAATATTCTGAATCCACCCCCCTCCCCCGCCCCCGCCCCATATCTCCTTGATCCCTTTAGTGCCAAGAGCTATATCTAATTTCTTTTGAAATCACACAATGCTTTGGCCTCAACTATTTTCTGAGGGAGTGAATTCCACACATTCATCACCCTCTGGGTGAAGAAATTTCCCCTCACTTCAGTCCTAAAAGGTTTACCCCTATTCCTCAAACTATAACCCTTAGTTCTGGACTCCCCCACCATTGGGAATATTCTTTCTGAATCTATCTTGTCGAACCCTGTTCGAATTTTATAAACTACTATGAGATCCCCTCTCACTCTTCTAAACTCCAGTGAATATAATCCTAACTGGCTTAGTCTCTCGTCATATGACAGACCTGCCATCCCAGGAATCAACCTGGTAAACCTTCACGTGCTCCCTCTGTAGCAAGGATATCCTTCCTCAGATAAGGACACCAAAACTGCACACAATACTCCAGGTGTGGCCTCACCAATGCCCAGTATAATTGCATCAAAACATCCTTATCCCTATACTCAAACTCTTTTTCTATCAAGATCAAAGTACCATTTGCCTTCTTTACTGCCTGCTGTACCTGCATGCTTACTTCCAGCGACTGATGCTTGGGGGACAGTGTAGAGGGAGTTTTACTCTCTATCTAATCCCGTGCTGTACCTGTCCTGGGAGTGTTTGATGGGGGACAGTGTAGAGGGAACTTTATTCTGTATCTAACCCCGTGCTATATCTGTCCTGGGAGTGTTTGATGGGGGACAGTGTAGAGGGAACTTTATTCTGTATCTAACCCCATGCTGTACCTGTCCTGGGAGTGTTTGATGGGCATGATGTGGAAATGCTGGCGTTGGCCTGGGGTGAACATGTCAAAAAGTCTCACAATACCAGGTTAAAGTCCAACACGGTTATTTGATAGCACAAGTCACTAGCTTTTGGAGTGCTGCCCCTTCATCAGGTGAGTGAGAGTTGTATTCACAAACAGGGCATATAAGGACACAAACTCAATTTACAAAATAATGTCTGGAATGTGAATCTTTACAGGGAATCAAGTTTTAAAGATGCAGACAATGTGAGCAGAGAGAGGGTTAAGCAGAGGTTAAAGAGATGTGTAATATCTCCAGCTGGGACAGTTAGACGCTAATTGAGACACTAACCAATTAGACACTAACTGTCCTGTCTGGAGACAATACACATGTCTACCCTGTGCTTAACGCTCTCTCCGCTGTAACACCTCCTGTAGTGTTTGATGGGGACAGTGCAGAGGGAGCTTTACTCTATATCTAACCTCATTCTATATCTGTCCTGGGAGTGTTTGATGGGGACAGTGTAGAGGGAACTTTATTCTGTATCTAACCTCATTCTATATCTGTCCTGGGAGTGTTTGATGGGGACAGTGCAGAAGGAGTTTCATATACCAGCTAAGACACTGGGGGGAGCTCCTTCACTGTGTTCAAAACAGCAAAGCTCATAATTGTTAACCGTAGCTTCAGTCATCCCAAGCCTGTTCTGCCTCCCTATCTCTGTGCCCTCCTACAACCCTCCCTATCTTTGTAACCTCCTCCAGTCCCTACAACCCTCCCTATCTCTGTAACCTCCTCCAGCCCCTACAGCCTTCCCTATCTCTGTGCCCTCCTCCAGCCCCTACAGACCTCCCTATCTCTGTGCCCTCCTCCAACCCCTACAACCCTCCCTATCTCTGTGCCCTCCTCCAACCCCTACAACCTTCCCTATCTCTGTCACCTCCTTCAGTCCCTACAACACTCCCTATCTCTGTCACCTCCTTCAGTCCCTACAACACTCCCTACAACACTCCCTATCTCTATCACATCCTTCAGTCCCTACAACCCTCCCTATCTCTGTAACCTCCTCCAGCCCTTACAACCCTCCCTATCTCTAACCTCCTTCAGTCCCTACAACCTGCATTTGATTCCGGCCTTGGGTTACTGTATGTACGGAGTTTGCACATTGTCCCCATGTCTGTGTGGGTTTCAGTCTAAAGATGTGCAGGTCAGGTTGATTGGCCATGCTAAATTTCCCCAGGGAGATTAAGTTAAATTAAATTAATTTATCGGTGTCACAAGTTGGCTTACATTAACATTGGTCGTAGAAGGTTACTGCCTGAAAACAGGACCTTCAGCCCAACTTGTCCACGTTGCCCCTGTTTTTAAAACCCGTAAGCTAATCCCAATTGCCCACATTTGGCCCATATCCCTCTGTACCCATCTTATCCGTGTCTAAACACTTTTTAAAAAAAAATTGTACCCACCTCTATTACTACCTCTGGCAGCTTGTTCCAGACACTCACCACCCTCTGTTTGAAAAAATTGCCCCTCTGGACACTTTTGCATCTCTCCCCTCTCACCTTAAACCTGTGCCCTCTAGTTTTAGATTCCCCTACCTTTGAGAAAAGCTATTGACTATCTATCTGATTTGGACCCCCATTATTTTATAGCCTTCGATAAGATCACCCCTCAGTGTCCTACGCTCCAGAGAAAAAAGTCCCAGTCTAACCAGCCTCTCCTTATAACTCAAACCATCAAGTCCCGGTAACATTGCAAAGAAATTACTGTGAAAATGTCCAAGGATATTCAGGATAAATATGTGTGCAGCACAGGTTCATGAAGGGAAGGTCACGTTTGACTAATTTGGTGGAATTCTTTGAGAACATTAAGTGTGCACACTGGACAGTGGGGAACCTGTGGATGTGGTGTTTCCAGAAGGCTTTCAACAAGGTGTCGCACCAAAGACTGTTAAATAAGTTAAAGGTCACGGTGTTCCGGGTAATGTATTAGCACAGATAGAGGATTAGTTAACTAACAGCAAAGAGTGGGGGTAAATGGGTGTTTTTCTGGTTGGTAATCAGTGACTAGTGATGTGCCTCAGGGATCAGTGTTGGGACTGCAATTGTTTATGATTTACAAAGATGATTTGGAGTTGGGGACCAAGTGTAGTGTGTCAAAATTCACAGATGACACTAAGATGGGTGAGAACAAAGTGTGCAAAAAGTCTGCAAAGGGATATAGATAGTCTCAATGAGTGGGCGAGGATCTGGAAGATGGAGTACAATGTTGGTAAATGTGAGATCATCCGCTTTGGTCAGAATAATAGCAAAATGGACTATTATTAAATGGACCATTATTTTTAAACTCAGTACCCCGGCCGATGAAGGCAAGCATGCCGTATACCTTCTTGACTACCTTCTCCATCTGTGTTGCCACTTTTAGTGATCTGTGTACCTATACACCCAGATCCCTCTACCTATCAATACTCTTAAGGGTTCTGCCATTTATTATATATTTCCTTTCTGTATTAGACCTTCCAAAACACACTACCTTACATTTGTCCAGATTACAGTCCATCTGCCATCTCTTAGTGTCCAACCAATTTATATCCCACCATATCCTCTGAAGTTCCTCGTCACTATCCGCAAATCCACCAACATTTGTGTCATCTGAAACTTACTAATCAAACCAATTACATTTTTCTCCAAATTATTTATATATATTACAAACAACAAAGGTCCCAGCACTGATCCCTGAGGAACACCACTTGTCACAGCCCTCTATTCAGAAACGCGCCCTCCCATTGCTACCCTCTGTCTTCTTTGACCGAGCCAGTTTTGTATCCACCTTGCCAGCTCACCTCTGATCCCAATGCGACTTCACCTTCTGCACCGGTCTGCCATGAGGGACCTTGTCAAATGTACACAACATCCACTGCCTTATCCTCATCAATCATCTTCACCACTTCCTCGAGAAACTCGATCAAGTTAGTGGGACACGATCTCCCCTTCACAAAACCATGTTGCCTCTCACTAAAACATCCATTTATTTCCAAGTGGGAGTAAATCCTGTCTCAAAGAATTCTCTCCAATAATTTTCCTACCACAGACGTAAGGTTCAGCAGCCTGTGATTATCTGGATTATCCTTGCTATTCGTATTAAACAAAGAAAGAACATTGGCTATTCTCCAGTCCTTTGGAACCTTCCCTGTAGCCAGTCAGGATACAAAGATCTCTCTCAAGGCTCCAGCAATTTCCTCCCTTGTCTCTCAGTATTATGGGGTATGTCCCATCAGGTCCTAGGGACTTATCTACCTTAATGTTTCTTAAGACCCCCAATACCTCCTTTTTGATCTAACATGACTCAAACTATCTACACACCCTTTCCCAGACTCATCATCCACCAATAACTCTGATAACCTGATCAATTTTCCTCTACCAGAATTGGTCTAATGGAGTCAACAACAGCATATTCAAATTTGATAGGTTCCTGAGGGCTGAGTGTCTGATAGGCTCACAAAAGTCAAAAGCCTGTTACCAAGGCAATCCCGATGCTTAGTCCTTCTTACCAATGTTGCAGTCTGTCTACCCTGTGTGCATTCAGTTTAAACACCAACACAAAACCAGCTTTTAAAGGGACCACACTCACAAACTTGACTTCACAACAGGAGGCCTGGGTCCAATGCATTGAACGCATGCATTACTCTTCCTGCTAACTGCGTAGAAGGAGACAAAAATAAAAAGTGATACTGTTGTCCGCAAGCCTGGCTCCTTTACCAACACTGGAAGACATTCTGATGACTTGGAACTATTTGGAGACTTTGCCAGTGACAAGAAGACCTCGACCCAAAAAGATCCAACCTCATCCGAAATTAGGCGCATGATTCTACACAGAGGAGGAATTCCAAGGATGAAATGAAACACTGTCTCTTTAAAGAAAGATGAACTTTGCATTGAGGACAGGATCATTCTTTGGCGATCCTGAGAAATTGTTCTGCCCCTTTAGGATAATGTCCAGTATTAATGGAGCTACTAGTTAGGCCGCATTTGGAACGTAGTGTTCAATTCCGGTTGCCACACTACCAGAAGGATCTGGAAGCTTTGGAGAGGGTACAGAAAAGATTTACCAGGATGTTGCCTGGTATGGAGGGCATTAGCTATGAGGAGAGGTTGGA
Organism: Sphyrna mokarran; assembly: GCA_024679065.1. Lineage (NCBI taxonomy): Eukaryota > Metazoa > Chordata > Chondrichthyes > Carcharhiniformes > Carcharhinidae > Sphyrna > Sphyrna mokarran. Next base: position 82,730,299 of record JAGIQG010000013.1, on the reverse strand, counting down.
GAAACTTGGTTTGTTCTCACTGGAGCAACAGAGGTTGAGGGGAGACCTGATAGAAGTCTACAAGATTATGAGGGGCAGAGTGGATAGTCAGAAGCTTTATCCCAGAGTGGAAGAGTCAGTTACCAGGGGGCACAGCTTAAAGCACAAGATTTAAAGGAGATGTACGAGGCAAGATTTTTTACACAGAAGGAGATGGGTGCCTGGAATTCGCTGCCGGGGGAGGTAGTGGAAGCGGATACAATAGTGAGTTTTAAGGAGCGTCTTGACAAATCCATGAATAGGGTAAGAATGGGGAGGAATATGTTTCCTGGAAGATGTGCTCTTAGGCTGATTGGCAGAACAAATTCTCCCTACATTGTCTCAAATTTGGTTCCAAAGCATAGATCTATAAACACAGACAGGGATCACGGGTAGACGTGGGAACACTGGGGTGGCTGCGCGGGCTCGTTGGGCTGAAGGGCCTGTTTCCCGTGCTGTTTTGTTCTTTGTTCAGTCCTTAGAATGGTAAAATCAGGCTCATGGTGTCCAAAGATGTACAGCTTAGAGGGAATTCGTTATGCTAATAAATTGCCCCTTAGTGTCAAAAGATGGTTAATGGATTGCCATGATAAATTGCCCAATCATGTGCAAAGATGGCAGCTCATAGACACTGACTCACACCACCCCCCTCCCCGCCCCCACACATCCCCACCCACAGCAGGTGCAACCGCGCACAAAGAACAGCCCCATGCCCTGCGCAGTCTGCCAGGGGTCACGGACATTTCACATCACATCACTGGCTCGACTCCCAGTACGCACAAGCTGCCTTCTCAGGACAAGCAACCAGCTGTTGCAGTCCCTCTCTCTGTGTACACAGAGAGTCACGCAGGGTCAATGCAGAATGAGCCTCACTAAACCCTGTGCTCTCCCTGTCCTGAGAGTGTTTGATAGGGGACAGTGTAGAGGGAGCTTTACTCTGTATTTAACCCTGTGCTGTACCTGTCCTGGGAGTGTTTGATAGGGACAGTGTAGAGAGAGCTTTACTCTGTATCTAACCCCGTGTTGTACCTGTCCTGGGAGTGTTTGATAGGGGACAGTGTAGAGGGAGCTTTACTCTGTATCTAACCCTGTGTGTACTTGTCCTGGGAGTGTTTGATGGGGGAGACAGTGTAGAGGGAGCTTTACTCTGTATCTAAGCCTATGCTGTACCTGTCCTGGGAGTGTTTGATGGGGACAGTGTAGAGGGAGCTTTACTCTGTATCTAACCCCGTGCTGTACCTGTCCTGGGAGTGTTTGATGGGGGGACAGTGTAGAGGGATCTTTACTCTGTATCTAACCCCGTGCTGTACCTGTCCTGGGAGTGTTTGATGGGGACAGTGTAGAGGGAGCTTTACTCTGTATCTAACCTCGTGCTGTACCTGTCCTGGGAGTGTTTGATGGGGGGGACAGTGTAGAGGGAGCTTTACTCTGTATCTAACCCCGTGCTGTACCTGTCCTGGGAGTGTTTGATGGGGGACAGTGTAGAGGGAGCTTTACTCTGTATCTAACCCTGTCCTGTACCTGTCCTGGGAGTGTTTGATGGAGACAGTGTAGAGGGAGCTTTACTCTGTATCTAACCCCGTGCTGTACCTGTCCTGGGAGTGTTTGATGGGGGACAGTGTAGAGGGAACTTTATTCTGTATCTAACCCCGTGCTGTACCTGTCCTGGGAGTGTTTGATGGGGGACAGTGTAGAGGGAGCTTTATTCTGTATCTAACCTCGTGCTGTATCTGTCCTGGGAGTGTTTGATGGGGGACAGTGTAGAGGGAGCTTTACAACCATAGAAAATTACAGCTCAGAAACCAGCCTTTTGGCCCTTCTTGTCTGTGCCGACCCATTTCTCTTCCCAGTCTCACTGACCCGTACTTGGACCATATCCCTCCACACCCCTCTCATCCATGAACCTGTCCAAATTTTTCTTCAATGCTAAAAGTGACGCTGCATTTACCACTTTATCCGGCAGCTCATTCCACGCTCCCACCACTCTCTGCGTGCAGAAGTGCCCCCCCAATATTCCCTTTAAACTTTCCTCCTTTCACCCTCAACCCATGTCCTCTGGTTTTTTTTCTCCCCTATCCTGAGTGGAAAAAGCCTGCTTGCATTCACTCTATCTATACCCATCAAAATCTTATACACCTCTATCAAATCTCCCCTCATTCTTCTACACTCCAGGGAATAAAGTCCTAACCTATTCAATCTCTCTCTGTAACTCAGCTTCTCACATCCCGGCGACATCCTTGTGAACCTTCTCTGCACTTTATTTACATCCTTCCTGTAACTAGGTGACCAAAACTATACACAATATTCTAAATTCGGCCTCACCAATGCCTTGTATAACCTTACCATTTCCCTCCAACTTTTATACTCGATACTCCGATTTATAAAGGCCAATGTACCAAAAGCACTCTTTACAACCCTATCCACTTGTGACGTCACTTTTAGGGAATTCTGTACCTGTATTCCCAGATTCCTCTGTTCAACTGCACTCTTCAGAGTCCTACCATTTACCCTTATCCTGTACATTCTACTTTGGTTTGTCCTTCCAAAGTGCAAAACCTCACATTTTCCTGTGTTAAATTCCATTCCCCATTTTTCAGCCCATTTTTCTAGTTGCTCCAAATCCCTCTGCAAGCACTGAAAACCTTCCTCACTGTCCACTACACCTCCAATCTTTGTATCATCAGCAGATTTGCTGATCCAATTTACCACATTGGAACACCCCTCGTCCACTCAAAAGCAATCCTCCGCAACCACTCTCTGGCTTCTTCCATTTGAGCCAGTGTCTAATCCAATTTACTACCTCCCCATGTACATCTAGCGACTGAACCTTCCTAACTAACCTCCCATGAGGGACCTTATCAAAGTTCTTGCTAAAATCCAGGTAGACAACATCTACCGCCTTCCCTTCATCCACTTTCCTGGTAACCTCCTGGAAAAACTCTAATAGATTGGTCAAACATGACCTACCACGCACAAAGCCATGTTGACTCTCCCTAATAAATCCTAATAGATCCTATCCCTTATCACACCTTCCAATAACTTGCCCACCACTGACGTCAAACTTACGGGCCTATAATTTCCTGGATTTCTTTTGGAACCTTTTTTAAACAACTGAACAACATGAGCCCCCCTCCAATCGCCCAGCACCTCCCCTGCGAATAGTGACATTTTAAATATGTCTGCCAGGGCCCCTGCAAGTTCACTACTGGCCTTCCTCAAGGTTTGTGGAATACCCTGTCCGGACCTGGAGATTTATCCACTCTGATTTGCCTCAAACTCTTTAATCTGTAAAGGTTCCATGACCTCCCTACTTGTTTGCCCCATTTTCGTAGATTCCACGCCCGTTTCCTCAATAAATAGACGCAAAAAACCCATTTAGTATCGCGCCCCCCCCCCCAATCTCTTTTGGTTCCATACACTATTGAGAAGGGGGAGTTTTCCAACACAGAAGCAGGCCCTTTGGCCCACTGGGTCAGTGCTAGCCCCTGTCTGCCATTATTAGTAACTGTGCGCGAGTGACCTCCCTACAAATCCAGGCCAGAACGCCCCACCCACCCCCACACAGATCTCGCTCCTTCCCCACTCCTCATTTGCATCTGGCGGTGATGCCTCCTGCGGTCGCATAGCTGTTCTAGATTTACCCCCCTCTCTCCTTGGAGGCCACCCAGGGACATTTCAGCACCTGATAGGAGGTGCGTGGTAGACGTGCTTTGTGGGGGAGCAGGCCGTGGGGAAGGTGTGGAAGGGGCTGTGTGGGGGGGAAGGGGCTGTCTGGGGTCGATATGGAGAGGGGCTGTGTGGGGTCAATGTGGGGGAGGAGCTGTGGGGGTTGATATGGGGGAGGGGCTGTGTGGGGTCAATGTGGGGGAGGGCTGTGTGGGGGTGTGGGGGAGGGGCTGTGTGAAGTGGATGCGGGGGAGGGGCTGGGGTTGATGTGGGGGAGGGCTGTATGGGATTGAAGTGGGGGAGGGACTGTGTGGGATTGATGTGGGGGAGGGACTGTGTATTCAATGTGGGGGAGGGGCTGTATGGGGGATGTGGGGGAGGGACTGTATAGGGGATGTGGGGGAGGGACTGTGTGGGATTGATGTGGGGGAGGGACTGTGTATTCAATGTGGGGGAGGGGCTGTATGGGGATGTGGGGGAGGGCTGTGTATTCATGTGGGGAGGGGCTGTATGGGATTGATGTGGGGAGGGGCTGTGGTGGGGGAGGGGCTGTATGGGGATGTGGGGGGAGGGGCTGTAATGTGGGGATGGGATGTGGGGAGGGGCTGTGTATTCAATGTGGGGAGGGGCTGTATGGGGGATGGGGGAGGGACTGTATAGGGGATGTGGGGGAGGGGCTGTGTGGGATTGATGTGGGGGAGGGGCTGTGTATTCAATGTGGGGGAGGGCTGTATGGGGGATGTGGGGGAGGGACTGTATAGGGATGTGGGGGAGGGGCTGTGTGGGATTGATGTGGGGGAGGGACTGTGTATTCAATGTGGGGGAGGGGCTGTATGGGAGATGTGGGGGAGGGGCTGTATAGGGATGTGGGGGAGGGGCTGTATAGGGGATGGGGGAGGGGCTGGGGCTGTGTGGGGATGTGGGAGGGCTGTATAGGGGATGTGAGGGAGGGACTGTGTATTCAATGTGGGGGAGGGCTGTATGGGATTGATGTGGGGGAGGGGACTGTATAGGGGATGTGGGGGAGGGACTGTGTGGGATTGTGTGGGGGAGGGGCTGTATGGGGGATGTGGGGGAGGGGCTGTGTGTGTGGGGGGGACTGTGTGGGATTGATGTGGGGGAGGGACTGTGTGGGATTGATGGGGGAGGGACTGTGTATTCAATGTGGGGGAGGGACTGTGTGGGGGATGTGGGGGAGGGGCTGTGTATTCAATGTGGGGGAGGGACTGTGTGGGATTGATGTGGGGGAGGGACTGTGTGGGATTGATGTGGGGAGGGGCTGTATGGAGGATGTGGGGGAGGGGCTGTATGGGATGTGGGGGAGGGGCTGTATAGGGGATGTGGGGAGGGGCTGTATACGGGATGTGGTGGAGGGGCTGTGTGGGTTCGATGTGGGGGGAGGGACTGGATGGGGAAAGTGGGGGAGGGGCTGGGTATTCAAAGAACAAAGAACAAAACAGCACGGGAAACAGGCCCTTCGGCCCAACAAGCTACCCTGATGTTCCCACCTCTACCCATGATCCCTGTCTATGTTTATAAATCTATGGATTAAAAACCATATTTGAGACAATTTAGGGAGTGCAGGGGAGGGGCTGTGTGGAGTCAATATGGGGGGAGGGGCTGTGTATTCGATCTGGGGGAGGGGCTGTGAGGCGGATGTGGGGTAGGGGCTGGGTGTTCTATGTGGGGAGCGGCTGTGTGGGGTCAATGTGGGGGAGGGGCTGTGTGGGGGATAGGGGGAGGGGCTGTGTGGGGGATATGGGGGAGGGCTGTGTGGGGGATATGGGGGGGCTGTGTATCAATGGGGGGAGGGGCTGTGTGGGGGATATGGGGGAGGACTGTGTATTCGATGTGGGGGAGGGGCTGTGTATTCATGTGGGGAGGGGCTGTGTGGGGGTATGGGGGAGGGACTGTGTATTCGATGTGGGGGAGGGGCTGTATGGGGGATGGGGGAGGACTGTGTATTCGATGTGGGGGATTGGGGGATATGGGGGAGGGATGTGTTCGATGTGGGGAGGGACTGGGTATTTGATGTGGGGGAGGGACTGGGTATTTGATGTGGGGAGGGACTGGGTATTGATGGGGAGGGACTGGGTATTTGATGTGGGGGAGGGACTGTGTGGGTTCGATGTGGGGGAAGGGCTGGTATTCGATGTGGGGAAGGGTCTGTGGCTGGACCTGGCTCCCAGCAGTCAGTAAAAACAAATGGTGTCAGCGACCACAGTGAGTGGGTGAATAATCCAGCGCCTGTTTCCCCGGCTGCGTCCAGGGCCTGTGAGGAATTCAGGAATCTCTAACCAGACCCTGCGGTCAGCTAATGTTTCAGCATTCTGCTTCAGACCGGCACGGTTCCAGCTGCCTGGCCCAGAAATAAATATCCCAGCCGGAGCTCGCCGAACATCCCACTGGGACAGGCAGGAAAACATGTGGAAAACACAGGCTCTGCCGGATGTGCTCCGCACTTCCTTAACCCCTTCCCCGCCGGAACAGACCCTGCTACAATTCACACAACCTGAACAGGCAGGAGGGATCTCACTGTGACCCACAGCCCACCCCGCTCACACTGACACACACTCTCACACACTCACTCACACACACTGACACACTCGCACTGACACACACACACACTCTCTCACACATTCACTCACTGACACACTCTGTCACACACTCATTTACTGACACACTCTCTCTCTCTCACACACACACACATATATACACACTCACACTGACACATTCGCACTGACATACTGTCTCACACACTCACTCACTGACACTCTCTCACACACACTCACTCACTGACACACTCTCACACACACTCACTCACTGACACATTCTCTCACACACATAATACACACACTCACACTGACACACTCGCTCACACACTCACTCACTGACGCATACTCACACTGACACACTCTCACTGCCACACACACACTAACACACTCTCACACACACATGCACTCACACTCACACACACTCACTGATATATACTCACACTGACACACACACACACACTCACCCATTGACACATATTCTCTCACACACTTACTCACTGACACACACTCACACTGACACACTCTCTCACACACATACGCACTCACACTGACACACACATTCTCTCACACACACTCACTCACTGACACATACTCTCTCTCACACACATAATACACACACTCACACTGACACACTCGCTCACACACTCACTCACTGATGCATACTCACACTGACACACTCTCACTGACACACACACACTAACACACTCTCACACACTCACTGATATATACTCACACTGACACACACACACACACTCACCCATTGACACATATTCTCTCACACACTTACTCACTGACACACACTCACACTGACACACTCTCTCACACACATACGCACTCACACTGACACACACATTCTCTCACACACTCACTCACTCACTGACACACACTCTCCCATACACACATTCACACTGACACACTCTCTCACACAATCACTCACTGACGCATACTCACACTGACACACTCTCTCACTGACACACACTCTCACACACATACGCACTCACACTGACACATACATTCTCTCACACACTCACTCACTGACTGACACACTCTCTCATACACACATACATATACACACACTCACACTGACACACTCTCTCTTACACACATGCACTCACACTGACACACACACTCTCACACTGTCACACTCACACTGACACACTTTCTCACAGACACCCTCACTCACTGACACAAACTCCCACTGACACACACACTCTTGCACACACTCACACTGTCACACACAATGACACACTCACACACACATACATACACAGACACTCACACACTCATTCACTCACTCACTGACATATACTTCCACTGACACACTATCTCTCTTGCACTGACACACACTCCCACTGACACACTCTCTGACTGACACACTCTCTGACTGACACACAGTCTCTCACACACACTCACTCACTGACACATACTCACATTGACACTCTCTCTGACCCATATACTCACTCATTGACACACTCATACTGGCACACATACTCACAAACACACTGACACATTCACATTAACAGTCATACACTGATACATTCGCACACTAACACATTCACACACACTCAAATTGACACACAAACTCACACTGATCCACTCAAACTGACACTCATGCACATTGATACACATTCACAGTCACACTGACATTTACACTGACACATATACAGTCGCACTGATACACACACACACTGAGTCGCACTGATACATTCAGACTGATACACTCAGTGTACATACATACTAACACACTGACACATAGATACGCTCACACACAAATACACTGATTCACAGTGACACAGTCACACACACACACACTTCAATCTCACTCACATTCACAAATTCTCACTATCGCCCATATAAATATTCTCACATTCTCTCTCACACTCTCTTTGTCACCAAGCAGTAACCCAGAGACTTGGGGCTAACACTCTGGAGGAGTGACACAGGTTTGAGACCCCAAGGGCAGCTGGTGGAATTTAAATGAAATCAGGAATTATAAAGCTGATAATGGTGACTGTGAAATGATCATTGATAGTCTCTGGTTCACTAGTGTCCCCTTTAAGGGGAAAGAAAATCTGCTGTCCTTACGCCTGGTCTGGCCCACACGTGACTCCAAACCCCAGGCACACGGTGATGCAATCTGAACTGCCCTTGGAGATAGGCCCCGTTCAAGGGGCAAATAGGGGGTGGCACAGTAGCACAGTGGGGTTAGCACTGCTGCTTCACAGCTCCAGGGTCCTGGGTTCGATTCCTGGCTCGGGTCACTGTCTGTGTGGAGTTTGCACATTCTCCTCATGACTGCGTGGGTCTCCTCCGGGTGCTCCGGTTTCCTCCCACAGTCCAAAGATGTGCGGGTTAGGTTGATTGGCCGTGCTAAGAAAATCACCCCTTAGTGTCCAGGGATGCATAGATTCGAGGGATTAGTGGGTAAAATACCACTCTCCCAGGCAGCGCATTCCACACCATCCCCACAATCCCTCGCAATCCCCCCCTCAATCTCCTGTCCCCCTCTCTTTGAACCTATGTCCCTTTGTGACTGACACTTCAACTAAGGTGAACAGCTGCTCCTTATCCACTCTGTCCTTGTTCTCTCGTAATCTCGTCACCCCCTCAGTCATCTCTTGCTCCAACGAAAGCAACCCAAGCCTCTCCAACCTCTCTTCATAATGCTCCTTCCCAGGCAGCATCTCCTCTGCACCCCCTCCGGTGCCATCACATCTTTCCGATAATGTGATAACCAGAACCGCACTCTGTACTCCGGCTGTGGCCTCACCAAAAGTTGTATCCAACCCCAACAGGACTTCCTTGGTTTTGTAAACCCTGCATTGGGTTGATAAAGCACAAGTGTCCCATCTGCCTTTTTCACCACCCTCTTTCAGTAAGAGATACTTAGATGGGCACATGAACAGAATGGCAATGGGAGGGTATAGAGAACTGATTTAAAATAGGGATCATGAGCCTTGGGAGTCCCTGGGAAGTGTGTAAATAGATGATGATATTGATATACTTGTTTTTATCCTACAGGTGCTTTGGCCCACCTTGTTGTCTAACAAGGGGCATACACGCGATGGGTCGTGAGAGGGCTGGTCTTGGATTTTTTACGAGAGTATCCTAGTGCTTCACATCGTTAGTGTACGCTTGACCTGGACCATTTGATGGGCAACACGACAGCTCAGTGACTATCGCTGTGCTGTGCAGATACATGGATTTGGGCCTGTGTCTGTGGGAGTTTGCGCATTCTCCCCGTGCTTGCGTGGGTTTTCTCCGGGGGCTCCGGTTTCCTCCCACATCCCAAAGATGTGCTCTTAGGCTAATTGGCAAAACAAATTCTCCCTAAATTGTCTCAAATTTGGTTTTTAATCCATAGATCTATAAACATGGACAGGGATCACGGGTAGAGGTGGGAACATCGAGTGGCGACACGGGCTCGTTGGGCCGAAGGGCCTGTTTCCTGTGCTGTTTTGTTCTTTGCTCTTTGATCTGCCCAGGTAGGTCCTGTCCCAAAGAGACAGGACCAATCCAACCCAACCAACTGCTGATCATCAGTAAAGTGATGGAAGGAGCCATCGCTACAAGCAGCATTTACTCTGCAATAAGCTGCTCAGTGTGGGTTTGGCCAGGGGGTCACTCAGCTCCTGACCTCATTACAGCCTCGGTTCAAACACGGACAAGAGAGCCGAATTCCAGAGGTGGGAGTGACAGTTTCATGACATCAAGGCTGCACTTGACCGAGTGTGGCATCAAGGAGCCCAAGCCAAGCAACGGGAATCAGGGGACAAACTCTGCGCTGGTTGGAGTCAATCCTGGCACCAAGGAAGATGGTTGGGGTGGTTGGAGTTCGATCATCTCAGCTCCAGGACATCACTGCAGGAGTTCCCTCAGGGTCGTGTCCGAGGCCCCAGCCATCTTCAGCTGCTTCATCAATGATCTTCCCTCCATCGTAAGGTCAGAAGTGGGGATGTTCGCTGATGACTGCACAATGTTCAGCACCATTCACCACTCCTCAGATCCTGAAGCAGCCTGCATCCAAACGCAGCGAGACCTGGACAATATCCAGGCTCGGGCTGACAAGTGGTGAGTAACATTCACCCCACACAAGCACTAGGCAATGCCCGTCTCCAACAAGAGAGGATCTAAACTTGGCATTCAATGACCATAGAGTCACAGAGGTTTGCAGCATGGAAACAGGCCCTTTGGCCCAACTTGTTAATTACACCCTTTTTTTTAAACTCCTAAGTTAATTCCAAATGCCCGCGTTTGGCCCATATCCCTCTATACCCATCTCACCCATGTAATTGTCTAAACGTTTTTTAAAATTGTACCCGCTTCTACTACTGCCTCTCCAGACACTCACCAGCCTCTGTGTGAAAAAATTGCCCTTCTGGACACTTTTGTATCTCTCCCCTCTCACCTTAAACCTGTGCCATCTAGTTTTAGACTCCCCTATCTTTGGGAAAAGATATTGATTATCGAGCTGATCTGTGCCCCTCATTATTTTATAGACCTCTATAAGATCACCCCTCAGCTTCCTACACTCCAGAGAAAAAAGTCCCAGTCTATCATTATAACTCAATCCATCAAATCCCGGTAGCATCCTAATAAATTTTTTCTGTACTCTTCTATTTTTAAAAAAGCATTTAGATGGTTAAATGGGTATAGAGGAATATAGATATGGGGCAAATGTAGGCAATTGGGACTAGCTTAATGGTTAAAAACTGAGTGACCTGGATAAGTGGGGCCAAAGGCCTGTTTCCATGCTGTATACCTCTATGACTCTAGCTTGGCTAAATTCCTCTCTACACCCCCTCACTGGGGGTTACCATTGACCAGAAACTGAACTAGACCCAGCCATATAAATACCCAGAGCAGGTCGGAGGCTGGGAATCCTGTGGAGAGTAACTCACCTCCTGACTCCCCCCTCACAAAGCCTGTCCACCATCTACAAGGCACAAGTCAGGAGTGTGATGGAAAACTCTCCCACTCGCCCTGGATGAACGCGGCTCCAACAACACTCGAGAAGCTCGACACCGTCCGGGATAAAGCAGCCCCTCCGCTCGATCGATACGTTAACCACCCAGCCTCGACATTCACTCCCTCCCCTACCGACGCACAGCGGCAGCAGTGTGTACCGTCTACAAGATGCACTGCAGCGACTCGCCAAGGCTCCTTCGACAGCGCCACCCAAACCCATCACCTCTACCCCCTAGAAAGACAAAGGCAGCAGACACCATGGGAAATACCCTATAAGGCACGGTGGCAATAGTGATTAGTACTGCTGCCTCGCAGCATCAGGCTTCGATTCCCAGCTTGCATCACCATCGGTGTGGAGTCTGCACATTCTCCCCGTGTCTGCGTGGGTTTCCTCCGGTTTCCTCCCGCAGTCCGAGAGACGCGCTGGGGTTGGGTTGCTGAATTCTCCCTCAGCGTGACCCGAACAGGTGCCGGAGTGTGGTGACTTGGGGGGCGGGGGGGGGGGGGGGATTTCACAGCGACTTCATTGCAGTGTTAATGTAAGCCTGCTTGTGACTAAATAAATTGAATTTCTCCTTCCCAGCTCCCCGTCACCACACACACACACACAAACACACACCATCCCGACTTGGAAATAATAATCGGCCTTGCCTTCAAAATCCTCCCTAACAGCACTGTGGGTGTACCTACACCGCGCAGGGGGCTGCGGAGGGTTCAAGAGGCAGCTCACCCACCGCCCTTCCCAAGGGATGGTCTAACCAGAGACGCCCACACTGCCCGTGAACAAAAGAAAAGAGGCAATGGGAGGGTTTGAAACCAGAGATTGGAATCAGTGCAGAAACAGAGAGATGATACCCCTTTAAAGGCCAGACTGGAAAGAGCAGTTTTTGTTTGGGGGGGGGGAGGAAGGCTGAAGGATGATGCTGTCAATCCAGGAGCACGTCACTTGTGGAAGTTGGGAAAATTTGGGAAAAGTTTGAGAGAGAGAGAGAGAGAGAGATGGAAGACAAATAAGGGGAGGTGGTGAAACCAAACCAGTGCTGGAAGCATTCCCAGAGACAGAGAGGAAGAGGGAAGAGATGGTGCTTAAATTGGTCGACTGAATTGAAGTCTCTTATCCCTGGGAGGTTGGAGGGAGTGTGTGGATCCTGTAGCTGGGATTGCTCGCCTGGAGTTGGTGTTCTTGTGGGGGGTTGGTTGGTCGGGGCGGGCGGGGGGGGGGGGGGTGCAATAGATCAGTAGCGGGGTGAAAAAAGATGCAACTCAACCGACCCAGGAGCGTTCTACTGAACTCCCCCCCGCCGACTGAGCAGCGAATCGCCCCTCTTCAATGCAAAACGATGCGGTTCTCCTATCACACCGGAGCCCTGGATGTCTCCCGTCAAGGCCAACAAGTCCGCCTCGGTAAGTTGCAACTGGGACAAAAAGATTGCGGAATCGACATAAAAAAGTTTGGGGGGGGGGCGGGATTGCAAAGGGTTTAAAAGTTTTTGGACTCCCCCAGAAAAGTTTGCAAAACCGAGCTGGGGGATCCAAAGAAAAAAAAAGTTTGCAAAAATATAAACCCGAAAAGGAGGGGGGAAAAAAAAGTTTTGAGAAACTTTTTTTTCACACCAGGGTAAAAGTTTCCCCAAACTTTTTTTCTCTCTTTCTCAGGGATCGAGCAAAGTTTTGGAGAAGCAGGAAAGTATTTGGAAAACCGAGACAGGGAAAACAGAAGTTCTCAAAAACTTTTTTTTTCAAGAGAGTGGGAAAAGTATTGGAGAGATTTCCCAGACTCGGAAAAGTACACAAAGCATTTTTGTTTCAGGGACTGGGGAAAAAGTTTTGGGAAACTTTCTGGAGTTGGGAAAAAGTTTTCCAAAATCCTTTTTTTTCAGGGATTGGGGAAAAGTTTTGTGAAACTTTCTGGAGTTGGGAAAAAGTTTTCCAAAATCCTTTTTTTTCAGGGATTGGGGAAAAGTTTTGTGAAACTTTCTGGAGTGGGAAAAAGTTTTCCAAAACCGTTTTTTTCAGAGACTGGGGAAAAGTTTTGTGAAACTTTCTGGAGTTTGGGGAAAAATGTTTCCCAAAACTTTTTTCAGTGATTGGGGAAAAGTTTTGTGAGACTTTCTGGACTTTGGGGAAAAATGTTTCCCAAAACTTTTTTCAGTGATTGGGGAAAAGTTTTGTGAGACTTTCTGGAGTTGGGGAAGAGTTTTCCAAAACTTTTCTTTTCAGGGATCTTTCTGGAGGAACTTTTCAGAGACTGGGAATGATTTTGGAGAAAACGTGGGGGGTGTGGGGTGGTGAAGGAGGAGAGAAATAAAAGTTTGGAAATTGGAGACGGGGCAAAGATTTGGGATAAAGGTTTTGGGAAACTGACAAAAGTGGGGGTGTGAAAAGGAAGATTGAGGAAACATTTCGGCTCTGGATGGAGGGGGTTAAGTGTTTTGAGGTTAAGTATGTTGCGATAATATTGTTGAACGTTATAACAATAATCACTGACTTTTCCCAGTGTGGGCGAGGGTATATTTTGCTATGGGGGCAGAAGCAGCCTTTGTGTGTGAATGAAGTGACTTTTGCAATGAGGGGAGGAATGGCACGCTGCTAAAGGAGTTTATTTTAAGTCAGGACTTGGATTCCATCCCATACTTAAACAAAAAAAAGTCTCTCTGTAATCTAAGCAAAACAAGACTGGCTGCAAAGCTGATGTGTCAACTCATTTTGATATCTGGGTGGGCTTAAGTTCTCCCCTCCCCTCCCCTCCCCTCTGTCCTAGTATCCGCTCCCCCTGTCCCCTCCCCCATGTCCCCTTCCCCTTCCCCCCCGGTCCCCGTCCCAACCCCCCACCCGGTGTCCCTGTACCCACCCCCACCCGGTGTCCCCGTCCACCCCCCCCCCCGTGTCCACCCCCCACCCCCCCCACCCAGTACCCCGTCCCACCACCCCCCCCCGAGTACCCCCGTCCCACCACCCCCCCGTGTCCCCACCCACCCCCCCCCCGTCCCACCACCCCCCCGTGTCCCCACCCCCCACTCCGTCCCCCCGTCCCCCGTGTCCCCCCCCCCGTCCCCAGTGTCCCCGTCCACCCCCCCCCGTGTCCACGTCCCCCCCCCACCCCCCCCGTCCACCACCACCCCCCCGTGTCCCCGTCCCACCCCGCCCCCCATCCCCACACCCAACCCCCCCCGTTTCCCGTCCACCCCCCCCACCCCCGTGTCCCCGTCCCACCGTGCCCCCCCCCACCCCCCCCCCCTTCCCCTTCCCACCACCCCCCCCGTCCCAGTCCCACCACCCCCCCGTCCCACACCACCCCCCCCCCGTGTCCCCGTCCCACCACCCCCCCCCCGTGCCCAGTCCCACCACCCCCACCCCCGTACCCGTGCCCCGTCCCACCACCCCCCCCCGTTTCCCCGTCCCACCCCCCACCCCCCCCGTCCCCCGTCCACCCCCCCCCCACCCCCTCCCACCACACCCCCCAGTGTCCCCGTCCCCAACAACCCCCCCCCGTGTCCCCCACACCCCCCCCCCGTGTCCCACCACCACCCCACCAGTGTCACCGTCCCACCACCCCCCCCCGTCCCCGTCCCACCACCCCCCCGTGTCCCCGTCCCCACCACCCCCCCCGTGTCCCCCCACCACCCCCCGCCTCCCCGTCCCCACAACCCCCCCCCCATTCCCCGTCCCACCAACCCCCCGTCCCCTCCCCACCACACCCCCGCCGTGTCCCCGTCCCACCCCCCCCCGTCCCGTGTCCCGTCCCTCCCCGTCCCGTGTACCCAGACCCTCCCTCTGTCCCCGTGTCCCCGTCCCTCCCATCCCTCTGTCCACCGTCACCCTCCCCTCTGTCCCCTGTCCCCGTCCCCCCCTCCCTCTGTCCCCCTCTGTCCCCGTCCCTCGTCCCCGCCCCACCCCTCCCTATGTCCCCCCCCTGTCCCCGTCCCCATCCCTCCCCTCCCCCCGTCCCTCTGTCCCCGTCCCCCCTCCCTCTGTCCCCTGTCCCCTCCCCTCTGTCCCCGTCCCTCTGTCCCCGTCCCTCTGTCCCCGTCCCTCTGTCCCCGTCCCTCCCCCACCCCCCCTCTGTCCCCTGTCCCGTCCCTCCCACCCTGTCCCCTCTCCGTCCCCCCCTCTGTCCCCCCCTCTGTCCCCCCCCCTGTCCCTCCTCTGTCCCCCTCCCTGTCTCCCCCTGTCCCTCCCTGTCCCTGTCCCCCTTCCGTCACCCCCTGTCCCCCCCATTCCCCCCTCCCCCACCAGTCCCCCGTCCCCCCAATCCCCTCTCTCCATCCCCAATACTCTGCCTTCATCCCCTCCTTCTGTCCCCCCATCTACTCCCTCTCCAACCCTCCCCCACGTGATTTATTTTTAATAACCTCTATATAATCTGGTTTAAATCAAGATAATTGGCTGCCAGGGCTGTGTTCCATGGAGGTTAAACTGCAGAATTAGTTCCTACAGCAGTTAATTTTCTACGCTCCCTCTCGACTCTAGTGATCCTGAACTTGGCCGAGTCAGTTTGGTTTCGGTACATTTATGGGTCTCAGCTTCCTCGCACGTGACAAAAAAATAAATATTTCATAAATGGAGATGGTTTAGCCAAGAGGGATTGTTTTCATTTTGCGCGCACCTTGTTGAAGCTACACCATGTAAACCGGTCACAGCTCAGCAGCAGGGCTGCAGCATCCCCTGCAGGGGGCAGGGCGGAATTGCGCCGTGACAAGTGACATGTTTACATAGGTCTTTTGAGAATCCTCCCCGAGTGTGCGACCTCCCAAGAGCATCGGGGAATTTCCCTAATCATTCTCGTAATGTAGGCGCCCTCCCACTTGGTTCCATGACGGAGAAGTGAAGGCAGAAATCAAACGTAACCCAGTCTCTTCTAGATCCAGTAGTGGAATTAAACAGAAGCACGCTCAGTCACAGATTTGCCCCCTCACATTAACTCCCCCCCCCCCAACCCCCTGCCACTAGGCAGCACGGTGGCACAGTGGTTAGCACTGCTGCTTCACAGCTCCAGGGACCTGGGTTCGATCCCTGGCTTGGGTCACTGTCTGTGTGAAGTTTGTACATTCACCTCGTGTCTGCATGGGTTTCCTCCGGGTACTCCGATTTCCTCCCACAGTCCAAAGATGTGCGAGTTAGGTTGATTGGCTGTGCTAAAATTGCCCTTTAGTGTCTGGGATGTGTAGGTTAAAGGGATTAGCGGGTAAATGTGTCGGAAGAGGGTAGGGTCTGGGTGGGATTGTGGTCAGTGCAGACTGGATGGGCTGAAGGGCCTGTTTCTGCACTGTTGAGTTCTATTCTATGATCTACATCCCCTTTAACAATCACCCCTACATGCAGTGCCCACTTTAGACGGGAAATTTCCTGCTAATCATTTACAAATATTAAGGAATACTTTGCCCTGACTTTTTATTATTAGGAGTGACACTGGACAACTGATTCTCAATCAGACAGATACATCCCTCTCTCTCTCTCTCTCTCTGCAACATGCACACACACCTCTCACTTCCACCTTTACTCACACACACCCTTCTCTCTCTCTCTCTCTCTCTCTCACACACACTCCTCTCCGAGCTCCCCTCGCTCTCTCACACCTCCGAGAAGGCTGATTCCGGGGGGGTGGTGGGACTGATGTATGAGGAGAGATTGACTGGGTTAGGATTGTTTTCGCTGGAGTTCAGAGGATCTCACAGATTTATAAAATTCTAACAGGACTAAGGTTCTGAGGGTATTGAAAGATGGATTAGTAAATTTGCGGATGACACCAAAGTCAGAGGAGTGGTAGATAGTGAAGAGGGGTGTTATAGTTTGCAGAGAGACTTGGACCAGTTGCAGAGCTGGGCCGAGAGGTGGCAAATGGAGTTTAATGTGGAAAAGTGTGAGGTAATTCACTTTGGCAGGAATAACAAATGTGTAGAGTATAGGGCTAATGGTAGGACTCTTAATAGTGTTGATGAACAGAGGGATCTAGGTGTATACATGCATAGATCGCTGAAAGTTGGCAATCAAGTTGATAAGGTTGTAAAGAAGGCATATGGAATCTTAGCTTTTATTGGTAGGGGGATTGAATTTTGGAGTTGCAACTGTACAAAACTCTGGTGCGGCCGCACTTGGAGTATTGTGTGCAGTTCTGGTCCCCACGTTATAAGAAAGATGTGGAGGCATTGGAGAGGGTGCAGAGGAGGTTTACCAGGATGTTGCCTGGTATGGAGGGCAGGTCTTATGAGGAAGGGCTGAGGGATTTGAGGTTGTTTTTGTTAGAAAGAAGGCGGCTAAGAGGAGACCTTATTGAAACAAATAAGATGATTAGAGGTTTAGATAGGGTGGACAGTGGTAGCCTTTTTCCTCGGGTGGAGAAAGCTAGCACAAGGGGACACAGCTTTAAATTAAGGGGTGGTAGTTATAGGATGGATGTCAGAGGTAGGTTCTTTACCCAGAGGGTGGTAAGGGTATGGAATGCCCTGCCTGCTGCAGTTGTAGATGCGCCAAGTTTGGTGGCGTTTAAGAGGTCCATGGATAGGTTTATGGATAAAAAGGGAATGGTTTATGTTAGAGGGTCATTGCTTTTTCTTAATTGGTGGGCGCAACATCGAGGGCCGAAGGGCCTGTTCTGCGCTGTTATGCTCTATGTTCTAGGACTAGACAGGGTCAATGTAGGGAGGATGTTCCCGATGGTGGGGGGAGGCCAGGGGTCTGAGGATTCAGGGTAGACCATTTAGGACAGAGAAGAGGAGACATTTCTTCACCCAGGGAGTGCTGAGCCTGTGGAATTCGTGGCCACAGGAAGAAGTTGAGGCCAAAGCATTGAGTGTTTTTAAGAAGTGGTTTGATGTAACACTCGGGAGTGAAAGCTGGGATTAGAGTTTGAGTTGGATGAATGGAGGAGCAGGCTTGATGGGCCGAATGGTCTCCTCTGGTTCCGATTTTCCTTGTTCCAATGGATCACCGGTGCCCTGAGAGGTTTTGCTCTGATTGGCCCATTTTATGCAATCCTACAGTGTAGCCGGAGGCTATTCGGCCCATTGTGTGCCGACCCACAATCCCACCCAGATCCTATCCCTATAATTCCCCTCCTCCCCATCATATTTAGCCTGCTAATCCTCTTGATGCTAAAGGGCGATTTTAGCAGGGCCGATCCACCACCTAACCCCGCATGTCTTTGGAGTGTGAGAGGAAACCGGAGGAAACCCACGCAGACATGGGGAGAATGTGCAGACTCCACACACACAGACCCAAGCTGGGAGTCGAACCCGGGTCCCTGGCGCTGTGGAGGCAGCAGTGCTAATCACCGTGCTACTGATCTGCCCCACACACACGCACACACTCACATCTCTCCCTCACCCCACCGTTTACGCGCACGCACACGCACGCACACACGGAATTGTTTTGGAAATTGGACTTTTG